>KZ308204.1:723417-787049 GCA_000376725.2 Ladona fulva | reverse complement strand
TGTTGTCCGTGGGGAATGTTACTTGGTATGAAAAAGCCTAAGTTAGAACCTTTTGAAGGCATTGAGAACTGAATTGTGGCTCAATCGTTAGAAAATCCCACGCAGGCTTCCGGTTATGGCCTCGTTAACATACTTAGCAGTTACAATTTAAATAATATTATTCATAAGATAACTTTTACGAACATAGTATCTGATATTCAAATATTCTGATTGGATGTCCAAAACATTTTGTTTTTTATAGTTACAACCCTGTCCTGAAAATATGGTGGCGAAATAAATGCAACTTTCAATCCTAATCAAGCAATCGGCCTTATTCCGTATTCTTTTCACTTGTTTTTTTTTTTCTCTCCATGTCCGTATAAAATCTATGAAAGTTATCACGTCTCGCCAGGACTGTGAAACCCTCAACGAAATCTAAAGTGTTGGTTAATCTAGCGATTAAGCTGCTAAATCGGCAGTTTCGCAAAAAATTCTACGTCGGCGTCTGAGATGTATTGTTTCGACGATGCACTCTGACGTCGAGAGCTGTTGGAGTCTTGGACCACGCCGCGGCGTACCTGAAAGTGACGTGGTTTGCGCTAGATGATTGATTGTTTTAATGAGACTTTCATCTCTCTATCCCTCTCCTTGTCGCGTCAAAAGAGCAGTCGGCCCCGTTTTCCGATGGTAATGCAGAGTGAGCGATTGTACCGGAGCGAGGGGGAGAAGCAGGCTTAAGATTGATGTGCCGTAATTTAATGGTTTAAGGAAGCCGTGGCCTCGCCACAAGCAGAGATACCGATTACGAAAAAATATCGGAAAAATTATTTTCACGGAGTCTGGATTTTTATGTCGAGACAGGTCGATAAAATTCCGCTTCTCACCTTCTTTGAAGGTGTAAGTCTGCCTTCCGTCTTTCATTTCCAGGATAACAAATGAAAGAGTTTCCGCGCGTCTCCCCGAGGTCGTTCAACTCCGTTTGTGTCCTAACTGCATCCTTCTCTTTGAGTGTGACTCCTCTTCACTTTTATCTGAATGTTTCAGTTATGCTCTCGGGTGATGTTTTAGGATGAAACCTGTTAGAAATTGGAGTAACATGGTATCAAATTAGAGAAAAATTCCTACTCTATGAAACGGGAATAACTGTGTCGGCCGCGGCGAGATGTTTGGTTGTGAAAATTCTAGATATGTGTCTAGATTTTTTTGTAGAATACTAACTACTTCTCATCACCCTCCGCATGGCTACGTTCTCATTCCGCTTATCATTATTTTTACCAAAATTAAATCAAATTCAGGCCCTATGGTCTTGGCATCTTTAGGATTGTCGAAGTCGAATATTTCTATATAGAATATAGTATCATTTTTATGGTGACCATCTATGACGACATCCTTGAAATCAATTTTACACTTATTAAAAGTCATGCATTTGGATTTGATTTGTTTGTTTTTAAGTAGTGAAGAAAGTCAGTGGGATTTGGAAAAATAATGGTCGAGTCTCAGTTATCCGATTAACCGTGGTTCCGTACTATCCAAGATACATATTTTTGTGCTTTGCCTTTTTCATTTACACCTATATGTACTGGCACACCGCTTAAGTTATTTTTGCTGTAACTCCTCCATGCCAGTTCACCGTAGCCAAGCAAAAATCGTCATAGTATTCTGGAGAGAATTTGGGAAAAGAAGTGATAACTGTATCTAGACAATTGTCTTATATGTTATGAAAGCAAAGAGAAATAATTTATTTGAAAAGTTATTTCACCTAAGTGATTTTCTAATAGCAAATTCACATCTTACTACGAATAGGCATAAAAATAGCGTCTCTATTTCATCAAAAACGTACGCAAAACGACCCTTCCGTATTATCCGAGGTGGTCCCAGTCCACTTAGACTCTTCTGTGATCCATATTATTCCTGTTCGTAGATCCTGTGTCTCATCACATGCAACATCTTTAGATCAGTTACTGAAAAGTGTCGCAGCTCATGGACAAACGGAGTACAATATTTCTACATCTACATTTGCCTTAACACCCTGCAAGCCGCCTTTCGGCGTGTGGCAAGGTGTGTAAAAATCGAGCTTTTGAGCTACTTCTTTTGCTTACTGTTGTTTCGAACCTTTCCCGAAGGGAATAAGTGCTTAAAACTACTTGTTCTAGCGTCTATTTCTCTTATTTTACGCTAATTGTCGGTTCGAAGTAGCAGGGGGATCGCATAATACCGATTAGGTTGTCCTAAAAAATACTTTCTCTGAATTTATCAAGCAATTGCAGCCTACCTTCTAAACTCCTTTCAGTTGTGTAGAATAACACTTTCGTAAGTCTTGCTTTTATATAGTAGGTTTTTTTAACAAAACCTATCTCCTTGCGCTGCACTTTCTGGAGTTCGCGGCTACACGTTTCATCCGCCGGATCCCGTATACTTGCCGCGTGTTCTAGGTGTGTCCTATTTATTTACTAAAATTTGGCCTGTTGGAAATGCTGGGTGTATCTAGGTGTAATAAGATCGTTCTCTAATTAATCTAATCGCATCTACTTACAATGTGCTTTGTAAAGCCGAGCTTTTAAATCGCTTTACCGCAGATACTTGAGATGTGGGTGCTCCAGTTTAAAGTATTTGAAAAATCGATCCCGAGATATTCAAATGACTCGACTACATTTGAATTCATTAGTTTGGGTTACTTTGATTCCATTGTTTCTAAGAACTTAACCACCGAGTATGTACATAAGTTGAGCTATAGCTGCCATTTTCTACACCACCGTTGAATATTAGCTAAATCGTTTGATAGTGAATCTTCCTCGTTTGATATTTCTCTATATATTACCTATTCATCCGCAAATACCCTCATATTGCTATCAATTTCGTTGCTCAGGTCACTGAGATATCTCGGGAAGAGAAGAGGTTCAATTAATAATGCTCGCCTCAGGTAACTTTTTCTTTCTCCGAACTAACTTTTTCTCTCTCGTGGAGAAAATCATTTACCAGTCTGCCTCCTTATTAATACCCGCTGATTTTAATTTGTAAATTAGTTTGTATTGAGAGACTCAATACAAATCCAATCTTAGACCTCTCTCAAGGTGAGGGATGTTTAGGATTAAATACTATTAATACAAGGTAGTTAGAATGGTTTTAAGTTTCAACTATCTGCCTTTTTAGCCTATAGCAGACTATTCGATTGATTTTTTCCATTCTTTTATTAAATTGTTAAATCGCCTCTTTGCTGCAATATGTAATGCTTTTAAGCAAGTCCATGTGGAAATATTCAGCGATGCTGCCGGTACTGCATGCCTTAGGTTTTGGTAAACAAGAGAGAGAGGCTGGAATGCAGCTCCAGGAACTGGGAGACTATCGTCAGCGTTGGATTACTTCTTGATGTCATGGTTGTCTGCGAATAATGGAAATCATCTTGCTCATTAAAGTTCTTTCGGTCTAAAAGTGATAATAACTGATTTATGAATGGGTTTCCCATTTCGTCCTTTGCCATTTTTTCTCGTAGATTGAAGCCAGTTTGAGTTTCATCAACGGGTTTCACACGTAGCATAATACTCAGCGTTTATAACACTTGTTGATGCCAAACGTCTTTGAATTTCTTCCAGTGAGATCAAAATATAAATGCTGTGGAAATAAGCTCGATAGAGTAAGATTTTTCGGTGATATCCTCTCTCTATGTGAAGGATTAAAAAGTCGACATTGAGCTTAAATTAATGTGAGATACGTCAGGTCTTTAGCGGCTATTTAATAACGGATCACGTAATCGTCACTCATAAGTTTCCAAAAGATATGTATAAAAATTATCACCTAGAATTTCGATATTGGTATCTATTTTATTTTTGGCTTTTTGATAATCCTCCTTTAATTTCACTTGGCATAATTTATTATTATGTTAGTACATTGCTTGCATTTTCAGTTATATTAATGATAAATTTGTGGCTTCAATATCAATTGTAAATATATTTCTATAGTTAGTGCATAATAACTGTGAAGTAATACAAAGTTAACCTTCTACATAAACAAAGAATATCTTATTACTCTACTTAATTATTCATTACCCAATTCCCTTAAATTCGCTTAATAAATTGCTTCAGTTATTCGACATATTTCGTAATTAAACTCATTCTTCAGTCGAAAGTTGAACGTCAAAAGAAAAATTTTTTGTAGCTTAATTTATAATTAGATTCTCCACATTAAGTGTAGAAAATTGTGTGGATTTAGTGTCCCTTTTTTACGGAAACTTCTTGTAGATACATCCACATTGCCCTTTTTTATATGCTTATCCAACGTTCTCAGACGAGAAATTGAAAGGAAAAACTAACGTATCTTTGAATACTTTGTCCCACTTTACCTCCGCTGATGCCCCCAATCCTTTAACTCATCTCTTATCTCCACCCGAATTTCGGTGAAGAGGACGACTCCGTCACATTTCACCGAAATACAAAACTAGGAAATTAGCTGTGACATGTTACTTAAAACTTCCAAATTTCCCGATATCCCTCTCCTGAAGTTAACCGTCTTAAGGCACCCCTCCTCTTCAACTCCTCGCCTCAGAGTGCCGTTCGGATCCTCGCTCAAACATCATCCTCTTCGCAACGCCTTATCACCCCTCACCCGGGGCCCTCCCACTCCACAACTTACACCAAAATCCTTGCCACTCGTTTCCATTCGTACTCAATCCGGGTAATAGCTTCTCCGGTCGGAAACTTCGTTTTCATATCTTACCCTCCTCTCCCCAGTCCCACCTTCTTAAGGTAAGGGTCGATCTTTTCCCGAAAAGCAGTTCCGGAATCCGTCCCCATCTTGTCCCACTCCCCCTCTTTCCTAAGCAGTCTGGTAATCTATCTCTTCTACATCTTTCTTCATCTTAGGCATTCCCTTTCTCCTTTTCTCGATTCCTCTCGCCATCCTTTTCCCTTCGCCCACCCCTTACGTTCCAGGAGAAAACCCTTCTGCCGTCAAAGGGGTCATCCTTCCTCCCGTATCACTTCATCCCTCTTTCCCAAATCCCTTATTCCTCATTTTATGTCGTTAGTCATCCAGTAGCTCCCTCCGCTTCTCTTATCTCTGCTCCCTCATTTTTCCTCTGCCTTCTATACTCGTATATATATGTACGTATGAATTTCTAGCTTTCAGTCGTTGGTATATGATTTGTATGTTCAATTTCTCCGATTACTAAGTTTATTGTATTTCATTCTCATAATTCTTTACAGTATCGCAATGAATTCTTGCTAAAAATCGGTGTAATTCACTCCGCTGTAGGTGAATTAACGCGCGTAGAGTATAACGTATGACCAGTACTTACTTTGCATCGATTTTTATTATAACTTGAGAAGTATTATAGATGAAACTTGATTCTCACTGAATTTTTCCGATGATTTTCCCATAAGTCAGGAAATAAAGATGTTTAACATTCTGGAAACATTCTTCATTTTTTTTACTAATATCAATTTGCTGTTAGAATTTGGCTCTGAATTGATTATGAACTGGTCCAGCACTTAAAGTTATGCTGTGACAGTTAAACTTAATAATTTTTGCATAAAATACTTAAAATATTTACCTATTACTATATACTTGGTTTATTCTAAGGATCCGAAAAGCTTCAAGATCGGTTGAAAATTCAAATCTAAAGAAATATTTGGGTTCATATAAGAGGTTTGATGAAAACAGATTCGTTGATTCCAATCAAGCCGAAGGCGTTATATTGAATATAAGACGAATTTATGTTGATCGTTGGTGGAAATATGTGTCATTGTTTGGTCCCCCAAAGCGCTCTTTCCGACTCTCATTCTGTCTTCCTCGACAATATTCGTCATCATCTAATCTTCTGTGATTCATTTACAAGTAAGTATTATTACATTACAGGAAGTAATTTGAAGTTACGTCTTTGGCAATGATTGTAGATAATCATCTTCTTGATCATCAATATGTCTCGTATTGTGTTTCTTAATTTATTTAAGACCATCAGTTTGATTCGAAATGTGACTCAGAAAAAAAACTTCTAAATTTTCTATAGTTTTTTTTGTTAAGAAGTATTCTCATGACGCCGAGCAAATGATTGGTCTTGGAGCAAAATTCCTCAATAGCTTTTAGAAATTTACTCTCAACAGTTTGTTGAAATAATTATCACATTTCGATTTGATTGCAAGGCTTCTGTAATCGTATACATAGAATCCGCGTTTCCTTTCCTTACGCTGATTCCTTTGACTTTTCCAAATTTACATCAAAGTATTTTGTTTCTTGATATCTCTCCATTTTTTGTTATTTTATTGCTATGAATATTTAGTTCCCCCATATTTAATTTCCCCCATTTTTAATAAACTTAATGCACTTTAGCCCTAATTTGTCCATATTTATTTTCTTAGTTCAGTATTCTTTTAGTCATATGTTGTTATTCATCGGCTTCTTCGCCAATCTTCTCCTTAACCGCTATTTGTGTGGGGCCCTATCATTCCCTTCTTTGTAGCTCGGTCTCGGTTCTTCCTTATTTAGCGGTTATCCCTCTATGTCATTCCCTCCTATTACGTCCGCAACTCTTCAGAGAGCCGCTTTTGAAGAGTTTAGCGTCTTTGATGTGTTTCCCCTTTGCAACTTGTCACGAGTACNTAGTAAAACACTTATATTACCGAAAGCTGATTTAAGTTGCTGTTAATTTATGCTCTACCTCGGTTTCACCAGTAATCTCCGGGAATTTTCATCCCAAAGTAGAATTAGTATCTATGTGTGCAACTCAGTTTCTCCAAGAGGTCGGTTCTGTATTAGTGTAGGTTTTTTCTTACGTCAAAATATTTTTCGAATCTCATTTATATGCTCAGATATGGATATAGTGTGACATATCAAACTATAAATTTTCCATCTTAGTAATATCAATGCTGTAAATGAAATAGCTTTTCGGAAGATTCACTATTTTCCGTGGATCCATGTAGCATCCCATCAACAATGTGTCAATTTCAGTTTTTAAGATTTAAAGAAGTATTTATTAAAGGTTAGGATTTACTCTAGTATTTTCTTTGCATTTAATATTTTCATTTCATTCTTTATTCTTCCGTTATATCCGGAAAATTATTAAACTTTTTCAAGTGAATTATTTTGTTATCTTAAAATATTTGAATAGTTATCGCAGCATTTCCGGAATATAGAATTATAGTCTAAGTTTAGTGTCTTCTGCTATGTTCAATAATGTATACAGAAGGTGATGATTTAAATTACCTCTTGCAAAAAATATTGTTAAGATGCGTAAAATCGAATTTTTAATTGGAATCTTGAAAAATGAGGAATAATTTTCCGAACGGCGTATATAGTATATACGCCGTAAGTAGAAAAGAAAGGAATTATTATAACAGTGTATGAACTTTCCACTTCCCTTTACGAATTGAATTTAATTAAAACAAGGCAGTAGGAAATGGAAGATTTTCTCTGTTCTCAGAACTTTTATTTGGATATGTAATTTTTAAAGTAATCACTTCCGTTTAATGCATCAACGATTAAAAAACAACCAGGATTGATAAGAGTAAATATGAGAATGATTAGCTAGCTATTGATTTTCTAAAGGGTGGACCATGTTGCCTAACGATTCCAAAAGATTTCAAAACGATATATAAAGGTGTCTTTAACCTACCTGACATCTTCGATCAAATATAATTTAATTTATAGTTCGTCATATATTAAATTCTTTTAATATTAATGCCCTCTACATTCACCATTATAAATTGAATCTGTAAATATTGTATCCAAAATAAGCTATAATTGCATAGGAAATTCGGTATCCTTCAACTTACCCTTGGTGCCCTCATACGTTTTTTCCACGTGCACTTCTTCTTCTCTCTCTCCTAATGCTCCCTCCCATTCCCCCTTTTTGCGCCAGCGGACATTCCTTGCGTCCAACTTTCAGTTTCCTTTCCCCATTAATTTCGCTCCTCCGCCCTGATGCTCCGCCTCCGCCCTTTCCTCCGCCCACTCTCAACGCCTTATAAGGATCACCCAAACTGTCATCCTTTCGCACCCCGCAGGCATGAAGATACCCACTCTCAGGAGATGCCCTGCGTAACCGTTTTAGGAGTTGATGCGGAGGCGCGTGATTTTCCTCGCGTTTCCGAATCAAGGGAAAGAGGCGTGGGACAAGGCGTCTGATTCGGGAAAAATGTCTTTTGATAAGTTTCTCAAGGGAGGTATTATACGATTCAGCGAGCATTTTTCTGCCAGGATCGCCCGCCCTTTGCTTCTCGTTCCATTTCGTCGCCTGGCTGCTGCTTCTCTTCCTTAAGTTGGAGAGGAAATGATTTTTCGAAATACGGCGGATATTTTTCATAAAAATTCACGCGATACATCCGGGTATTAAGTTGGGACTCCTTGTGTTTGTAAACTTAAATTATTTCGTCAATTCAGGTTTTGGATATATTTTCACAGTTATCAGGGTGTATCCTGTAGAACGTAATGTTTGATGAGTGATATAAAGTTTTAAAGGAGTGTCATAAGAAAACGATCTAATTTCTTTTAATCACCCGTCAACCTAGATATAACGTCGCTCTCATAGAATCTCTGTAATCGAACATTTGAAATTTTTTTTTGCTAATTAACTATCTGTGAGATTTAAAAATAGGTATCCAGTAGGTTAGTTAGTTTTGATAAGAATAATCGTATATGTAAAAGATGAATTTATGTTGATCGTTGGTGAAAATATGTGTCATTGTTTGGTCCCCCAAAGCGCTCTTTCCGACTCTCATTCTGTCTTCCTCGACAATAGCCTCAGGTAACTTTTTCTTTCTCCGAACTAACTTTTTCTCTCTCGTGGAGAAAATCATTTACCAGTCTGCCTCCTTATTAATACCCGCTGATTTTAATTTGTAAATTAGTTTGTATTGAGAGACTCAATACAAATCCAATCTTAGACCTCTCTCAAGGTGANTTCGAGATTTTCTCCCGAATGATCTTATTTTCCTCTTGAAATACTCTTATCACTTCTCGTTATGCCTCGTAAGCTTTTTTATGTAACCTTCATGTAACCTTCATTTTCTATGATTTATATCTCGGTTAATTTAATGGTTTTACTTCGATATACCGGTGTAATTTGCCCCTTTTGTGTTAATGTAATTAAGTTCTGCAACACTGATCTAACAATTTTTGTATGGAATTCATTCATATCTCATCACAATATGTTATTGAAGTAAAAACAACCGTCGATTTAAATTAAGGGCTTGAAGAGTTATTCTCATTTCAATTCGGTGGAAGCGAACGTCAAGTTAAATGCTAATGGAAAGCAGTTCCAGGGAATAAACACATCAGTGATAGAACCGTAGCTTTAATTGTAACTCTATTACCATTGCGGTTATCGTTTCTCTATCCGATCTCTCTGACCATTTTTCATCCAGATAACAAGTTCAGAATGGGTTTGATAAATAGATATTTTTAAACATTTGGTTGGAACGTGCACGAACGGTCCTTCGCCTTAATGAGGTCGCATGTCCAGTGGCGATTGAAGCTGTCGCACTGTCGGGCACATTAGCCGGTTCCAGGACATTCCACTTGCCGAGTCCATTTAATTTATCCCCATACGATTGTTAGGGGGGTGAAATTAGCTTCTTCTCAAAGGGTCGTGAGGAAACAGAGGGGAAGTCGGAAAGGAAACGATTCCACACGTTGAATGAAGTCAGTATTGTTTCCAAAGACCGACGTTTTGCGTGTTCGCTTCGCCCGTCGTTAGTAACGGCGTTAAGAATAGGAAAAATAATGCAAATGCCGTTTGTTGGAACGTTCCTTTCTTGTCAAAAGGAACGACGGTCCCTTCTTTTGTCTTTGAACAAGAGCAATACTCATTCCTCAGTGTTCCGGATACCGCGCTCTTTATTTAATGCTGGGATTCTTTATTGGTCATGTAAGCTTCTAATGATCCAGATGTAATTCTTTATCCTGAAATTTTAAAAATATTACGTCATAATTTCTAAGGTCTAAATTATATAACAACAAAAAATCCGCTTTCCTTCAATGGTCGTTGCTTATTCTTTCTCCGAGATCGTAAGGTCAATAAATAAATAAATATATATATATCTAAAAATTATTTCATTTAGCCAATGCAAGATCAGGGGGGAATGTTAAAAAGTCAAAAAAGAACTACCATTAGTAATTATTCATGACTTGAGGCAGATTTATCAAATAAATATTATTTTGCTGAAGACAGTGAGTGAAAGCTCTATAGAAAACTCTTTAATGAAAAGGTTAGCAATGAAAGCAAAAATTAAAATAGAATTTAAAATTAATTACATCTAGATAGTTATTTAGCAATTATAGCCTTAAANTATCAAACTATAAATTTTCCATCTTAGTAATATCAATGCTGTAAATGAAATAGCTTTTCGGAAGATTCACTATTTTCCGTGGATCCATGTAGCATCCCATCAACAATGTGTCAATTTCAGTTTTTAAGATTTAAAGAAGTATTTATTAAAGGTTAGGATTTACTCTAGTATTTTTGTTAAGTAAACATGTCAAATTGACGCGTGGTAGTCAAGGGCATTGTTGAGTTGTTTTACAGTGCAACAAAGATGTTCACAAGAGAGTGCTGCAAGATAGTGTCGGTATACTTGACGAATATGTGCTAAGAGTGGACAATAAAACCACATCTGCCAACAATTTTCTTTGCATTTAATATTTTCATTTCATTCTTTATTCTTCCGTTATATCCGGAAAATTATTAAACTTTTGCAAGTGAATTATTTTGTTATCTTAAAATATTTGAATAGTTATCGCAGCATTTTAAGCATAACATAAAAATTTTCGTTTATTGCTGCCAATTATCTAGAAACATAGAGATTGAAAGATTATTATGGATTGATGCATAATATTCATTTTTCATATTTGTAACCAAGCCCTTACAGTATTCTAAGCTGTCTTTATATTCATTTGCTCAAATTTTTTCTTTATTCTTTTATTGCTTTGATATTTGTTGTGGCGATGCAGACGAGGAAACGTTCTTGAGAAAGGTCATGACTATATTTCGCTTCGATGAATGTAATAAGAATCGCGACAAAGGATTTTCATTTGGATAGTTTTTATTCCTTGAGGATTCAGGTCATTGGATATGAAAATTTAGATCTTTGGAAGTCGGGAGGAAAGATTTTCATTTTAAACCGAGGAATGTGTAGGATTTTATCCAGGCTACTCGGCCGAATTCATTCCATAACATCAGCATTCCCTTTGTTCAAAAGAGTAGCAATAGCAGTAGTAGGCTCAAAGTGTTACATTTTAAAGTCAAGGCATATGTTCAGAATAATCTTATAAAAGGTTTCATAGAGGGTGCCGTTCATGTTACCTTAAACGCTACATAGACCAATTCAGATTGTGCTCTCAAGAACGTGTGATGGTGCTCTGAAGTTCTTGTGATACTCGTTCGCTCTCTTTTCTTTTCGGATGTACAACTTAATGTATTGTGATCGTAATAGCAGTCCCAAAACATTTTTATGTATTTCTTTATTGCGGATATTCGAATTAAAAGCATGGCAATTGTTCTATTCCTCTTACGATTTACATATCGTAATATTTAAGCATCCTGCCTAGAAAAGAGCGTGGGCTATTGAGTGAATATTGAGAGCAACCATATTTATCGTCAGAAACTTCGGAAAGTGTGTTAACAATGTTATGCTACATACTTTTCTCATCGTTCAGTTATTCAGTTGATTTATATGACGGAAATCATTTTCGCGAAAATTAATATTTTATTAATGGATAATTTATTGATTTTTCTAGAGTTATTAAATTCTGGGAAAATTGTAAAAAGTCTCGGATGTAATTTATAGTCCTTTAGAGGGAGTTAAATTATAGCACTAATTTTGGATGAATGACTAAAATAGTAATGTCAAATATATTCAGCCATACCATACATTCATAATTTAGTCTGAATCGGCATCGATGATAATAATCTATGATTACGTGTGAAATAAAGTACAAGTTATAACTTTCAATAACTCTTTCCTGTCGAATTCATAGCTCATCTGCTTTGATTATTGGCGTCTGTGATGTTTATTATCTTTTTTCTTTTCTCGATTATTTTTTTCTGCTTAAGCCCCCCTCACCTTTGTTTTAAACCAATTCTCTTCTGTCACTATAAAAGCTAACTTATTGCCTTATTTTAACTCGTCAATTTTTTATCTCCCTAAATAACGTTCCGCTGTCGTCGTATAATCTTTCCTCCCATCCCGTTTTTGCTTCCAAGTCGCCTTTCAAGCGCTTGTGCAACTTTTTATTAATTTTCCCCTCCGCCCAAGCTTCTCTTTCTGGGCTATTTTATTTTATTTCTCCTACTCTTTGTTCGCCTAAGAGGAAATGAAACTTTTTCTTGGAGAGTTTTGTTGTTCGGCCACTCAAGTGGACGAAGATGGCGAACAATTCTCATTTTCCGCAGTTTCCTTACAGCGGATGGACCCCTTCCGCCTCTTAGATCGCCTTCGATCGGCTGAGATCGTCTCAACTGATAAACAGCTTTGTTCCTCTCCCATGAACGATTTTACATCCTCTCTTTCATGATCCTTTTATAGTATTATTGGGTGAATCTCGAGTGTTAAACTGACACTAATCAACAACTGGTTTAAATAATTTTTCTACCTTTTATAAATACAGTTGTCTCAAGATGTAACTGATTATCAGCTAATACATTTTTTCTGTGGTAACTATGAAGCTTCATTCTGTAAGTTTACCTGGAAAAGCTTCGATTTAAAGTTCTTGAAGATAATTTCAGTCCTAATCTCAGTGGGCCATTTTACTCATATCATTTCATCTGAGGAACAGAGACCGTAAAAAGTTAATTATTGAAGATCTATTCCGTGAAGTGAAGTCAGAAGTGGCAATTTATTACGAATTTCTGTTATTAATAAATACGATTTAGATTTCCGGCGAAGCTCAGTGAATATCGTATTAATATCATTGGATTAGAAAATCTCGTTCTTCATCAATTTAATCATCTGATATAACGAGAATTATAACCGAAATACGGGTAGCTGGATGCATTTGTGGATGTACTAATGTGACTTTGTATGGGTAAAACTTGGTCATCTGTTCGCACGTTACGATTATCTTATATAATCTTAGGACGATTTACTACGGAACTAGGTATCTCTATTTTTTCTTAAAAATGAAATCGACGGATTTGATTTGAATCCATGCCCGAATCAAGTTTAAAGAACAATTTAATTGTATAATCTTGCTTTTATATAATTATACACTGTAGTATTCAGTATAATAAATTCGTGATTTTATAACCGTCATCAATCACTGAATCAGAGCTTAAACTTGGTCAGTACACATTCTGACCTGATTNATCTTTTCAATGACACAATAATTACAATAAAACAATAGATAATTACATTGAATAACTGAGCACATTCAAGTCATGATTGCACAAATCAAAACAACAACATGTAAAGAGGTATTATATCTTACATATCTAGTACATTTACCAGAAAAACAATTAACAAATACAAAAAGTATATATGAAGTTATTCATAAGCATAACTTAAACATATACATAATATACGTAACATACGGATAACAAACGGATAGTTTAATACTCAAATATTTGCAGTCTGGTACTGTGAGGATGGTTTGATCGTTTAGTGTATAACGATTCTCTTCAGGTGACATTCTTCTAGAAAAAGTTATATGTTTACATTTATTTACGTTTATCGTCATTTCATTTATTTTTGTCCACTCGGCCAACTGTTGTAGATCACTTAATTTTTTCCATTATTTTACATACTTGAGAAGTCAAACTAATGGGCCTATAGTTATCTACTGTTGTTTTAGATCCACCCTTGTGAATCGGAATCACTATTGCCTTTGTCCAGTCGCTAGGGATTTGATTATTATTTAAGGTGGCTGTAAACAATACTCGAAGGTATGGTACTATTGCATTACCTCCTAATTTTCACTAAATCCTGTGGAGAATCAATCACCATTGACTTAAATTTTGAATAATTCTTCGATCAATTTTGATTTTCATTCCATTTCAACAGTCATCGTAATATCTTTCCTTGAACTCTTTCAATTTGGTCCGAAAAAATTCACTCTGCCGGGCCTCTGAACTGAAGCTTTCATTCGTGATTGCTTGATTTCTTTTCGCACCTATAGATTCGTATTTTGTTCCGTCATCGGGTCTTTAATGTAAAAATTTAGCGAAATAATTCTCCTATTTTTCAAATCTCCGTCGCTTTCACAAAGGGATTCCGTATGGCCAACTCAGCTTTGAATCAAGGCATCGCTCAGTGGCCGTTTCCTCGAAATGGCAATCTAAGCCAATTGAAGCAGGAATTCCATTTCGTTCTGTTAATATCACTTTTGGCCGTGGGACCTTCGCTAACCATGGCTCTTTAATGTTTCTATGAGTTGGAGATTTTTTGTCTTCGTATTTTGAATTACGACGGAGCGAGGTAGCTTTATACTCTCTCGAACTGTGGACAAATCCAGCGTAGTATTTACCAGGGAAGAAATGACATTTAATCCAATAGCGTGAGGACTTTCATAGTTCAAACGATCAACCTCCGTTTGCGATGTACGTGTAGTTCTCGATAGCATTTTTTGCTGGCTGCGATTGAGCGGTAGAATAGGTGGTTTAAGCAATTAAGTAAATGAAAATCTACGTTGGAAGTGCTATAATTGATTACAAGACATTCTCAGAAATCAGGCCGTGTATGACTCCTGTGTAGTATAAAAGGTATATTCCTGATGGAACTTTTTTATGGTGATGGAATTTATTTCTATCCAATGGGTTATTGTAGCAACACGAAGCGTATTTGGAATAGAATAGCAGTGCCCGGGTAATATCCCAAGTTGTAATGTGTTGGTAATGTAATATTCATACTTTGGTGACCGTAAAAAGTTAATTATTGAAGATCTATTCCGTGAAGTGAAGTCAGAAGTGGCAATTTATTACGAATTTCTGTTATTAATAAATACGATTTAGATTTCCGGCGAAGCTCAGTGAATATCGTATTAATATCATTGGATTAGAAAATCTCGTTCTTCATCAATTTAATCATCTGATATAACGAGAATTATAACCGAAATACGGGTAGCTGGATGCATTTGTGGATGTACTAATGTGACTTTGTATGGGTAAAACTTGGTCATCTGTTCGCACGTTACGATTATCTTATATAATCTTAGGACGATTTACTACGGAACTAGGTATCTCTATTTTTTTATTTTTTCTTAAAAATGAAATCGACGGATTTGATTTGAATCCATGCCCGAATCAAGTTTAAAGAACAATTTAATTGTATAATCTTGCTTTTATATAATTATACACTGTAGTATTCAGTATAATAAATTCGTGATTTTATAACCGTCATCAATCACTGAATCAGAGCTTAAACTTGGTCAGTACACATTCTGACCTGATTGGAAAATGGATTTTGGTTTGCAGTTAGATTAGCCATCCCACACGTATTGTAACATATCTCAATTTCTGTTCCGATCCGAAATATGATACCTAGACTTCCGTAACATTGTCGGTCTATGAAACTTGTATTGATCTGGTAACGGGACATGCCACCAGTTACCTGTGAACCCATTGCTTTGGAGTTGGGTTTGTTGTTGTGTCGCAAAGTGTTGAAAAGAGTCCATCATTCCCTGTATATGGAAAAAAACGTGCGACTGATTTGAATTGTAAATTCGGAAGAATATATTTCCCGCGTTAGGTGTTGAGATTCCAGTGATGGTTTTGGGAACGAACTCGAGATATTTGATCGACTCGTTAAGCTGTCTTTGATGTAAAGTGGTCTATTTTCCAGCCTAATAAACGATCAGCCATATATTTATGAGTTATGTGATGCCCCTATCACAGCTTTAGGGTGTTTAATACGTAAGATTTACGACCCGATACGTAGCCAGACGATGGGGCGTTTATATATTGAGTGGACGTTTGTGCTTTCCTGTCGGGATCGTCATTAGCATAACACGTAAATACCGCTGCGGTCGGTCTAGTTATGTGTGGTAGAGGTAGGCGTAGGGAAGAGTTTCCGTTTTCGACAGAGGACACTGTAGGAAACTCGATAACTGTTCCGGACGAAAGAAAGCTCTGGGACATACGTCTCGAAGTGAAATAAATAATGGGCTGCAGCGTTATCTGGGAGTACGCTTTCTGAGAAAGGGTGAAGTGGTGAAACAAACGGTTGAGGTCAGACTCGGAAGGATCTTACGTAGAATGCTATGAATTATGTCTATCGCAATTCATTGCTCCTCTTGCTTGCTTGACTGCCTTCTGTAGTCTTGAAGTTGATGTAAAACATGTCGACTGTGAAGGGGATTGGCTGTCCTTAAATGTACGTCTGAAAATTTTCCCCGAGAGAAATCTCTAGGAAGATGTTAACGAATGACAAATCCAACTGGAAGGAGAGTCCACGTTATGCTCCACTGCATTATTTGCGCTGCAAAGAAAAAGTGCTAATCCAAAGCTGATATCAAAATCATATTGGTTTGCAATAACTCTTATTCATTAAGTTTCAGCAGAATTTTGTATGAATTATTTGGTGCTTGTCACCGAACATCGGTAGAAGTCGACATGTTTGAGTGATGTTATTGGTAAAATGTGGAACATGTTTCTTAATGTGTAAGTAGAGATTTTATTTAATATAATTTGCATAAACCATTGGAGAAATCTATGGTGTTATTTTCGATTCAAGGTCCATAAATAACATATTTTGGCGTGATACCTTTGGCGGCGGCGTGATACCTTTTACTCGCATTGTCCTGCGTTAGGTAAAACGTTTCAATTTACGTTAAATTAATAGGTAATTTAAAATTTTTTAGTCGAAATTTCCCCGTTCATTCCCTAGTCATATCAATCAAAATTAACTTTTAAGTTTCGTCTCTAGTCGACTTGTTAAAGTCAACTCTTCCATGAAGTGCTTGTTTTCAACTAAAACATGACTCATTCGTTGGATTTAAATATTATTTCCTGATGAGGTATTTCTTTTCTATTTTCAGGTGAGTGATGGAGTTTATTCCATGGCTTTTTTCTTTGGTTCAGGCGCGTGACAACTTAGATTGTGAGTATTTTATAATAAGGGACTCCTGTTTCAATGATACAAGAGAAGAGACTATTATCATAACGGTTCACAATTTCCGGTTTAAAAGCATAATCGAATATCTGAGTTTTTTACTTTACTGAGAAGTTCTGTTTGCTAAAAATCCCGGATACCAATACTCAAAGCTGATTAAAAAGTTCCATGAAAAATCCATTCTAGATCATATTAGTTTTGCGACAAACGTAAGCATTGTAGCAGCAGATGTTTAAAATATTATATATCGATAGGCTTAGACTGTAAATATTGCATAAATTGATCTGTTGTGAAAGTAAGAGCGAATATTTGCCGGCAGCAGTTGTAGGTGGCGCGTATCATTTTATCATATTCTTTATCGTTTTTATATTGGATGATTTTATTACGAAGAATTGTTTTTATCATCACCACGCTAGTGATTTCGAAGCTCTTCATGAAAACTATTTTTTTATCCCTCTGAATTTATAGGTTGCCTACATTCTCTAACTCTGCATGAAACTCTTGTTGGAAATGTCATTTGACTCATTTCCACTGCTATGAGCCATGAAATAATTTTATATCATATCCGTAATTGCAGATTAGTTTGGATTTAAATATCACTTAGTAGACTTTGTCTGAGTATAGTATGAACTTTATCCTTTGAAAAACCTCTTATCGACTTTCTCATGGTAATATTGCATAAAATTATCATTTATTTCTAAGTATGATGGAAATTTAATTCTCTGTTCTTTCCCCGAGAGAGATTCTGCTAATGTAATGATTATGGTCGGCAATTGTTTACGGTTAATTCCGGTGAAGCTCTCTTAAGCTATACAGATCGTTTTGTTTAGTGTCACGCTTTGATATAAGTTCTCTTCTAATTTCACTGTTATAGCTTTCGATTTTTTCCGGTGTTTAATTTTTGCTGGTATACCTTCATTTTACCGTTCACCGTTTTTGCTTAATATTTCTGCAAATTCTCTCCATTTCACCCAAGTATCTGGGACAAATGTATGCTCGGCACACTATTCTCTTTTGTGAAATTTAGTTAATCGCTTGTTCGAGGTTTACGAATGCTGTTGGGTAACTAAGTGTCAAGTATCAGTGGGCAACTCACTCTATTTGTTTACTTTGGCTCAACTTAGTGGTAACATTGACGCTTCTTCTTCCATGATGATGTATAATAAGCGATGAATGTGCTCCATTACCTGTTGTCTTTGCTGTTACGCCAATTTTAAGGATTCTTTTAGTAGTACTTTATTTTTCGCTAATGCTTAAAAAATGGCTTTCCATAGCAAAATCTTTCGTGTTATCGACCGGTTGAAACGACGAAACATTTTCTTTTATAATGTAGCTGAATTAGTTTTTCATGTTAGAATTCCTATCTAATCGGCATGTGCGTTTTAAATTTTTCTCATATTTTGATGTTTGTGTGTATTTTCTCATCAAGCCTGCTCCTTAATAATAATACGAATCATTCGAGAAAAAAAGTGTTTTATGTTAAGGTAGCTTTATGTGCATAAAATGAAATTGTATGTGAAATATCACAGAGTTAAACTTTGATTCCTGTTTAAAGCTTGTTTACGTTTTAAGAGCGCATACTTTTTATTTACCCCTACGAAGAATCCTTTATTTGTGTTATTTTAATGTTAATTATTGATAAGGTAGAGCATCCAAGGAAATACGAAACAAATTTGATACTATTCCTTTCTTATCTGAAGTTGATGTAGCATTGAGCTCTTATAGAACACTGGTAGAACATTTATTCGGTTAATTGGTAAATAAGTCTAAATTTGTATAATGTAGGGGATGAACTATTTCTGTTGTATAATCCTTGCGAGTACATTCCATGGTAGAAAATATTGTAATCGCTTAATTCAACCCAGATTCAACAATTTAATAAAACTAAACAGTTTATGAATGACACTGGGATCTATATTATGAATGAAATCCTAATTTTGGCTTGTGATATTTCAACGTTTAAAACTTTGTTTGATTATTTGAGGGAAAGCTTCGTGAACTTTTTAATGGCCACGTAATATTTCATTGATCGTTTTTACATACTCTATTGCGCCTCTTTAATTTTTCACTCCGCTTTTAAAAGATAACTCAGCTGTGATGTCACGGTACTTTGAATATGCTTCAACCGTTTCATCATCAAAGGTTATCTAACTTTTGGTTTGCAGCAGCTGTTTCCAGTCAATATCTCCACTATGTTTATAATCCGCTTTCGCAATTATTGGCTTTTTAAATATTTTTTGGGTTCACCGGTGAATTATCGCTCTCGCTTCCTGAGGATTAAAACTTTTATGGTTTTCCGAGCACTTCCATTCTCCATATTTCTGTTTTTTCACTAATGTGTCTGCCTTTCTTATTTACGTTTACCTTCCTTTTATCAATAGCATACGTCACATGTAAGGATTATTCGACTTTATCATCTTCTTTGTCCTTCTACCAAATCATCATTAAAAAAACTCCCGTTCTCTAAGCCAGTCTTGAACGTCAACTGAACCATTGAATGACTGTATATTTTATTTCATTACACGCTTTGTTAATCCTCAGTATCAAAGCAGAGAGCTTTCTCCCGGCTTCGCAACTTTCAGCCACAGCGCAACTTCTGCTGCCTCGAATTCATTGGAGGATCTTATGGGGTTTATCTTCTAGTTGACGCTCCCGAATCTAATTTTGTTGTTAATTTTGTTTCGAGGATAGCTTTTGCTTCATTCTCTTCATAGAAGTCGAAACCCATTGAATTAATTTATAGTTCAGGAAACCTTATATCTCCTTGAATTAAACGTGGCTTAAAATTGCAATTAAGGCTACTTTTAGATTTATAAAGTGTAATCTTTTCAGGTAGAAAAAAATTAGCCGTTAATGTTGCCGTATCAGGTTGTTATTTGTAGCTGAACTATTTTCTTTTATTATTCGCAGGTCTGAAGAAAATACAACTTATTTAATGCTTCATTATAAAAAAGTTTGAGAAAAATAAAAGATATGGAATACATAAGGCATAATTTTCCTTTTCTTTTTATGAGTATTAACAAGATATTATATAGGTCATAGAATGGGTACATCAATCTTAACTTGTCAAAGAATATTTTCTACCTTATTAATAGCAATTGAATTCGCAGTTTCTCAATTCCAATCTCGTGAGGTATTGTTAGCGTGTTGTAGCTTCATTATTTGCTCTAGATGAATGGAAACATTTTTCCCACCGAAGAAGTTTTGTGCACTCTAAAGGTCTTTGCTCTATTTCTGCTATAGAAGCATAGAGTTTGGTATCTAATGTTATGTGACTCAGACACGTATATTTTCAAATCTTGAGTTTGAAATTAAACCGTACATATTATTAAATTTCCCACAACTTTTTCATTGTAACTAATAGAAATAATCCATAAACTTAATCTCACCCTTACATTTTTAATATATCCTTATTTCGTCGTCTGTTTCAAGAATTGGTAAAAAAAGTCAATATGATTATTAGTTATGGTTTTTATGATTAATAAATATAATCTTTATACTATATCCTAATATTATAAACTATACTAATATTTATTAATTTCACAACATAATTTGTCAGCCCTATTTAATTTATAATAATTATAATATTAAAGATATATTTGTTGGATCCAGTTACTCGATATTCTTATACCTTTCTGTTGTAACTCTGTACTTTTTTCTCCAGCATGCCAATGTGAGGCATTTGTATCTCAGGTACTCACGCATTAATTCGCGAGATGGCAACATGTTTGTGGCTGAGGAAAGTTGTTTAAGTCCGCATCCCAGCTTTTCTCACATTCATGACGATTTTCCTCCATCTGCATAGGTATCTGAGGGCTCGAAACTGCCGCTTTATTCGCATCGTATTCCGAGAGAAGTACAATGGCCATTATTTCTTTACCGCAACTAGTCTGTCAGTTTCAGAGGCATGCCCGTCACTTCCACGCTGCTGTCCTTTCCGAAATCCCCTTCTCGTATTCTCTCACCACACTTCGTATCTCCATGCTTGCTCATCCTTTTCATCCCCTCTGGGACACTCATCCCTCGCTCCAAAACACCTGCTTAAAGGAGGCGCACCTCCCATACACCGAATTTTCATTGTGATCCCAGCCAGAACTTTCCCTTATTCTCTCATATCCCTTTCCATCTCTCGCCTCCCCCGCTTCAACTTGTCCTCCCTCCATATCGTTCCGCGGCAGTCTTTCACAACTGCAAAAATCGTCCTTATAACAGGTCGTCTCATTTTTCATCTCTCAACCCTTCGCGACAACATAGTGAAGGAATTTCCGCGGGTGTGCTTGAATTCCCTGTTTATCCCTGCGGAAATTTTATTAGGAGAAGTCCTTTGATGACATCGATTTCGTATACTTTATCAAATACTTAAAAGCATAAACTTTAGACATTTATCTGAATGTGTTGACCATGTCAATCTTTTAATGTTATTTGAATCTACCTTACGTTTTTATGATACACCTAAGGCTAAAGAAAGTACCGAAAGCAAAATAATTTGTAGCAAGGGCGGTTCTAGGAACCTTTCAATGGTAGTGATTTAAGACCAATTACATATATTTCCTGTGCTAGTCTTGAGGAAACACTAATCCTAGAGCCTTGATTCTCTACCTCAAAGTGTTAAAAAGTGTTTAGGGATAAAGCGTTGCCGTCTTTTTATCGTTTTGATTACCGTAGATGTACAGCGCAATAGAGAACGTATAGTAATCGCAGGAAATTTTCGCTGTCGGTTTTTTACGAACTACTGTACTATAACTTCTTGTACCCATAGACAATCTCTTGTCCTACGAAGTCATCAAGGCAGTCGCCCCCTCTACACCCACCAACGGCGTATATTAAATTTGAAATTTTTACCCAGTAGATACGCATAATATGAAGCGTATTTCTCTAGGTAGCTTGTTAATCGGCAATAAATATGGTTAAAACACGTGAGCAATAAATATGGGTAAAACAAGAAACCAAGACTTTCCTACCTTAATTTCTGGTAGAAGTTGACGACGATGGCGGAACGGTCAGCATTCTAGCCTTCCAGTGTCGTGATCCGATGTTCAAGTACGGGCAAATTGGGTTTTCCCTTACTCTAACTGCATAAAGATAGGTTTTCGTAGGTGCAGTATGAAATAAAAGTCTGAAAATAAATTTATCGAGTAATTTTTGCGCCGTGAATGCTTCTAATTGTACACCCCGCTAACTCGGGTAAGTAACTAAATAATACTTTATTACATCTTTGGATTTTCTTTTGTTCCTATTTTATTCTTTATCAAAAATTTGAAAGTTTTTCTAATAATGTTACGTTTTCGTGCACCATAATGTTAAAGTTACTTTGTCAGTGAGCTGCGGAGTTGACATGCACCGTTTATGAAATTTCTTATTACTCGTGAAAGCCGCACAATTTTTTCCTAGTTCAGTTATTATTCTCAGTCATAGATTTTTAAAAACATACTTTAGGTTTCCCTCCTTTAGCGAAAACTTCCTTTCTTGGAATGACGTATTAGATGAAAGGAGGGATGAGAATTGGTTATTTTCATCAGGAGCTTCCTCAAAGTTTGGTGTCATTAAAGTTTGCTGATATGTTGCCATTATTTTAATAGGTATTGTATTGTGTGAGATACTATATTTTATTTATTTCGTATGTTTTAGTCATTGAACATACTTTTCTTGTGTTGTCCTTTATCTGTTTCTCTAAATTTAGATACCTGATTGGTGTATTCGTCGAACGAAGTTGAAGGCTAACTTCGAACTCATAAATCTCTCTATTGATCGATAGAATGTAGTTTTGCGATAGTCACTGATTTTGTTTTCTAGAACTTTATTTTACTCATATGCGTCTAATTCATGATGGCCAGTAAACTTCAGAAAGTGGTTTGTAAAGTTCTATCTTTCGACCGCTCCTATCACGTCCACCACTTCAACGCTCTCACTAGACATTATTTTATCAATTTTATGGCAAACGAGTCGTAGCCATAAGTGTGTTTTTTTTTATCGCTCCACCCTCCCTTCGTCCACAAATCAGATTTTATTGCTCAGAGATAAATGTTGTCGCGCACATTTAATAGTATCCTTTGTTCGTTCGAAAGCGAAATTAAAACGTTCGGTTCCATTTAACATCGGAGTAAGTGCTTTGTAGACCCTCGGCTTCAGCATCAGATAATGCCTCCGAAATAAACCAGTCGATATCCTACGGACGTACATGCATAACACATTTTCTTTCGGCCTCTGATTCTCCCGTTAACTTGGCGAGAGCGCGTATCTTATCCACCCACTCGCACGTCCGTTACGACTGCACACGCCTCTAAAAACTTCAATCCCCATCCATCCTCTTTCTTCCCCACCTACCACCCCCTTACTCTTGCAATCAAATGCATCTGTTTTACTGTCTCCTCCCTCTCATTCGGCACCCCGCTTTCGTCTTTCTCCCCGCGTCCAATTCATCTCTCTGCATTCTCCTACATTCAGCGTCAACCTTTAAAGCCCTCCTCTTCCTCTGCATCTCTGGGCCACTCCTTCCATGTCTCTCTATTTCCATGGCTCTATCTTTTGTTTTCATTTATCCTCCATCCTTTTAAAGTCCCCATACATAACAATTGGAAGGGATGGTCTTAACTCGCCGTCTATTCCTCTTCCTTCTGCGAAATCCTTTCGGTTGGAGTTTCCTTCTCGCACTACTGTCGGCGTAGTTTGTTAATTTCCTGGTCATCCTTGTCAAAAAAGAGTGTATTTCCTCGAATAAATCTGCTGTATGATGCGCATAGTAACTTCGTATTGGATATGAAAATTTAGATGATGGGGTGCTATAGCTCTTTTACGCCGAGGAAGTGTTACCCTAGGATAAACGGATGTGAGGGAATAACGCGACAAGGGATCGCGCTAGGGTCTTCCTCTTTCCGAACGGATGTTTGACCATTTAAACCATCACGGTAGAACGATTTGAGTCCATCGACTTTCACTTGTACCAAGTTACATATCTTTCTCTCTCACAGAGAAGCTTAACGTTAGATTGCATTGCGATAGTGATATTTGTGGCAATGGTTTCTCTTTGTCGCCTCTTTAGGTATGTTATGGGTGGGAAAATTTACTACCTTATCGTGCCTTGTAATTTTCCTCCTATTTCAGAGTAAAACAGCTTAAAAATATATTGCATAAAATGTAAATCTCATCTGCAGATCTAGACTAAAAATTAAAACGATATTTAAGTAAGGGATTTATTTTTAAGCTTTGCTGAACTTCCTAAATTAAGGTTCATTTAATGCTATCATTAATCAATAAATTTAAATTTATATTATCATTCAGCATCAATGGAACCCAAGAGCTTAATCTTTCACGTTACAAAAGGAAATTGAATTTGGTTGTAATATGGGAAAGTTAACTAAAATATGAGAAAAGAGAAACGTCGATATTATCGAGACTGAGGATTCAGAATTGTTATGAAATTTATGGTAAATAGAATTATAACTATAGGTTGTAGCGACGGTGCTAAGTGTTTCGATGGAAGATAAAGTTTAGTACGTGATATATCTTGATTGTTATCTTGATTAACGTAATTTTTCTGCGCATTCCGTAGAAGCTTCCAGGATGAATTGTGAAAAAGTTTAACATGTAAAGATCTCTTTCTTAGTCTCTTCCTTTAGTCTAGCCATTTAAAACGTCCTCAAGCCTTTTAGTGCTAACTTTGTTTCGTATTATTAGTTTTAGCGATGCAATAATATTTGTTATACGTAAAGCGAGTTTCTTCCCTGCTATAACTCACAGTCTTAGCTCGCAAATCTCTTATTAAAATAAACAATACGAGTGAGGGGTAACGTGGCATGTGTTTACCGGAAACAAGGAATCATCCTTATGGAATTTCATCTTGGCTTTCTCACTCGTTTTCATCCGTTTCTTACCCAAACTTTTAATCTATCGTTTTCCTTTAATTCACTACATTGTCTCACTTTTTCCTCTTCGTGCTTTTCTGCATATCGCAATATCTAACAATTCTCTTAAAGTCTTCTGTACCAATCTTTTTTCTCACTATCTCCCAGGTCCTTCGAAACCTTTTGCCCTCTCCTTATTGCCTATTCAGACCAGAAGACCCGAGAAGAGAGAGGGTGGGACAGCATACGGATAAAGAAGAGAGTGGGCGTGGTTTATTCCCGCCCTAAGGCGGCTTTCTTATTCGTTTGGGTTCCTTAGAAGCCGTTAGCTTTTCCCTCGGTTCTTCAAGGTTCGCGTGTTTATGAAACGTAATCGTGTTTCCCCCGTAGGTGATGCAAATAGGATTGTATCGCCCGGATCGAGCCCCGGCTCAGTCATAATATAGAGAGGTCGCATGTCGTTTACCTCATGAGCGCGTTTTATCGTTTCCCGGTCTCATTTATCATTTCGTACATCCTGTTCATGTCTGAGAAGGCAGTTAATTTTTCCTTTTGAGGAGAGCGTACTCGTGTAATCGTTTTCCTGTCTGTTGACTCTACGCACTGTTCATGTGTTTCGTTTCGGGTACATTATTTACTTTGAGACGGCGCGGTACTCGTCGTAAATAACGCACTGCTCCACCTTTAAGATTTTCCTCCGCGAGAGATGTTTTATTGCCGTTGTAACAAAGAATTTCCGCTATGAAATTCCCAGACGCCGTAGCTTCGTTGTTGTACGTGATAACATCAACGTTTGTTGGAAATTCTATGAAGGTAACTTCTACGAATTACGATTTGATAAATTTTATATTTGGCAGTGCAATTCGTTCGGCGCCTTTTTTCAACTATTGGTAAGCTAAAGGTTTTTCGCTGTGGTTGTAAGTGAAACTTTTAATCATATAATGCTAGGACGAAAGAGTAAACCAAACGCTGATAATCTATTTAGAAAAATCGATAAACCCTTATTTATGAGAAAATATTTTTCAAGTAGTTGAATTTTAGTAGTAAAACTGTAGTGTGAAAGGTAAAAACTTTGCAGTATTATGCAGGATTTATTTCAACGCTACCTGATGAAAAGATTTTGCTTCCGAGGAAACGAAATCTTTCCACTAGGTCACGCCTTCTTATTCTCTTTTTGAGGTAAAACTATAGGTTATTGATTTTTCTTCTCTGCTTAATGAAGATATCCAAAATCACTTTTACATACAATCGTCTCTTTTATATTAGGAATGATTATAGCCCATTATCATTGCATTACATCTTACTCTCCTGTCCTTGCGCATTTCTTTTGGTTTCCATACATCCGTATTTATTTCCGATTATTGCCTTTTCCTAATTAATGCTTTTGAAAGTTATTAATGTTCTAAAGTAAGACACATTTACATGGTCGAAATCACCTAAAAAAGGCAATGAAGGACTCTTCCTTGGTGGTTTTGGTGAATTTTGAAGTGGATTCAAGATCCAAGCTCAGATAATTAGGGCGGTAGTTGTTGCCTCATTATGTAGACTGATTAACATCTTTGCTCTGGATTTACATCCGCGTATTATTTAACATTTAGAAATCCTTAATGTTTTAGCGAGTTACATCCATCTCCGCATTCATGCACAGATATCGAGATGTTTCTCAGCACCCTGATTTGGCGCTACAATGCTTAGACCCATCGGAGAAACTACTTAAATATCTCTTTCGTCTCTATTTCCAATGTAGCACGTGTTCTCGTACTCTTTCATTCTAGGATCTTGCGCATTCTGTGTATGCTCTGGAAACCAATTGTCTCGTGTACTTGATCCTTAAGCTTTTGAGTCCTTAAATCTTGCGTTATAAGGGTTGTCCTGCCTTATAATACGGAAAGAGCTCTGCCTCCGGAATCTCTGACCTTCCATGGAGGAGTCCAGGCAATTAATGGTTTGAATCATCGGAAGAATCTGTTCTAATAAATGTTGTTTGAGCGTCTTAGATTGGGATAGTTATGCGGGAAGGACATGAAAAATGACGGAGGTTCAGGGGTTGTATGAAATATTGCCTGTTAAATCTTTCGGTCATGGATCCAATTTATTCAGTGATGATTTTCGAGTAGGTTTTATTTGATTGATCGTTTTATTATCGTTGTGTTCAAAGAAACAGTTTCCCACGGAGGCGTTAATGTTATAGCTCCTCCTCTCCTTCGAATGTATATTGTTAGCATTTCTTTGATTTGCATGGTCGCCTTTGCGAAGACGCATCCTTCTTTTCTGTTTATAAGGTTTAATGACGGTGGTCAATATTTTTCAACTTATATGCAAATTATTTACAAGACGGTATGTCTTTTCACATACTGCTCCGTTAATTTCTGAAACATTTAGTGGCTCGAAGTGAAATTTTGTTAGTTCACAATTTTCGTGTCATTGTATCGCATCATATTAGAAATCAGCGCAATACGGAATCAAATACTCATTTAATTAAATTAAATGTATTCCAACATTGGGGAGTTGTTGTTATGTATGTACCTAGTCCTGATATAGTTACATCTTTTATCTAATCAAAACCTTGATTAACAGCACCAAAAAGTAGGTTTAATTTAGACCGAAACTTGTTTTATCTCATCTTGATAATGGGAAGTTTTCTTTCGTATACCTTAAAAACTAGGACGATCCTTTGTAAGGACGATCAATACAGCGAAATATCGACCAGGAGTATTGTCTAAATATGATACATTTCTGCACTTTAATTCGAATTTTTATGGACTTGGTGTTTCATGTATTGATAAGTTAATTCCAAGTCTCCTTGCGTCTAATTTCAGGTTCCTTTGATCTCATGGAAACCTTATGAATTCTCTGTTACGGCGTGTGCCACTTCTGAATTATATATATATTTCAGTTCAATAAATTTAAATACAAAAAGGTACTAATTCTTTGTGATTAATTTGTGGCATTTTTCAGTATTCGCAAAACTGGAGAAACGCTGATTACTTTTTTCAAACGCCTGTTGCTTGACGAAACGAAAGAGAATTATACGGAAATCCATCATGTTCGCAAAAAGCAGCCGTAGTTACCGAAATGCATCGCTGTGAATCGAAGCACTCGTCATCGTTCATCCGGAAAATGCCTTTCGATGAAAGTAAATGAAACAAACGCGGAGCCGAAAAGGTCACTCATTTGAACTCATAATTCTTCAAATCTTCTCCGTGGGATTGGAGCGGCATCGCCATATCCACGGACAAAACAGCATCGAGTCGCCGAGGGCCCCGAATTAGACGTAAAAGATGGAAACATCGGCGAATTTAGAGCTGGACGTAAAATACACTCTTCCTTTTCCCGTGCCACCCCTATCGTCCGCCTTCGAGATAAGGGGTACAAAGCGAAGTCATATTTCACGTTTCATTTTTCGCTCCCCACTCGCGAGCGGGTAGAAAACAATCTACCTCATTTAGATTTATGACCGTCCTGTTCTCCGTGCTTCAATTGCGACAGCATCTTGGACACCAGCGAAACGCTTTAACGTTATTTTTTCCCCCGAAGAAGCACTCGTTTTGACGTCATCTCGCAGCGGTCGTTCGCTCCTCTCGCCACCTTTTTTATCTCCTCTCCTAGCGCGCGTAATTTATGATTTTTTCGGGAGAGGAAAGGGAGGTAATTGAATGAGGTTATGTGGCGAGGGCAACGCCCCCACGAGGAGTTAAGTGACCATTTTAATAGCTACCCTCTGCCTCGAAGGAGTCCGCCGGTTTCATTTTCGACGGCTCTCGTGAACGTTTCCTATGATTCGGAAAGTAGTATACCTCTCTTCCTCTCCGAAGTGATTCGTTTTATCTCGTAGGAGATGGCTTTATTGAGGTGATAGAGAGAGAGAGAGAGGTATATGTAACAGGTTTTGGATAGTCGAAGAATGCCTATCGCTCTCTTAGGAGTTTAGGTAATACCGTCATTACCTTGGTAAGAGTAATGCTACGAGAGTATTTTTATCTTTGTTTTTCTTTCGTGCTATTTGACTGGTAAATCACGTATATCAGTCCTCGCAAACCTTTTCTGGCTTACCCTCACATTTTTGCAGTAAAGTTTCACTACCACACACCGATGTATTATTTGCCCACCTTGTACCAGTACCTTAATTCTGCCTAAGGAAACAATCATACAGAGAAGGATTTTTGAGAATGGTATTTTGTGATACAGTGCTCTTACATAACTCAAACAAACATGGTTGTGTAAGGTGTTGTCTTTTCAACTGTAATATAAAATACGAATGATTTTTTGTCTTCCGAAGAGGATGGCAGTTTCGAACAAACCGCCATTTAAATTATGTAGTCTGAATTGAGCATTCTACCCAACAGTCTGGAGTGATATATTTCTTTTCCATTTTTTTTTAGAAGTATAAATCGTTCTCTCTGCTGATTTATGCTACGGCATACCTACGGAATCTTCAGAAAATGGTCAAAAAATAATTCGTTCTATTAATCGGACATTGCTTATAACTAAGATTGATTATTGCTTATAACTAAGATTGATGCAAAGGATAATTATTTGGAAGAAGGATATTTAGACAATGTGTTTTTGGAATATATCATTGTTTCCTTATGAATCTACGATATTAGAGAAAGATTTTGAGCGCGAAGTTTAGTAAAACATTAGGAATTTTGTTTTATATATTCTTTTTAATTAATATCTCCGTATGTATTGTAACTAAAGAAAGTTATCAACGTGTATTTTATGTACACAGTTTTCCCCTTCCTCTTTATACCTCAATATCCTATTTACTCGTAAATATAAAGTTAGCAGGTCCTCGGACTCACTATGCATGCACCCTTTATTAATAGGACTTTACTTAAAATAATTATATCCTTATACAAAATAGGAGTTTGTGCTATGTTGTGACACGATACGACCCTATTTACATTCTAGTAAATCGTGCAGCGATAAAATATCTCATATCTTAAAATATCTCCTCGTGTATTTAAACTTTAGATTAATCAATACCAAGAGAATTTAGATGATCTATCAAAAATGCAATTATATTCGTTATATTCCAACGTAAGATGTGATTTTACAGATCAACTATTTTGCACTGATTATACTTTAAGATTATGGAATTACTTCTTACTCAAAAATCTTTGCAATATAGCTTTTGGGGCTTAAACTACCGTAACGTAAGAGATCTTGAGAAGTCGATCAAAATATTTAATTAGAATTTTTATGTACGGTGAAGGTTTTACGGCATTTCAGGTAGAAGATTGCTTCTGCTTGGTTGAGTCCCACATCAAAGGAGCGGCTTTAAATAGCTCTCACAAATAAATCCGGAACCAGTGGTTTCCTCGATAAAATTCCTCCCTTATTTTATTCTTCCGTCTTGAAATATTAAGATTTTTTCATGGCTGCGGCACAATGTAAATTTCGGCCGCTGTTTTCATAGTCCGACCGTCCGTAACTCCTTTTTTCATCGTTATCGTTCTTTTGAAATTTCAGAGCAATAAATACAGCGCGAGGATTTCGTTTTTTACAATCTTTGAAATTTTATGATGTTGTCGAACGAGTTCAACTGACTTTATGGTAAAAATTATTAAATGTACGAGATTGTATTTTGTGTGAAACTTTGTGATTAGATTCTTTAAAGTTAGTCTGCTTAGAACTTCTCTAAGTATTGAAGTCTAAGGTTAATAGATGCAATTTTGGATGCTACAGTTTCTTTAAAAGTTCCTCTTGTTACTCCTGCAATCTCTTTGCATCAAATCCTTTTTCTGTTTGCGGTTAAGGTACCTTCAACAATTTTCTCGTAATTGCTTGTTTCGAGAAACAACATCAGTACATGGAAACTATAGTGGTACCTCGACTTAAGAATATAATTCCTTCCGGTTCCATGTTCGTAGCCAGTTTTCCATTTTATATTTCCAGTGTTATTCGGTTCTTATCCCGAAAATAAGTTCCTATTTAGTGGTCAAAATGGAAGGAACATTTTGTTAGTCAGTGAGTTCGTACGTGAAGCGGTGTGTTAGTCGAGGACTGTACCATTGTGCTTTAAATTTTCCTGTCAGTTAAAAAATTATTTTTAAAAATTAAAAGGAAAGTATTTTGTCCTCTACATCTACATAAATACCCTGCAAGCCACCTTTCGGCGTGTGGTAGGGGGTCTTCCTTTATGTACAAGTAAGTTTTGCATAAATGCAATATGTATGAATTTAAGGATACGTTTTCTACGCTGCATTTATTATATTCGTGATTACAAGCCTATGTATGTGGTTATTTAGCAACATAATTATTTGATCAAATTATTCTTATTCGTCCAGCCCTCCAAATGAAATTCGACTTGTTTGCTATCTGTTGTCAAAAATAGTGACCCTCAATAGTTTGTTCTTTGAAATTGTCTCTTGAAGAAACAGTGAAGCGGTTTCGATGGAAATTGCTTAAACCTGACATCCGTTGAAAATTGTTCCCTACTTCTCTTCTTTTAGCATTACTTTGTCTTCGCGGATCGCGGAGATGCTCTTGGAGGATTATATTTTCTCATGAATGTTTATAACTTGTGCCCACTCATTAATTCAATAACTCTGAGAAATATTGTCTGCCTATTGGTACTGGGTATTGGGTTAAACTTTCCTTGTGAAAAAGGAAAACCGTCGTGGAGAAGTACAAATATAATCATTGTATGTTATTTTAAACTTTCCTGTTGCGACTAAAACAAATCTTAAATTTATTAAGTGTCATCTCTAGTGTCTAGTTATTTCAGAAATGTCTTTGTAATGTTGTTAGTTTGACATAAACGCTCAAAAAATTAAATAAAATGCCAATTAAGTTGCGTACTTACTATATTATTACATATTTGAGTGTTGGAATATCCGTATTATATTCTGTCATACCTAGATAAGGAAAATGCCTTGCGTGTATCTATTTATCGCGTGAAATCAGTAATTAAGCTTCTACAAAGGTGTAACGAGAATTATCGAATGTATATGGACACAGACGTGCTTAAAATAATCCCTCTTAACTTATACAAATATCCTACTGTGATCATTCAAACCAAGTAACAAGAAGCTGTAAGAATAGGTTTATAATACATCATCGTTTTTTATCCGATGATTTTGCTCATTTGGGTTCAGTGTTGGCTTGAAGTTGAAGAAATTTGTGAAAAATCGAAGACCGGCTTTTTTTCGTCAAATTTGGTCAAGTTTGACCCCCTGTAGAATTTTAATGCACCAGAATAAAAGTGTATTATTTGGTAGTTATATGCAGAATTTATTTAAGAATAACCATGCGAAGTTTCAAAGTCCGCACTCAAAAAAACCATTTTCTTATTTTTGGCCAGCTTTTTTCGATTCTAGCCCACTGTGCGACGTGTTATTCCAGCGGCAGTACTTTCTTAGCGCGCAGCACGGTGCAGGAGAAAATTCGTTGACTGTACATTGAGGGGCCCAATTTCTATTTCTATAAATGTGAGGGAAAGCTTTGCAAGAGTTCTTACAAAAACCGTTCTCCAGTGAAGTCTAAGATAAGCGTATCAGTCGGGTTGCTTCTGCTTAACCTATATCTCTTTGCTCCAACTACATATTTTTGGGCGGATATTAACTTAAGCAGCCGTTAGAAATAGGTGCCGCTGTGATTGTTCCTTGATGGTATTTGCTGTGTTTGATATAGTTTTACGACAGAGAGGCCGTAAAAAAAAGGCGACAGTTGCAATTTATCGGAAAGAAGCGAACGAAGGGACGTTATATCTTTAACGGAAGTAAAGTTACCTCGGATCTTGAAAAGATGCTTTTTTTGGCGCCAGATGACGAGGAGATAAAGGGCAATCCTGAAATTTAATTTCTGATTTTTTGTAGCCTTTAGTTTCCAACCCAAGTTGCGCGCTTGCAACGTATTTCTGGACGCACGTGATCCTGTTATTTTCAAGTATTTTTGACTCCATTTTGTATTCCATTTAGTTTCTCACTCTATAAGATTTTAATAGATGATTAATGATTATGTAAATATTTGCTCAGTATGAATCTAAGAAATAAATTATCTCTCACTTTATGAATGTGTTTGATTTCTGTCATCTTTTTGTCGTCTAAAAATGTAGGACTATAGTAGAAAATCCTTCTGTTCAACTATTCTTTGTAATATTTAAGTCTTTGCTGCGCTTTATAACTGCGCTAATAACTGGCTTCTAGACAAGTATATGTTTACTTTCCTCCGTACCCAAACGCGTCGCAGCATATTCAAATTCTAGATTGGCACTCAACACCCGTTTTCATATTAATCAGTATGCACTTTGAATTGGTTGCAGAAGGATAAAGCGAATCTCTCTCTTTCAAACCAAGCTTTCCTCTTTGAAAGGATGGCTTCATAGTGTTGTGGCTTTCCGGCTACTGGTAACTTTGATTGCAAACTCTTTGATAATCATATGAAAACTGGAAATTTAATTCTTGTTCAAAGACGACCATGCTCTCCATAATTACTGATTTCAGGGCACGTTAAAGCGTGTATCCAGGGTTGATTCCATGCTTCTTGCTTGGAATGTAAACACGTACATTTTTTATGTTTTCGATTAAATTTATAAGGGAATATAGAGGAAAACGATTTTTTATGCCGGGAATTCGTCTGCGAAGTCTTAATTTGAATTTACGAATAATCGACTTTTTTCTCTCTCTATTTGTCTCCCATTTTATTGACCACACTACAAGAATTTTCACTATAGAAATATTTTAAGTTATAAGTATAATATTGTGACAAAATAGACGAGATGAACCGAAATTCTTTTAGTTGTAACCTATTCCGATAAACCCCATCGAAACTCTTATTATGAAAAAAATCGGATTTAGTTTTCAATTTTAAAGGTGGTCCAATTATTTCATTCGATGATTTGATAGCGTGGTCAGTATTCATAATTCGTATGCAGGATGCAGTGATACTGTTCATATAACTCCTCCTTGCATATCTGTGGTAATATTTATAGCTCTCCGAGATTATCTTGAGGGGATTATAAGTTCCTAATAGAGTGTTTATTGCCAAGTAAATGGGACAAAACGGCATTTTTCTTTCCTTTAATCACATTTCATGGGAAGTGAATGCTTGTGGAGAACAGTCGCAGTTTGCAATTTTCCACTTCGAGGAGATCCTTTCGGGCTCCAGGCGTCTCTTTCATAAACTTCAAGATTTAATCTGTCCATTTCTCACCATCGCAACGGGAAAAAGCAGCGAAAGAACTCGTGAAAAGAAGCGACATTTCAGCACGTTAGGTAAACTTATTTTTAGGATTACTTGGAGAGAACTCGGAAGATCTTGAAAAAGTAACATTTCCTGCGGTGGTCTTTACTATTTTCCACTAACGTAAGGTGGATCGAGTTTGCAGTAGTTATATTAAATACCGTCGTGTTGTTGTAAGAATATTTAATACGAATTTTAATTGGATTTAATCGGATTATTACCGAACATTTTAAATTAAATTAATAGTCAGTGCTTGCCCAAACTGTTTTGAGAGCACGTTTATTCTTCAGGTGTTGAATACTAGTCGGCAAGATATTATTTGGCTATCCAAATTTAGGAATTAATCATCACCTTTACTTTATTTGAAAATTTCTAAATCCGAGAATAACTGCCGGTTACGTTGATATTCTTTAACAAAATCGTCAGAACATTCGATTTATTCGTACTTAACATGAAATGTAATATTTTTCGCGATAAAATGTGTTGATAGTAGACCGGTCGTCTATATATATTGTCCACCCATTTAGCCGGTACCTGTTTCTCATACTATTAAGTTCATCATTTTGCTGTTGAAGTGAATATCGTATACCAGAGGCAGTAGGGTAATGCGTGCGAGTATACGTATTGGTGTGCGTGAATCTGCATTCGGACCTTATCTCGTTGAGCTCAGTGAGGGAAGTTATAAGTTATTGACTGCATCTCCGATGCGTTAAATCCAGTAAAGAGAATGACATGCGTTAAGGGCGAATACCCTTTCAGAGAGGGATTATTTCGTAATATGCGCGGATGTTTCAAAAGTTGACGATCACGGGGAAGGAATTTTTACACCAGTGTATCGCAGAGAAGAGGAAAATGGATTAATTTAAATGGAATCTGTGATAAGTGGAAGAGGTTAAGGAAAGGTTTTTACTTTGAAAGGAGTCGGGATGGAGGGTTTTGAATAATGCATTCCGTCAGGGAAGATCAATAAGTAGGCTCCCTCTCTTACCTATTTCTCCCTCTCTCTCTTCTTACTGTCGAGCGATTTCAAAATCCTCCAAGACGCCTCACTTTCCTCTTAAGAAGTCTCCCTCAACATCTCTTCTCATCTACATTTTCTCTTTTTTCTCCCTCACTATGTATATATCTCGAGAGCTTGTGTTTTTTTTTTATCTCAACTCTGTGGGTGTGAAATGGCTCAAAAAGGAGGGCCCCTAAGAAAGCGAGAACAACGAAGCGAGTCCTTTTGTCCGAAATTTAATATTCTGGGTCAAAGAAGTGGGGAAAGAGAAGGAGACAAAGAGAGAGGTGTCGCGGATGATGGGGAGGATTATAAACGAGTCGCGGACGTCAAATCTTATACCGCTCCTTTATATCCATTCTTTAAAGGCCCTTTTTAAAGCTCCCTTTATTTCTCGGCTTCCTCACAAGTGGTATCTGCTCTTTGCACTTCCTATCTGCGACTCCTTCGCCCTCAAAATCTCATCCTTGCTCAACTCAGCTCTCTCTCTCACTCTCAGATTGCTTGCGCTTCTCTTCCCGACGAAGAAATTACTCATTCCCGTATTCATAAATGGAGGTGGAAAGAAAAAATAAGCCTTCCATCGCTCGATAAACGTCTTCATTTACGAATCTCCGATAGGCAGGTGCGTTCGAGAATGCCTGAAGTGGATGAGGATTTGTTTCCGATGGGAAAGATATGGATTTCTACGTTTAGTCCTTAGCGTGTTACCACAACTGCCACAGTTTGGCGTCTTGTTTCTGTCCGGATGTCTTTGCGGCTTGTAAATGGCATGCTTCTATCCTCGGTGCTTAAGTCTTCATTTGTTATATTAGGAATTCGAGGCATTTGTGTGCATATGACGCTCCAAGCTCTGGGTAACTGCAGGATACATTTATCATTCTGTTTCCCCTTCCGCACGCAGATTACGGCTGTTTCGTCGTCAATTTTACGAATCTCCTTTCCTGTGATTTAAGTCTTCGTAATTATGACTGGAAATTTATTTGTTGGTGTCAGTAATTTTCCCAACTACATCTCCCCTTTTAATTACACGATGTTTTGTTAAACTCATTCAGTGAAGTTTATAAACTCATTCAGTTCAATGCTTCAAACTTTTCACATTCAAATAATAATAATAATAATAATATAATCTTTAATAAAACAGGAAGATTTCAGTTACATCCAATTTAATAATAATTATTACTGAGGAATACGCATAACCATTCCCTAAACAGAGAAATCCGATAAACCGGGACTCGGATCCTGGACCTCGGAGTTGGAACTAGCACACTACTACTCCACCACCACGGCCAGTGAAATCAAATTCATAATACACGTATTATGTATCCGTGTAAAATTAAAAGCAACATGTTGAGGGAAACGTCGATGATGATAGCTGATTACCATCTTACTGTTCAGTGACATATGTGTATCATTTTATTAAAATATCCTCAGCCAGCCTTTAGCTTTACCTAATTCCAAAACATCACTGCAATGGGAATCATCGATTCAGCTTGTCGTATTTCTTATTCGTTTGTGTGAGGGACGTTTGGAGTTCTTAAAAATATATGGAGTAAAACTTCGCTCAAAATACTTTAGTTGTAAGTTTTTCGACTTTCATCAGGACTAAGACACGTACTCTCTTTCCGGGTTTTACGAATAGCAAGCGAAATTATGGCGTTACTGTTTCTTGTGTAATTTTTTTTGGAATATTATTTTCGCAAGAACTGTGAACTTTCTGTAAAGTATCCAGCCCGAAGGCCGGTTGGGACCTCATCCCCTTCATCATCAGCTACGAAGAGCTAGGGGAGGGAAATGTGACTTACTAAGCAAGATGAGGAGTGAGGTAGTTTGCACTTGCTTTCCTCACTGACCCAGAACGCTATAAGCAGAACAAGCCCACATTATTGAAGCACAATGACTCTACGAGTAACACTTTTCGTAACATTGCACAAGGAAAAACCTTAATTAATGCTATTATTCAGCATAACTCATACCTCAGTAGCTTTCAGATCATCACAGCCATGAGCAAGACTGAGACAAAAATCTATAAAAGTTACATTTTTCTCTATTCCATACTAAAAGACAAATTATAAATATTTCATTCATCAAAACATGGTAACAGGACCGTTGGTATGATAATTTTTTTTTAACAGACGGATACAATTTACATCCATTTTAATCATTATTATTGTTGAAGAAAGGCCCTAAAGGGGAATGGGATCGAGGGTGGATTGATAACTAAAATCAATGGCTAGGATAATATGCTTATTTTTTCTTCAGAAATGTTGCTCATAATCAGAGTTCTTACGGAGTGGTTGGGTGCACAATTAATGCAATGTATGTATTTGAACTGATTTAATGTATGCAAGTCTAGTTTATGAACACATTTGAATTCCCTGTTTATATTATAAATAACCGTATTATAGAATGATAATGTACGCAAAAGAATGATGCTACAGAACAGTCTTGTAAACTCAAAATCACAACCAAAGCGAAAGCGCTTGTCGCCTCGGTGTAACACGTTCCTGTGACGTCTGACTGTTAAGTTTCGTATTGTATGTAGAACAATACATACGTACGTATGTCCCTCCTCACCGTAGTTTTACGTGGGTTTGTTCGCTTTCATGTTAGTGGGATGATTATTACCATGAATAGCTATATCATTTTGAGAAATTCTCTTCCCGTTTCCGTGGAATTTGAGTAAGAACAAGGTAGTTCCTTAGTCATTTACAGACAATGTTTATCTTATCAAAGCTTTCTCTTATGGCACACTTATTTCGCTTACAAGGCTGTTTGTATTTTGTTTGAATTCTCTACAATAGCAGCTTTTCATTTTTCCATATTTTCTTCTCGTTTCTTATTCTTCCCTTTTTTATAAAGTATATCTTATCTCAAGCGAAAGGTTAAATTTAGAAGTTTAACTAAATGTGGATTTAGGATCGGTTGAAATAAAAATTGGAAACGTATTTGCATTCTCCCAGGAATCAAACACATGTTTGTTCTCTATCTTATACCTTTGTATTGACCTTGTAATTTTCTGAAACGGTGGCGCATTGGTAGCTTTCACTTCGTTTAATAAAACGCACTCCCAATGCTCCCTGAATATTGACGAACAATCTTTGAATTTTCCCGCAGGGAAAGTCAACAGAACTGATGAATAATGTAACGAAGGGTTAGGTTTGAAATTATGCAGAATTTTTCGGCATCGATAGGCATTTCTCCCCTAATTTCCCGATTTCCAGTCAAATAAACAACCAGATTTACTATGTGTTATGTGGAATTGTTCTTTACTTCTATGTGATAAAAACTTGGTGTTTATCTGTATTTTCTTCTTTTTTTGATGTTCATCTTTCTTGAGGTAAGTTTTTCTAGTTGGTTCTGTTTCATCGTAAAACTGTCTTAATTTGTCCTTATGGTTCTAACACCAACTACGGTAGCATTGTCAATACAGCCGTATCAAAATAGTGTTTGGTTTTCTTAAGGGGAACAAGTTGGCATTTGTTGTAAGCTTGATATTGCTCTTGCAAGATAAGAAGTTAATATTTTCTGTGTAATTTGAACTTTTACTGCTGGATTTATGTTACTTGTATTGTCATCTTTGTCATAAGTCGCGCGTGGACTCTATTTGATATTCGCGCTTTTGTTTGTCTCTACCTATTATTGATGATACATTTTTCATTCTTGGAGTAGTTTATAACTTCTGTGAACAAAGGAAAACGGGTAAGGGTGACTTTGCGCAAGATGGTGCGCACCCAGGAAAAATCCCAAGGAAGAATGGATGGGACCGGGAATCGAACCCATCTTGCGCAAAGTCACCCTTACCCGTAGGTGCGTTTTAATATTTTATGAATTGGTGACTTCTTGCCACAGTAGTCTAATAAATAAATACGCAAGTTATATTGCACTCTTCCTCAGATTTTTCTAGCCTAAAATGCGCTCTTCTTGTGCACATAATCTTTGTGTTTGTTTCACTATGATTTGGATTCCACATGATGATAGGCCTGATTTGGATATAAATACATCGATATCATGGTCGGCTTTATATAAATTCATAGTTTAAGAAAACTTATCTTCACATCTATTCATTCAACTATGGAATTCCACGAGATCTTTTTGGAGGAGATTCAGTATATCCTTGATATATTTGCTAGGTTTATTTATATTAATAGCAGAACCTTACAAGTATTCGTATTTACCGCTTTTCTGTTGATGTGCCACTTGGGATTTCCTCTCTTGTGTATGCTGAGATTTCAGTACAATTTTTCAACACTATGTATTCCGGTATTTATTACTCTCAATGGAATCGTACATTTATGGAATGAAATGGTGTGGGTTGAGTACGACAATGGAGCAGAGTTCACTGTCCACAATAAACCCAAATTTTTCGCGCATTCACTACATCTTTTCATGAGCTACATATACCGGACTTTATGTTTCAGGCATAATTCTTTTCATTTCTTTTTTACTCCATGGATCATCCTGGGATTATCCTCCGACACTTATTTATCTTTATCTCAAACCGTATCTTATTCTTACGAAGCTCTCTTTCCTCTTCCTCCGACGTTGTTCTCGTCGAGTCCCTTCCTTTGACTTACCGCCCTTGCCTCCTTCCTTATTCCATTCACCATTCAGGAGCCCGTCCTTTATACCTGTTCTCACGGTGCATAATCCTCACTTTTAAATGTAAAAGGAGACCGCCTACTTTTAATCTCGCGTTAATAAGGACGTTTCGCGATACGTCTCACTCCATCTCCTCTTTTATCCTTAGAAGTTCCTCATCCCTTCAAATCTTCACCTTTCCCTTCCCATCTTCGTTCATCATCTCGTCTCATTTGATCCCATAAACAGGGAAAATACAATCCTCCCTTAGAATATAACCCTCTAAACCTTCCCTTGAATATTTCATTCCTCGGAGCGCCTCACTTTTCCCTACTTTCCCAGTCTTTATCTCATCTAACCTTCATGCTTCTCTTAGAGGGGTTCATATCGTCAAAATAGAGGATTCGTTGGCAAACTTTATGAATGTGAGTACCCAGTTATACTGCTAACTAATTTAAGTGTTAAAAAAGGATTACTATGTGAGCTGACGATACTCGTCTTTCTTAAACTTAATTATTCTCAGTGATACTTAGAGGTTTTATTTTTAACTTTAATACTATTGGTTTAGTAAAAATCAAAATAAAAATTTTGTAGTTAATTTTATTTTTAATGTTTTTTTGTAATACATTATATAATGTAAGGGTTTGTGTGAGATTTTCTTCTGGTACAAACGTACATGCATAACGATCGTTTCTTCTGTAGAAGGTTTGCTTCTTGAAAACTGAGTCTCTCTTAGGTTAGAGACCTTCCTTTTGGTTTTTATCCTGACTGAGATTTGATTGTTTATTCATAATTATATGTTTGCAGGCATGTTATTAAGGGTACGGATGACAGATTTTGTTAGATCACTTTTTGTGGGACGCTGCTTTATTTATATGTTTCTAAATTTGTAATTTTACCTCTCTTTATGAAATTTCGTAGAGAAATACGTTGAATTAGGAGGTTATAATCGTAAAATTCTTCCTAGTCTTTTTAAAATCCCCGTTCACTATTCGAAAACTTGCTCTTTTTTCCTCTTTTGAATATTTCTTTCTCGAAACTTGTTATTTTGGGAAATTAGTCCTGGAGATCTTTTGATAACTCGGTGAATCGTAGCAGAAAACAACCTCCTCCTTATTTTCTTAATACGAAGTTCTTTATTACTTTGCTTTTATCCTTCAGTTGGCGATATTCTGGAGGTAAATGGAAATTCAGTCGAGCGTAGGAATTTCCTCTGAAATACTTGGAATTTCCTTTTTAAGCATTTCATTTTTAAGATCTTTGGTATTTGTTAGTAAACTGCGTTCCATTTTGGTCATCGAAGTTTCGGTTTATCATTGAGACATGAAACGAGCTCTAATCACAGGTGCCCTAAAAGGCACTCAATTATATATTTATCGCCTTTTAGAGTTACCAATGTTGGTCATCAGTTAGGTTTGAATCTTAATGAAGCATATGAGTAATTGTGAAAAAGGAAATTTCCTTTTCCGAATCTTCGTTCTCCTCTCAATTGAACAAATCCAGATTCTTAAAATGTGAAAATGACGGATATATCAGAGATTGTGATATTTTCAAGGTGTTAGTCTTATTATTTTTCAAGAAATTATGCTTGTGTGAGTTTATTTTGATTCTTTTCTTCTCGAGAGGACTGAGTATCTTTCAGCAATTATCGAACAAACAAACAAGTTTATGCATGATTTCACATGTGTGAATGTTCCTGAGCATCGACAGAAAATTATACTAGTTATGAATTATGATATAGTATACCTTTGAAGCCAAGTACCATGGCCAAGTAGTGGCTCGCGGGCCGCATGTGGCTTTGTATCTCCATTACTGCTCTCTACCACCAACATATACTAACAATATTTAACTAATGATCTTTCGTTAAGACATACTTTATTTTGGCGACTAGTTTCGAATTTCATTCAGTTAGAATACATTCTTGAAGCTGTATTTAATTCATTGAAAGCTTGAAAACCGTGCATTTTTTCATAATGAATTATCTAGACTTATGGTTGCGCATCGCAAAAGCCGACATTGCAGAAGCTGGAAATTTCGACTTCTCTTTTCAGTATCCCTGGAGTCATTTTGGAAAGGCTTATTAGTCACCGGGTACAATTTCTAGGGAAGTCGCACCACATCCTTCTACTAGTTGTCGGGACTTCTGCTATTTAAGCCTTTATTGGTTTCACTGCATTTTCTCGGGGAGCACATAAGTCAGGTTCTCTCTTCGCTGGAATTTTTCGCGAGGGCCAATTTCCACCCTGTGAGAGAGAAAAGGAGATGAGACCCTGATGGAAAATTCCTCGTTGGGAACGAAATAAAAAGGAAGTGTCTCCTTCGTCGTCAGCAAAATTTTCACGTATATATATCTGTAAACTAATGCCCGCAATCGCTCGTTGAGGAACGTGTAAATCCGCAGACAAAATCCTCGTCGCCTAAGAGAGAGGTAAGTATTGCGCTGCGTTTAAAATTCGTGCCGCAGCATGTAAAACAATATTGCCGCTGTCACGTCGTGCATGCGAGCCTCTGCTCGTCCGTCTCCTCAGGGTTTCCAATTATGCAAGTCGAGGAAGGGAAAAAAAAGTGGGGGTGTCTGCTGGAAAGATCTGGGGAAATTTTCGGTAGAAGCGGGAACGTATACACTCCGAGAAAATGGTTGACGTTAGAGGCTTTTTGTAATTTGAGAGGAATCTCCCTTTCAGATGGTTTCATTTGGAAGGAAGCCGCAGATGGGAATTTCTGGCATTTGTTTTAGAAGCGGTGAAAGGCGGCGTATCTTACGATAAGGAAAATTATGGAACAAAAGGATTTTTCTACTATGAGGGAAGCAGGGAAGCTTCTCAGGATTGATCTGTCTTATTAACAGTGATCCGGCAATGGAGCCTTATGTACTGCTCCACCATCCATCTGCTTTAATCGTAAAGCGCTTACGTTTTACTTTTAATTTCCATTCTATTCACAATTTTGCCAATTTGAATTTTAAGTTAATGGCCTGAAGTATAAGATGTGCGAAAATAAATTTATTTAGGATTTATTTGTCTTTGTGTGCAAGTTTTATGTTTGAACGCATAGTGAAAATATGAAAGGTAGTGTATAAGAAACGAAAAGTGAATTAATGCCTTATCTCGTAGTGATCAGTCGAACTTTCGTGTTTATCTACCAAATATCTAAGAGATGATTATTCAACTTTTGAGAATAATTAAAATGCGCAAGGCATGTTTTGACGGCTGTTAGAAACTCTCTTTTTAATACATTATTAAGTTTATTAAGTAAACATTTGGTTTATATTTTGTAGAACTCCAAGAATTAAGCTGTAATCTATTCGTTTTCTTTTAGGCAATCTTAAACTTTCTTGGCAATCAGGCAATTGTATGTAACCTCTCTGGCAAGTTTTTGTCGGAAGCTTTGTGAATGATAGCGAATCCATCCTCTACTTCAGCTTGTGGCAGAAAAGTTGCTCATTGTAAAAGTACATAATTGTATTTGTTCGCTGTACCTAGTATTCGTTGCAGTGTAAAATTTATTATCATTCACGAGGAAACGTAGTTCGTTCTTTGAGGGTTATGCAGTTCGTGATATGAATAATTTCTTTTTAACAATTAAACAGTTAAAATTTCTCATTAAGTACTACCAAGGTCTTCCTTTCTTTTCTTGCGCTGCGTCACGGAAAAATTGAGAAAGAGCGAAGAAGAACGTTTGAAAGAAAATTGTTCTTAGTTTATTATAATTGTATGTAATTAAATTACCATTATAGCTCTAGTTTCTACGGATCTTCGACTAAAGGTCTCTTAGGTCAATGCGCTACCTCATTCTCTAAACTTCGAGAAACAAGCTACTTGCTCGCGCTCAAACTTTCACTCGTACGCCAGCAGCCGTAGTTTGATTTTCACGTAGCGGAATTAATGTATAGTAAACTCGCCGTCGGCGCAAATTTGCGCATTTGTTTTTACAGATGTGATAGGATATGGAGCGATTGGGGGCTGCTGGTTTTTCCACATTTTCAACTGCCGCGCTCCTAACCCTTGCCGAAATTACCCGTTTTCAATTGGAAATGTTTGAATTGAACAGGGGAAGTCGATAAACTGTCGGCGGTTTACCGTGCGTATTTTTATGAACGATTCAGGTTTATGAATGGTCGTTTAGGCGCGACGGGAATCCGAATGGATAATTTCGCTCGTGACTTTCTAGTGCTTGGAATCAGGGGGATGACATTACTCTCCGGGCGCGCTTCCAATTGGGATTGTGACGAATAGATAACGATTCGCATCATGTAACGGCTATCGGGTCGATGTGTGTAATGGAAGAGGAATCTATTATTCGCAGAAGCATTTTATTTTATTCATTTTGCTTCTTCCTCCTTAGTTGTCGGAAATGCAGCATTATCTTTATCCTATGATATCACCGAAGGAAAATTTCACCGCACTTTGCATGTCTTTTCTACTCGAGAAATTTTTTGAAAGATATTTTTATTTCTGGAATTGGAACAATTCTCTCCTTTGTTTACTAAATGAAGTATTTATTATGGTACAATTATTTCTGTGCCAGTGAAGTTAAACTGGTATTTGGCCATTTAGGGATCCTAGGAGGACGTATGATTTCCATTCTATGTCAGTGATTTTGCAGCAAATTAGGTCTGTTCTACGATTTACTCAGGTTGATTTTTTTCCATCATTTCAATTCTTAAAGTTTTCATCGTTTTAACTTATTAATTGATTTCTGTACCTGATGATGCATGAGTGAAGGAATAATGAACGCCATTGTAACGACAGTAGAGAGATTAGGAGAAATCTATGTTATTGCCTTACAATGAAAAGAAACTCACTTAAATTGTGATGATCTTCATTATCTTTAAGAACATGCTGCAGATTGCAATGTCACTTAGGAGTTACATTTTTATGAATGTGAAATACTTTAATGAGTTTAATTTATTTCAAATCGCCCATTGGAAGGTGACGTCTAGAACACAGCTTTCTTTATATCTAAATAAGTGTTTTTTTTGGTGGTGGCTGTTGAAGCAAGCCATCACTGGGATATATGTCTTAAATAAAACTCAACAAAAATGTCTTTCCAATGCTGGTTTCAAAAGAGGTAAGTTACAACTGTGGTAGAGATAGGTGGAAGTATTTTAATATTTTTAAAATTTCGTTAACTTTGGCGTCGTAGATCTTAAACACCCATTCATTTAGGATTCGAGATATCCCCAGTCTTTTAAAAAACTACATGAGATTTAAATCAAAACCGTTTCAAGAATTTTATTTATCAATTCTAAAGCCTAAATTCGCGATAGCGTGAATCTCGAAAAGAACTAAAGAGGACTGAGGAAAATTCATCGTGGGCGTGGATCACATTTTGATGTGAGTGACAGAGAATCCGTTCTCTGACGGCAACTTAAACACATCGTGTTTTCAAGTTTAGCCAAGAGCGTCGTTAAATCCCGAACCTTATCAGGCGCTCCATCGCAGGCGTAATTTGACGTTGCGCTAAGGCCCGTCTTGGAACGCGCACGCACGTACGAGGGACTCGGGAGGAAAATATGAGATCGTTCCCATTAACTTGTGGTCAGATGCGCCGCTGGAGAAGAAGCAAACGTGACTTTACCCACTATTTAAAGTGTCACGTGTTCGGATTAAATCCCTGACTGAACAGCGGATTTCATTAAATGCCTCTTGTGAAACGATGGAGGAATAGAGATGCTCGCCAAACAAAAGAGCTGTACGTCGAAAGGGAAGGGAGACAATTCCTCCAATCCCTTGACTCCCTTTGAAGTCATTCGTTGGTGCGGCGACAAAGGAATCAGCTCATTACCAGCAGGTTCTTAGAAGGGAAGCAGTCCACTGTATTTTCTATTTCTAAGCGCACGCAGACTTTTAAATGTAAATTTTGAGATTGCTCGAAAATATCGATAGATAATGAAGAAATCTGATGATGAAATCCCTTCTCGATGTTTATATTTCAACAGAAGTGTTTCTACGATCTCTTACTCTCCCATGCAAACAAAAATGATATTTCCTTCGTCTCAAAATAATTTGACTTTATCTCAGTGCAAGTACGATAATTTTAGTTTCTCTGCTTCAAAACTCCACCACGGCCGTTGGGTTTCGTTTGTATCCAAATATACTTCTTTGATTTTCGACAATTTTCATAGATAAGATGAAAAGGAAAAATATAATATGTTCAAGTTATTAAGTGCTCCATTACTACTAACAACTACTACTACTACTTGTAAGTATGTTACACCAAGAGGTCTCATTTCTGTTCAGGTGTGACTATGTCATGTTGATAACCTAGGTTACTTTTAAATAATTTCAATGTGTGAGCTCTTATGATTCATAAAGCTTACGTCATTAACATATATTAATGTCGTTGATCATTTTCACTAAGTGAAATATCGATAAATTTAAGTACTGTTTTGTAGAGAAATTAGCTTTCAAGTTTCAATTCCGATGGATCAGATCTTTTGTCTCTCATAGGTACTGATAACCATAATATCACATATTTTTGTCCATAATTACTTTCTCTTTGAATCATTTCATTCATTTTGTGTGAATCATTTCGTATAGTCTTTTTGGGCAATCCCATTTCAAGTTAAAATGGTACTTGTAAATAATAATATATACTATCAAATTTCTTTGAAATTTCAAAAAAATTTATTTTTCAGAGAGATTTTACTTTGATCTACTGTTTCTGCAGACCGGATCGATTTTGTCAGTAACATTTTCTAGAATTATTCTAAACACTCGTCTTTTCATCGTCCGCCGTGGATTGTACCGGTAATCGTCGGTCTGCTAAATTATTAATCAGGTGGTATATTTATAAGTAACAGTATTAAAGTAGTTTAAGAATAACTGCACGCACAACCAAGCCAAGTATGATCGCGTAATTAAAATGACAATATTCATTAATTTGCATTTAAATATACGAGTATATAATTATTTTTGCGGTAAGTTACGATATGTTTTAATCTAAAATTTCTCTAAAGTACATAATTTGCAGTTCTACTTCTGCGAAAGATTTATGTTAGCTTCCTTTTTATTATAAACAGTCCGCTCCTTTCGGTGGTGCTCTTTAAGTTGCAGAAACTATTAGTAAGTTCCTAGAAATCCGTGTCCATGGAGCGTCTTTCCTTCCCTTTTATCTTCGACGATACAAAGGTTAATTGCCGCGCCGCAAGCATGTCACCCTCGGCCAATCCAAGACGGGCTCCAATTGTCGCTGCCGGAGTTCCTACAATTATACAAGCGCAGAATAAACACGAGGAAGTGCTCAACCATGCGCCAGCACACATACCTAATTTTTATTCCCCTCCCGGTCATATTTGCATTGTGTGTTCCTTCTACATCCACTCGAAAGGCGTTCTCTTTCTCCCGTCGCCTTCTTCGCCCGTGTGTGAAGGATTCCGTGCTTTCCATGCGCGGTTACGCACGATCCCTCGCCCTGTTTGCCCTGCACTTTTCTCAAGCCAAGTTTTAAGCGCATGGGACACGCTGTGACTGTGTCAAATGGTTACGCATTTATGTAACGATTGTCGTTCAAATAGCTGTATCTCTCGTAACATTGTGAATAGTTTTATTTCAATTTGTACTTTAATTTACGCAATATTTTGCGCGTTCATTCACGATGTGTGTACGTAAAAACAGAATTCGATTAAATTCCTCAATCTCTGTGTACAAACTATGCTGTTCGAATCTAGGTTTTGTGATGAAGTGGAGTTGAATATACGTAACACGCTGCTTATTAATACTGTACTATTGAAAATTAACATTTTCTTAAAATGAAGTTTATTGTATTCAGAGTAGCTACTTAGGAGAAAAAATGGGGACCATTTATATTAAGCAATGCTGGCCGTAGAGATACAAGGAAAACTATAAACTTCCGAAAGGTAGCTTAAAACATATATGCAATGCAAATATAGCAATGGCTTTAATAAATTAGTTCTTGAAAACTTTGCAGTCATTATAGAACGTCAATGGAATTAGCAAAGTATAAAATTGAGAAAATGAAACTACAAAAGATTTAAAAGATGTAAATAACGCTGAAAATTAAATATATAAATTCTTTCGAAATTAAGTAAGAGAATGTAAAGATTTTATGCGCGAATTTAAGTGGAATCAGACTTAATTGTATTCCATGTATGGAACTTCAATTTTGGTGGAATAGCTTTTTAGAAGAAAGAAAAACATTTTATGGTAGTTCTGCATACTTCAAAAATCTCATCGAAAGCAATCCGCTGAGTCATCCAGTCAGCCTTCGTCATTATCGCCGTCGAGCGGTCGTACAAACGATTTCGGTTAACATTTTCAGCGGCGTGCGAGAGAAAGACGCGTCCCGTTCCGTCTCCCAGACAGCCTCACGATTGTTTGCGCCTTCTTCCCTTTTCCTGGCGTTTCTCTCTCGCAGACACGCATAACGACGCCTCGGATCGCAAATAGAGCCTTTGCGAACGTTTCACGGAAGACGCGCTTTCTTAAAGAGACGAAATAACGTCTTTTTTTCCTCATATTGCTGAGAGATTGCAGTGTTTGAGTTTCTCAGGCAACATCGCGGACCCTCCGAGGTCACCAAAGTGAACGAGAGGAATGGCGTCTTACGAATCGTTGAACTAACAGAAAATATCCCAATTTTCTTTTTCGTGTCCCTCGGTGGAGATCGAAACAACGGAAAGATCATAATGGAATATTTCCCGAGGTCGTCTCTGGAAAAAAGTAAGCAGTGCGCGTCACACCGGCGACCCTTCCTCAAGTATTGTGTCCGGGTTATGAACCGAGGACTGCAAAAGACAAACGAGAGGACACTCGCGAGAGTCACGTCTTGCTCTTTGAAGCGGAACGTTTCATGTCCCTCGAGTTAAGTAGATACGTGTCTTTGTACGGAGATCACTCCTCAGTGCTCGTGTTGACAGAGGCGAAGAGCACTCGCGAGGGTTACGTCACGTCTATCACGGATGCGCGGTCGCGCTGCAAGCGGCCGATGATGGAAACTACCCACGATGAAAGCGAAGAGTTAAAAGAGAAGTTTGGTAGGCGTCTGGAAATAACAGGGGATGTCGTTAGAGTAATTAATTGGATACCTTTTGTCATTGTGGTCCGATATGAAACCACAGTCCAGCAGTTGGAAGGCGAGCCATCCTTCCCGCTCTACTTATTATTACGGTGATGGATAATGATTGATTGAGCGTGTGAAACGGGTTGGACCACGCCCTGAGCGTGATCCGTGTGGCGCATGAATTCTTCGCGTAGGAAATGGATTGGATATCTGATGTAGCAGCGATTTCTGTGAAGAGGCTGGAATTAGGGAGTAGTCTAGCATCTGTGAGTGATTGGATGAGTTTAATTTGCGTTTAAAGGGCCGAATCTACGTCATGGCTTGAATTTTTTCACTATCCCGAGGATTTTCTACTTGTGATAAATTCGATAAAAAGTTTAATCCTTAAATTAAATACACAAGTGATATTTAATACACAAGCTAGGTGGATGCCATGAGCCTGTGGATTAGAGATAGAATTATTAATATGGAATATAATTAGCATATAAGATAAATAGAAGAATATAGAAAAGGCTAAGTCATTTGGGATATATTGCTGCATGGCGGAAGAACTCCTCGACACCTCAGAAAACAGGGGCGATGTAATTTGAACCATCCGCATTAATTTTACGTTTAGTTTCTATTTTTTATCTATTTTAGCGCATGGTTATGTGTCTATTATGTTCAGATTTATTTCTAAGATTTGAAAACTTTAATTGGTTAACACTCTTCAAATTGAGTGGTAGTACTTCTTTAAACGCGCCACATTATTTGTATTTACCCGGAAACCATAAGAGTAGTTAAATCAAAGTTATTCTGATTTCACCAATACCTGTCCAATTACATCGAATATTCAAGATCCCAACAGCGCACAACATGTCTCAAATTTTTCGTTTGACGTTCAAGTACATTTTCATATTTTTGTCCGTAAACATTTAGTAGTAATTTATTTTTATCGTGTTTAGTAACGTTCAGACGAAGAATTTAATTTAATCTTCGACATGAAAATCGGGGCTAGCTAATGACTGAATGGGCGAATCGTCAATCCCATTCGTCCTTCGTGAGAACCTCTCTCGAAAATATATGTGGGATCCTTTCAGAAGCTACGGGAGAGGTAATCTTTCGCCACTCTATTCTTCGATTTTCCTCTCCAGATTTTATTTCCGAGAATAATGTAAGCCGCAGTTTTTCATTTAATACTGTCTTCGTCGTTAGGAATGCATACGGAAAGCCCATAGCAGTCATCTTGGGAACTTTTTCGGCAGCTAATGACTCTTGGTGGAGTTTTTCCGAGTGGAGGAAATGGTCAGTAGGCACGCACGTGACCCCCTGTAACGGACCTGTTTTTCATTGGAGAGGAAAGAAGACCATTCTTTGCCGAAATGTCTTCGGTCTCCCGCGGCTTTACCTTGATACCTCAGAAATACTGTTCTTCAGCATCGTGAAATTCATGGTTGAGGGTCGGTCATTAGCATCTTGTAATCCACATTGGAATTTAATATTTTAGATTATACATCTCCGCAGTACCGCTGCATTCATTTTGGAGAGTTATTCCACCATTCTCAATAGTTTGCCGAATTCTAGGAATGGGAAATTTTATCGATTGTTAGGAATCTGTTGTAATGTGAAGATAATGAAATGTTTTTCATCATTCAACGACTTTTCATATAGAAAGAATAAAAATTGCTTACCAAACAGTTATCCTGTTTAATAGCTTTTTCACTATGCTTAAATGTATTACTTTATACTATACTATAACGAATTTCTCGAAAAAGGTCTACCGTAAAATTAAATGTAGGATGTTAAAGTGAACATGTTATGCTAGGTTTCCTATTAAGTGTTGTTGAGTGATATTTTAGAAAGACGTGCTGGGAAATGCTAATTTATCAAAGTACAATTTCCTAGAAAACTGAAATTTGTCTATGAAGATACGATGTAGCCGGGAATTTGATATTTTTTATGGACTCTTCAAAGGGTAATGGATATTTTCTCCTTCATTGTTGTTCTTTTTCTCATGATCATTGCTGATGTTTCAATCGATGCCGATAAGAAGGAGCTACGATTTAGTCATTTTCGCATTCCTTAAAATTATCTTTTACAGCCCATTCTGATCCATTTGAAAATATCTATTCCTTTAGTTTGAAAAATCTGTGATATTAATTATGTATATACAAACGAGCCGCTCTGGAGATTTTGCGAAAATTTAGCAAGCACTAATAACTATTAGTAGCTTACTAGTAGGTTCAGTGTCTTGAAACCCCCTGCCATACGCCAACTGGCGGCTTGCGGGGTACTAATATAAATATATGTATGTAAATGTTATGAGTATACAATTTTAACAAATTCTTAAATGTTAATATAAAATTTTCAATGTTCTCAATTACAGGGGTAGGGTTTTAACATTTGTTCTGTTTTTTTCTTTTCAGGTAAACATTTCTAATGACCACAGAAGTAGCAAATGGAATAGATAGCCCCTAATGGTAAGTGGATCTGAATTAAATTGCATCAGAGCGGTGAAAGAAAACGCAGCTCAAAAACGCTTTGTAAAGCATTACTCTCTCTTCATTTCGATGAATTTCGTCTGCCACGAATATCAATTTTTTACCCTCTTCCCGAGAAGACAAATTCAGGCGCAACAATTTATCAACTTCAGAAGACTCATTTTTTGTTGCTTTTCATGATTCCATTTTTATGTAAAACATGTAGCCTCCGACAAAGCTTATCTCGGAGTTCATGCTTCATTTTCGCGGATGTCATGCTACGTTATACGTTTCAACTGTCAAAAAATAACTGCGTTGAATCTCGCGGTAGCTTTTTCCTCTTTCGAAAATTTTTCTTTTCACGAGAATTATTAGTTTATTCTCGTGCTGAGAGCTTTGGCTTACTTTTGAATTAGCTGGATAAGTAGTTTCCAGCATAATCCTTTTTGTTTTGCTAATGTAAACACCAGCACGTCTGTCTTTCAAATCTCGTCGTCCATTATCGATTGTTCGTAGTTTTGAGTAACTGGCGTACAGAACGTTCCTGAATTTTAGTACGATTGACCTTTCTGTGAAGATTTGCGAAATATCATAGCTCCTATACTGGCTTTCATAACAGTCACGTAATGAAAGTATGTTATGGAATACACACGTGTTGATCATGGACGAATTTACCATTAGGCGCACTAGCTGCAATCTAAGAACCTCGCAGTTGAAGAGACCTTAAAAAGGATTTTAGTCGCTCTTTAATATATATAATGTCACAGTGGGGGCCTCAAAGTGGTCCTTGCACTTGGGGCATTTGATTGCTGAAATTTTTCCTTGGTTATAATCTATCTTAAATATGAATACAGTAAGGGACTGTCTAGGGAGTATTTGGTTGAATTCCTTCTTTATAATATGAAATAAAAGGCATTTAATACGTATTTTTATTTCATTTTATTATAAATACAGATAATTATGGAGGAGAATGGTTAAATAATTGTCTGTAAACCTCATTCAAACATTAAAAGAAGATAACTCAGTATTTCCTAAAAGTATTTACGTCCTCCATATCATTGTTACTCATACTAGTTTTATTTTCAATGTAACATATGATCATGGAATCTCAGCGAGTATCACTCAAGGTGTGAATCTCAAGTTTATCCTTAGTATAAAAAGTAATAGTAGTAAAGTAAAGTAGTAAAAGTTTCTTAAGGTAAAAGTGAGCGATCCATCAAATTTTTTTTGGAACCTGTTTATTCGGAATTATATTTGCTAAATTATGATATTGTTTTGAATTCCAAGGATATCTCGCCTATTTAATGATTTAAAACTTGGTTGCTATGCTCGTAAATAACATGCAGCTTCATTAAGTATTCAGAAACAATCTTTCCCTTTAAAGAATGAACTAATATCGTTGGTCCTGTTGCTTTCCATTCACTGGATCTCTCTATAGAACGTGAATAGTGATACATTTGTGGTTCTCTTATTTTTCATTCGGGTTAAAACCGTTGTTTAATTTGGTCCCTATCTCCAGATTATATGTACCGTATCTGTTTGAATTCACTCAACGCGTTTACCGAGGTAATTTTGGATTTCCATTTGAATGATATGAGGAGAGCGTATTAGGGAGCACAATCGAGAATTGGGAGTTCTATAGAATGAACCTTGTATCCCTCTTCAGCTCGGAGGGAACTATTGCAGTGCAATTCATGGGCGCAAGTTAGCGATAGGTTAGAGGTTGATCGTAAAAGTAGAGATCGTATTATAAAAACGTTTAACCGTTTTCATAGGAAAATGAAAGCTGATGATTCGTCTGGGAAATGAAGAATATTTTATGGCGTAACTCTCGCAATGCGAGATTCACTTTTCCCGTCGATGCTAAAATAAATTTTCCTTATGGTATATGAGGTGAAACAACGTTATTCTGTCAGATTCGCCGGATTAGGCCTTATTTTAACTTTAAAAAGCAATCAAAAGTAGAGAATAGGATTATAAGCAACTCTTTAATATGTAGTCGTGCCATGATTCATTATTGAGATTGATTTTGCTGATATACAGTTATTCCTTACCTAAAGTATCATTCATTCATTCGACCGAATTTGAGATACGGGAGTGGTTACATTGCCATTACGTCCATCAATGAAAATTATGTAATAAATATAGAGCAAAATTAAATGAAAACATGATAGAAATCTTGCAAAACATGTCTACTGATCTTTCTCATTCGGCTGGCAGGGGCGTGTTGCGGGTTGCTCATGTTCAATTATCTTATTGTAATTGGTAATACCGGTAGAAAAGGAAGTTAATTTATTCCCTTAATGCAAAAAGGAAGGCCCCAAATACACCCGGATCTCAAATTCGGGACCTTGGGATTAGAGTCCTTGTAGGCTAACCACTGTAGGTTGAAAAAGTTCAATCCTCTCAGTAAATTGTTCTTAATGAATTCATGGTATTAGTAAATTCATACTGCCCCACATAATAATGCATCTCATTTCACAGTATTATTTGATGCCCTTAATATAACTTTTCCAAATTGTTAACAGCTTCATAAATACCCTGGAAGCCGCCTTTCGGCGTGTGGCTTTTTTACGTTTTTCGCCTCTGTTTTTGAAGTGAAAGTGTTCAAAATGATCCTCCTCTCCGCATCTCGATCGTTAAATTGTCGTACCTTTCATCAGTAGCGGTTCTCTCCCAAACTGCCTCCTTTATACATCCGGAAGACAACACGTCTGGCAGCTACCGAAAGCGCGAAGACATCCGGCCAATTTCGTGAACACCTCTCGCAAAAACGTCGCATCCACTCTGTAAGCGTCTAATAGGGCGTCGTTTCTAGCATAAATCCACACCTTACTGGTGCAAAAACGATATCAAACGCTACGGGAAAGGGGCAGAATGCGAAATTCGACGTCTTCACTACCTCGGAAATAGAAAGGAACCAAGAAAAAACAATCTGAAGGACAGGCGAAACTTGATGAAATGTTCAGCAGCCGGAATGAAGTAGAAAAGGGATATAAGCTGTTCTTACTGCTGGGGATGGAATTATATCGGTTATTTTGTCTGCGGTCTCACCCGTTCTCACATTAGTTTTTGTTCCATGTCCATCATACTCAGTTTGGTATTTAAAGATTGGTATTGATGATTTGAAAAATTAATTCCTCGCATTGATCGAAGGTAAACTTCCATGACATCCGTTAATCAGTGATGTTCATTCGAACTGGCTGTCTCGATTCAAATTCGAATAAATGTTATTAAAAGATCTAAGATCAACACAGTTTTACATCCTTCTGCTGCACGATTGTTATTAATCTTCAATTTTTCCTTTCTAATGTGAAGGGCGTTTTATCCCATTTGTGTAGTGATTCTCATCATCAGGTTAGTAAGGAGTACTTTTGTATAATCTTGGGTATGTGCAGTTTTGAACTGCAGAAGGTTAGCGTACGGTTTAATAATGTTTAAATGCTATATCGGACTCCAAGTCATGCCTTTAAGACCAGAGTACTTTAAATATTGATTAACTTGAATTATAAAGTAGTATACTTTTTATTTCATACTAGTAAACGCCTCCGTCAAGCATGACGGAACTTAATTTAGTTTAAAAATATATCTATTATCGTATATATCTGGTCCGTTCCTGAATTTTAGTACGATTGACCTTTCTGTGAAGATTTGCGAAATATCATAGCTCCTATACTGGCTTTCATNGCTTCAATTACTAACTTGCGATTCAAATCATTCTCAAACATCTAATAGGTTGATAAGGCAAAATTTTTGCAAGTACACAGTTTTTGATACAATAAAATAGTATAGAAAATCTATAATAAACTTGTATTGGAAGTAAAAGGCTATTAAAATCTTACCAACCTTCCTCTTCTAGGCTAATCCATGCAGTCTCCCTCAAAACGTTTCATTAAACTCATCCTTACGCTTCCACTGTAGCTCCGCGAGCGTCTTTTCTCTTCTCTTTTCGAGTAAATGCAATTTCTAGGACAAAGCGTGCACTATGTAACACTTTGTAAGTTCCACAACTTTGTTTAGAAATTAAAACAAAGTTGTGGAATTTACAAAGTTTTTCTTTTCCTTAGTGTTATCATGGCGTTCCACCAAGTAAAGCCTCTACATATTAATTTTACGTGCACTAGGGTTCTCCCCTTTCGTTCTTAATCTCCCAATGCTATTTCCCTCCTTTCGATTCAAATGCTGCACGCCAGCGCCATGGCTAAAAATCCTACTACGTGTAAGGAAGCTATCTAGATGTATCTAGAGGATAGCTATCAAAAGGATAAATTTTTTGCGCGACTTTGAAGAAACGGATAAAAATCTAATCAACGATTAGTTTTATTCTCTGGAAACCAATCCAGGGGATAAGATGAAGTTTATAGAAACCGGCCATAAGTCAAGCCGGTTCTAATAAATATGGGGACGGACGGACAGACATTTGCTTTTTATATATATGGTATTATTTATACATTTCTCTTTGATTAGAAGATTTTACTTTCCTCCCGATTCATTACCTTAGGATATAGGATAGGATTATAGGAATATAATTACAAGTGCAACATTGTATGGGAGATGTGGCCGAAAAAGGTCGTAAACTGCCGCTGTTGTTGGATACATAGGAATTTATAATAACTTGAGCCACATTTTCGTTAATAATTTAGGTATCATATTCAATAAAAGTTAGGCTAACTTGATTTTCCTAAACCTAGCGAATTGGAGAAGAGTTTGGGAATTGAAAAGGAGCAAATTAGGTCGCATATCTATCATGATCAAAATCCATATCTTGGCCTAAAATATAACAATATTGAAACCAATTGTGACACTTCTTTTCTTTAATTTGATGAGTCTTGTAATATTGCTCAACGCGAATTACCGACATTCCTTTCTCTGATGCAGTATTAGGCCAAGAATATAGACTGGTGATGGTTAACTAATGTGATTGTTTACCATAACAATTTTAGCATAGTTGTCTCCTTAATTCGCTGCTTTGAAATTCGCTTCCCTCGATTCTCATCGTGAATAATGAAGGAAGTTTATCTCCAGTTCCTGAGTCTTTCTCTCTCTCAAACTTCTTTCCTGAGTGGTTGTGTTCGGTGCAATTACAGATCGAGCCTCTTAGTTCCGAGAGGCAGTAAGTGACAGGAGAAAAATCTGTCCTTTTCTCCATCGAAGTAAGTCCCTTCGAAGTACTGCCTAGGGAAGAGACCTTTAGATGGTAAAGGGGTAAAGGGTAAATAAGGAATGGGAGGAGATGAAAGAAATTAAGTGGAGAAAGGCGAGGTGACGGTTGCGTAGGAAGAAAGGAAAGGAAATAGCGACGCACGGTGCTGGAACTTAAGAAGAATAACGAAGATGACGCTGATGAAAGGGGTTTAATGAGAACGAAAGACAAAAAAGGGACTGGCGAATGGGATGCGTGCTAGAGGTAATGGAGGTGAAAAAAAAATATAAAGGGTTGAATGGGTAGGTAATTAGGCGCGCAGTAATCAGAGAAGGTTAGGTTATTGAGCCGTAAATTAAGAGGGAGAGTTTGAATGGAAACAAAGAGGGAATCAATTGAAAGAAAGGAATTGAGAGATTTCGGAAGAAAAGGGATGTTAGCATTGTTCTCTTCAGCGATTAGTCATCAATCTGAGAACGGCAGGTCGATTTATAATGGGGCAGTTTCGGGGGGAAAAATCATCTCACGTTATATTTTTGTTTCTAAACATCTGGAAAAATAAAGGTAGCGACGTGGAATTTCACATGAAGTAAATAATAAATATTTATGGTTCACGGGGTATTATTAAACCACGAGAAATCGTCGAAGGTGAAAGTCTTACTTCGTAGTGCTTTTGTTGGATGATAATGTGTTTATCTTTCAAGATAATCTCATTTCGTATTACCTCAAACTTAACATTCTTCATACTGATTAGTGCAAAATATATTTCTCCGTTTTATTTTTCATCTGATTGAGTGTGTCACTTTATATACTTCTGAAGAAGGCTTTGTCTTTGACAAACAGAAAATAGTCTAAAGGTGGTATCCTATAATATGTCTTGAGGAAGATCCCAGAGATTAACCCACTCCACATTTCCGGTTTATGATCCCTAATTCAAGGGTAGGAAGCGGGATCTTTTCTGCGAAATATTTTTAACTCCGGTTAACGAAGGATGATTAATTTCGGATGAACGAAATCTGAAAGGTCAGTAAAAACGCTATTTCTCCGAGATAACAAGATTTCCGGCTGAATATTGCATTATAGAGTTTTAAGGTAAAAAAAATCCAAGATGTTCCGAGAACTTATAAGACAAATGAATAAAAGAGGAAGAAATTTTATAACCAAAGCTCTTAATCAAGTTAAGGATGTTTCCCTCCATTTCTTTATTCCTTCATTGGATTATTGCTGGTGAGCTCGCATTGTTATAACATCATAAAGCTTATGAATGAGGTATTCGCCCTTATTCGAGATAAAAAAAATACGATACGATGAAGACATCAACCGAGGGGAACAGATGGAAGAAAGAGAAGTTTTAAGACCTTTAAGAAAGGGTCAGATTTAGTTGGAGGAAAGGAAGGGTGGATGGATGGAGGAGAAGAAAGACAGTCCTGCGAATCTGGGAGTAAAAGGGGGGAGATGGATGTTGAATAAAGGGTTAGGCGACGTAGGCTTGAGTAGGCTTATTCCCTTAGAGTGGAAAAGGGAGGCGTGGGAGGGATCTCCGGAGACGGGACAGGTGAGCGAGAAGGAAAAAGGAAGTAAAAGTATGAAAGGAGAACGAAGTTAGGGGAAGAATGTCCCAGAGGAGGTCTCGTAGACCGGACGACGGGGGAAAGGACTGCGTGCCTGCGGAGGCCCCGCGTGAGAGAAAGGATTCTTTCTCCTGGAGGGTGGGAACGAGAGGGGTACGTCCTTTTCCGGAATGAGATGGCTGGATTCATTTAAGAGGGACGTGGAGGTCCAGGCGTGTGTCTTAACGTTTCATTCCGTTTCGTTATTTATTTATCTTCCACCTCGCGTCTTCCGGGATGTTGCGAAGCAGCGGTGGTGAGAGGTGTTAGCCTCGCAGGGGGATTTTTCACTTTTCTCGTCCGTAAATCCATGCGGGTTTTGAGAAGGGCATTTCCCTTGCGTCTACACGACTGGCGGTTTTGAATCTGTTGCTCGGCTAGTTAAGGGCGAGAGGGATTTGTTAGTCTTTTTTTAGGAAATGATTAGGGAGAAAGAGAGAATTGGGTTCTTTCTGTAACGCAGAAGATTTTATGCTTGGACGGAGTTGAGGAACCTACGTCCGGTTCTTCCCTTTCCGAAATTAACGATCGTATCTAAATAATTCACTTTCCCACTATCGTTATTGGATAAAGCGCAAACATCTGAGATTATTCTCCTTTGGTTTACTTAGTGATTCAGTTCGTTTTCTTACGTTCAATTTTGAGGCTGAACTATTTGGATGTAGGCAATACGCCATTCTAGTGAGACCTGGTGGTATCACTAGCGTCCTAATGGTTTCCTTTGAGGCCTTCTATAATTACTTATATAATTATATCTTTTATAGCAAATGCGGGTTATTGGTGAAAAGATGTTCCCAATTCCTTTGATAGATTAAATAAGGTACCGCAATTGTAAAAATTGCGTGATTCAGTACCTTGGGTTCATTTCTTTATCGTTCAGGTAGTCCTTATGTATTTTTAATTTCATCTTTGTACTATATTGGTTATATTATTAATTACGTACATTCACTGTCAGTAGATGTGGGTTCAGGTGGAAGTGGATATATTTGCAATCTTCGGACATAGTTGACTAACAAGTTGTAAGTGAAGCTGTTAAAATGAAATATTTTTATTTGAATATAACGAATGATTATGAATACATGGCGAAAGCTAATTTTGCTTATATTCTAAATCCGAGGAAAACTAGATCTGTCAGATATTTTTCCAAGAAAGAAAAGAAGCCCCTCGGAAAACCTCCACGTCTAAACTCCACATTCAGGGTGATGAGTACCAGATCCTTTCAAATTAAAGGTTCTTTTCGGATCACTGTATATGTATTTCAGACATTTTTTTACGTTAGACTCGTAGTGAAAACAGGGAAATATATTTCTAAACAGTTTTTCCAGACAAGTTTGGGGGTTGGCTTTTGACTTGTAATCATTGACTGGTAAAGGTTGTTTCATTATTGTGAGGAAATAGTATTCATCATCGTCATTTTTTGTTTGGAAGTCCATGTACTTCCATAAGTTTTGCTGGAAATTGAGCGTTCCTTCGTGATCGTTTCCGTTTTCGGGGTCTATTGAGAAATTCTCAGCGCGTGTTTATGAATAATTGACATCCCTTTCTTTGCTATTGGCGTTTATGAAATTTATTTCAACAAGATTTAATTTCCTCTTGAATAGAAAAATCAAGCATAGATGAAATAGTGGACATTTATGAAGGAATTAATTAATCATTTGTTTAATCCACTGGTTTAAATAAATGTGATGTATCTCTGAGAAGGTTTTATTTGGTTTAATAAATATTTGTTATGTTCACCTTAATTAGTACTCATTTTGGCCCAATTTTTTGTGTCCTGAGATGTGTAGATGTTTCTCGCCTGCCCTGCTTTGATAATATTTCCTATAATCACCATCTAATTTGTCGCTCCAATTCTTTTGAAATTTTGTTTGTGAAATGGGTGCAGTTGAACTTTATGGAAGGGCCGAGGCGCGCGTGGAGGCTAACGAACAGCCGTTGTGAATGAAAGAAAAGCAGGAGATCCAGCGTCGCCGCCATTGGAAATGCAGCGCGTCCTATGCTGCTCTCTGCGAGGGATATGCTAACGTGATAAATGTATTCTCATCACAATACGGATGTGGGAACGGAGTGATCCCAGTTTGGAAATCCGGCTATCTCCCTCTGATGCCGGACCTTGGCATGTTGCGGTCGACACGATGCACCCATTCATTCCGAGTTTCGCGATGCTTTATTCAGGAGCTTCCGGTGAAAAGAAATCCGGGGGTGAGAATCTGCGAATGAAGAGGATGTTTTTGCAAACCGCGATTAAAAACGGCAAGGGTTGTAAAGGAAGGCGACTTTACGTGTAAGACCAGAAAGATGGATGTATTACATTTAGGAAATCGTATGTATGTACATCGACCGAAGTTCTCGATTTTCTTGCTTAATTTTTAACAAATTTTTATCAATTGAGAGATTTTCATATTTATTGTAACATACATTAGTAATGAAAGGTGTGCCATTTGTATTGGCTCTGAATTTCCTAGGAAATATTATTATTATATTATTAATATTGTAAAACTCTTTATTCGGCAAGGTTAAGCCCATGTGGGTCTCTCTCACACCTAATTTCTGAAGTCATACATGGGAGTACAGATTTCTCAAGACTGTGTCGTAGTGGCATAATGAGGGAATTAAGAGACGTTAACTTCGAGTATACTAAGGACTTTATTCACATACCTAGGCCCGGTCCGAGGACTCCGGCGCTGGGGTTTCCTTAACGCCCACTGACTGAGCCGGGGGAAACACTCCTGCGATGGGGTTGCCTTAACGCACGCTCAGCAGGGTGAAGCACTCCACAGCCAAGGGTTACCTGAACGCCCAGGCCGGGGTGTAGACTCCTGCTTCAGGGTTACCTTAACGCCCGCCTAGGGTGGAGTCGACAAGCGAGTAGCTTAGTCGAGACTCCCCGATCCCCAAAAAGTGTCGCCTTTATATACGGTCACGGCCGCGCCTTTTTCGAAGCTTCCAGAGGATGGGGGTGGGATGATGCAGATGTGCAATGCAGGGCAAGCCTCCGCGAGTGACCCTCAGATGGCCGCGGGTCCTCGCCGCCTTCACCTTCGTCTGTCGTCGTCTTCTTCCTTGCCCTGCACTTGCGGCACATCACAGCATCCCGATTCTCCAGCGGGTCCACCCTATCCCCATACCCTAGCTCCGGTTTCCTTAGGCCGAGACTGTGGACGGACCCCTGGGGGGTTATTTTGCAACTTTTGCAGCAGCGGAATTGATGACGTCGCCATCTCCAGCCAATGGGAGAGCGCCACTTCCTATGACGACGATGGAAGTTTTTCTTATGAAAGGAATGTTAAATGCACAATGTAACTAATAATATCATTTCCAACAACGTACCAGTGAAGAATTTGTCTGATTGCATTGAAGAAACAAGTGTTTTTTTTTTTTCAATGTAATGTACTGTTATTGAAAGCTCGCCATGCAAACATCGGTATTTCAGTAGCATTGCATAAAGAATGTTCATCAATTATCTTATTCCGCACTTTGGAATGTATCCCTCGCTTGAAAATGTTGTATTAACTTTAAAACCCTTTGTCAAGAAGAACAAAAGCAAAGCTGAATAACTAGACAGCAAGTTAAATGTAGGATTGAGGAAGAATTGCGCAATTTGTAGATAGAAATTTCCAAAAAGAGATATATTGAACTTTTAATTGAAACTAAAATATAGATATTCTCTGAAAGACAGTTACTGCTACTGGAAGTTTATTAATAGTGAATATAATTACAAGAGAAAATGTATGGATGAATCCTACGTACAAATGGAATTGATGCAAGGGAGGGATTTAAATACATTTAGAACTATAGGAAATGAAATGATTTGGAGGACTTCATTATCATATGCATCAATAGAAACTATATGAAAATGAAGACAGGCATCAAGACCTTTGGTTAAATTAAAGTAGTTTTTAGATTTTACATAATTATACCAATTTGAACTTATTATTGAGTTAGGTGATGCATGAATGCACAGATTGAAGAAAATTATGCTCTAGAACAGAACTTTACTTATTATATTTCCTGGTGATGCTCTACAATAGTTCATAATTACCTTAACTCTATTAACTTGAATACAAGTTCATATACTAGCACAAGTTTATCATTATACTTACCTATCATAAAACTGATATATAATATTCTACACAGGTAATCTATAGTAGTTTACTAATTTACTCTCAGATAGTCTTGTAAAGGGGGGCAATGTCAGGGTGTCTCTGGAACAGAGATTGCTTAATGAATTGATTAATGCATTATCACTCACTGAGTATGGAGAAACAAATCACCTCCTCCCAACATGGATGTCAAAAAAACACTCTACTGTAACAGCTCTAAAATATATGGTAAATAATCTTTCACATTCATTAGAGGAGTCTTACTCAATGCTAGGGCTTGTGTGTGATATTCTGAAAGCATTTGATTGTGTTACCCATGGCATTTTAGTTCAAACATTGAAGCACCAAAGCATACACAACATTAGTCTACTTTTCTCTTTAATTGGACCATTATTATGTATAGCCTATGTAAATGATCTTCCTTTTTATATGATATTATCTTAAATGGAGATAGCTATAGCTCCCATAAAAGGGAAAATTTCTGAGTCGTGGTCACAACCTAAATCAAACAATGACTCAATCAAAAGAATAGCTTACAGATAATGGAATTAAGATTAATAGGGAAAAATCTACATCACTTGATACTAAAAAGTTTAAAAGCGATAGAAATTATATAGGTTTATTATCTAGATGCAAAGACATAAGATTAGAAGAAAATATCAAAATATTAGAGGTAACATTTGATGAAATATAGTGGCACTTTGTCCTGAACTTAATATGTTACAGTAAAAGCATGAACTTGGAAAATATATACTTTTACTAGTCAGTGTATACATTGACGAAATATTTTAGTAAATGTATGAACTCATAGTCGAAATATATAATATCAATAGAAACTTAGAATTATACTTAATACGATGTGAATATTTACGTGATATGATGTGAAAGTCTGTTGTTTGATAGATGCCACGCTAATGTTACGTATTATGTGAAGCGAATTTCCAATTTTTAAATATCTGCAACTAATGTATTAGAGCAATATGTTAAACCAATAACTTCAGTCACAAGACACAAGGTTGCTGAACGTGTTCCACGCTGGGACTGAGGTTACTAGCAGACGACGGAGAGGCCACGTCAGTTTTCAGAGCGAAATCTAACGACGGATTGTCATAGGGTAGAATCGGCTGTACATTGATAAGTTTATTTTATTCTTATATTATAGTGACTTTAAACTTAACTTTTTACTTTCTTATCTGACGATAATATTGTCTTTTTCGCGTAACTTTTCATTGTCTCTAATAATTTGTACGTATTGGGCTAATGTATCACAACAGTGTTTGCTATCTTTGTCCCAATTCTGCAAACAAAACTCATTATTGCAATACCTAGTCATTCTTTAGTCAATGTTTGTATAGTTATACGTGTTATTTTTTAATTTCTGTATTAGCTCAGATGTGTTTAACTCTTATTAGTGAGTAGATGTGGTTATGAATTTATTTTTAACAAGGATTCGTACTAAGATTATACTGTAGGAGATTTTAAGAAAGAGATGGGAGAAATATCGTGCGGACGCTGTCTAAAGATATATTTTGAAGGAAATGTAGATTCATAACACCAGTTGTTGAAAGGCTGCTGAGAATAACTCAGAAAAACCCACGAATTTGATTCATATAGCTACAATTCGAAGTCTGTAACTCAATCGGCTCATTCTACAATCTTTAAAGTCAATATAA
>KZ308204.1:690587-708713 GCA_000376725.2 Ladona fulva | reverse complement strand
CTGTGTCACATTACTGTCGCGTAGTTAATGAAACTATTACAGCAGAGGACTCATCTTTCGAAGAGGAATGGTGGATATTTCAACGAATCACGGTTGCTCCGGCTACTTTCTTATTCCGCCTCGAGGTGGAGCTTGATGCTTCCTACGCTTTAAAAAAAATCGGGTGGAATTTTGAAGAGATTCCAAGAGAATTCTATCATTCTAAACTCTCACAAAAAAGGCAAAAGAGAGAAAGGAGTACCTCCCTCATTTTTGTTTCCCGGTAAAAAGTGAAAAAAACAAAGCCGTGTCTTATTACTCTTCACCCTCATTCGAGATGAATTTCAAGTTTTTTATCGAGATAATTTTTCCGTAGCTCCTTTCGTAGAGGTTAGCGGGGATCTTCAAGGGCAAAAAATGCGTATGAATGGACGAGGGAGATGTAACTTTATTCCAGAAATTTCCTTCAAAATTTTGGGTTTTCTAAAAAGATGGTCGTAATTTTTCTTCGAGTGGGGACCGGTTTTTGTGATTTCTAAAACATTTTTTGCTTCGGTTTCTCCCTTAATTCGCTGACTGAAGAAATCGCTAGCGATTTTCTTCGAGCTCTCATAAGAGTATTTTCATCGCCGGACAGCATAACGCGCGGAAAAATCTTGTGTGATTGCGCACGTCTCCCTCACTTTCACTTTTCGTTCGTTAATTTGGTTTGACGAATCGGATGCTTCCGAATCCTTTTTTCCTCGTTTCCTTTCAGGCTCTCATCTCAAGTTCCACGCAAAGATAACGCGGGAAAAAGCCTTCGCTCCAGGATTTAATTTTATCTCCATTTAATTCAGCGCTATCTTGGCTTTCATCACCTACGTCCATTCGATGTAATTAACGACTTGAAACCTCACGCAAGAAATTCTGGTGAGGTGCTTAAGAGCGAAACTGGGATAACTAAATTATGAGCAAAAAGTTAGAGCAAAGAGGAGAGAGGCTCTCGATTTTTTCCAGGCCGAGACACTAGTTAAAATTAACGATGCAGAACTTGTTGGCCGATGAATCTTTTTACAGATTCGCTGGAGCTGAGGGTGTCCTGTGGTTTTTAAGACGCAGCCTTTTAGTGCGTTTAGTGCTACGTTATTATTCTTTCGTGACGCAAATGTACGTTTGGTTGATTGTTATTTCACGTTCCACGTCATTACGAGTAATAAAAGTTAAATGTAAATGATTGTACTACATAGCGATAGTTTTATGCGAATGGTACATGCGGTCTGCTGTTAAGATAACTTTCCTCACCCTGCTGCTCCCCTGAGCAAGAGTGGCCAATACATTAACTTTTGGGTTGACTGTGGTCACCTTCGATAGTGATTTTTTGTTAGTTTGATTGTAGCCGACAGAGCTTACATTAGAACCTAAGAATGCGAAAATGATTAACTATTCAGTTAGCATATTTTAGTCCAGTATCCCTCTATCCTTCGACTAATTTAATCTTATCTTCACGAATATTAGTATAATTTAAATTTATATTCTTCCTAGGTGGCCATTTCCGTAATCTCATCGGTAGTCTCTTAATTGTCTAATCTATGTAATTTTCATCCACATCTACATAAATACTATGCAAGCCGCCTTTCTGCGTGTGGCAGGGAGACAAAATGCGTCAAATTTAAAGCATTTAATAAGGTGAATAGTTTAAGATTTTAATATTCCTTAAGTAGATAAAAGACTAGGTTCGCACCTATCGGATGTTCGCTGTAGGGGATAATTCTTTTCATTTGCCGAACAGTCGATGTTTAATCGAATCATTTTCCGGAAGAAAAGTTAACAACTAGGACTAGGTATTTATATTTTAATAACTAAAATATTTGTAAGGAATTGTCACCAGCCCTTTAGCTTTCTGAAGTACCCTTCTATCGATGGGAGTAATAGTGTAAGCGAAGAAAAATCACCGCATAGTGGCTCAGCCAGGATCCATTCGGTGAAATTCGTGCGTATATCGTTACTTAACCAAATGTCAATCTGTGGCCGGCCTCCAAGGACCAGAGATCACCGAATTATTCATACATCTTGCGCTGCTGAAGAGAAATCGACTAAAGGGTTTTTATCCGCCTCGCTCGTTGCAGTTTTTCCAGTCACACGTTTCCTTCCATATTGTGGTTCTTAACCTTTACTCCATCTCCCCAATATAGGGGCCAAACACTACTTGACCCTCCACTTCGCGGCAATGGGTCTGACGGAGAGGTCGACGGAGAGTAACGTCAAATACCGACTTGATTGAACTCAATCCTTTCGTTCTACTCTTCGTTTGTTTGGAATTCTTAGGATATTTTTTCTTGAGGGTATACCGCGTCCTCAATGTCTCTTTGACTGTTTCGAGATGTTGTTTTTTTCTTCTTTCCTCCCTTTGTGTCCAGATTCGGGTTTCTTTCCAATTCCTCTTTTTCACCGACGACAAACTTTTTTGTTTATTCTATGGGCGGAAAGCTTTAAGAGCGTAAGATTGTTGTTGAATGGAGTAGAGATCTTCAGGAAGGGCGTTGCTTCTGTAAGCAGCTTGTGATATTTCTTGTGATTTCCCATAGAGGACGTTTCCTTTTTGTGTTTGTTTTGCCTACTGCCTTCTAACGTGAAAGGGAATTGATCTGAGATGTAGCGGCCAGTATTTTGGAGAGGAAGTGCTTTTTAATATGGATTGGTTAGACTGTTTATATCATTTGATTTTTATTTGTGGCAGTCGCGCTGCATCAACAGTGATACTTAGATATTACTTAATCCTTCTTATGTAACTTAAGCTTTCACTGTAAATAAATTTCATTGGAAACTACTTCTAGTACAAAGGTATAGAAGCATGGAAACTACGTGTCTTAATTTTCTAACAGAGTTCCCCCTCACAGTTCCCCCAACAGCTATCCCTCTGCCACACGCCGAAAGGCAGCTTGCAGGGTATTTATGTAGATGTAGAACAGAGTAATTATTTATCTTTCTTTAGGAATTTTAATCACAAAAAAGTCAATATATGGTTCTCCTTCAAGACTGAAACCATTTATAAGGTTGGAAGTTTTTTGGGACAAAAAAGGAATTCGGTGGCAATTTCATTGTTGATTGTTTGAGTTAATTGGATAGTTTCACATCTTTTGAGTAATATCATCTTCGCAATAATGTTTTGAGCACATCATTCCATCGTTAACATTTCACTAGTTCAACTGATTTACCTTAAATGCTTATATTCCAAAAAATAAAAAAGTATTGAAACACAATTTATTTATATATACTGAACCACAAACAAATAACAGCGTAAGCAACCTATGTTTCGGAGCTTTGCTCCATCATCAGGCAGGTGAAACACAGAATAGCAGCATTATATAGTCAAAAACAAAGGAATAATAGTAAACACCAAAGGAAGTGGAGGAGCTTATATTCCAGACCTTCGTGATGTAATTGTGTGATGAGTATTAGAAAGGTATGTATTTTATATCATGTGTATATATTTTCTTAAGGATAGTCCCGCTAGGTTTAATGCTAACTCGTTTTTTTCTTTTTTTCCCTTTTATCTCAAAGATGAGTTGCAATCGAACTCCCAGTATCTTTCGATGAAGAACACTGACAACGAATAAATGAGTTTCTGTACTAATCAACAGGACCTTGCGGCCTAGTGCCTGCCCCGGATTCACTATGAATAACAAAAACTTGTTATTCATAGTGAAACCGGGGTATTATTTATAATAGATGCTAATATATATATAGATAATAGTGCTATTTCAGCTTTCTACTTATTTTATTTTGAGTCCGCTTAACCTTGACAGAGTTATGAATGAGAAAGAGCTATTTGAAAACAGTATGTTATGTATCGTTCTCGGTCTAAACATACTTAGCTATGTGTTATTCTTGAGCCGCAAAATTTTTCTCCTTGGACACAATCTGCCCCTCCTTCTCATTACGCACACCACTTATTTTTATTCTGTTCTTATGCTTCTTGGATGCTCATTTCTGAGTACCTAGTATTATCGTGCACGATTTTTCCAGAACATTAACTCTCGCCAAGCCAGAAGGCTTGCTAAATTTTATCTTCCATGGAGAGGTAGAAATTACAGTGCAGGTAAATGGTAGGAAATACAGTACAGACGTAGTAGTGGACGAGAGCAATAATCTGAGGTGCTCCAAAATTTTGTTATTATTATTATTAAATCTTTTTATTGCGAGGTTAGGCCCGAATGGGCCTCTCTTCCACCTAACCTCGTATATTATTCTACATTGATATTTACTATTTCTAAAAATGATTTTAGTTCTTTTAATGGAGGATTTTCAGGATCAAATGATACGACGGTCTTATTGAATACTTGCGTCGATGTGAAAGTACTTAAATACCAAAACGATAAATTTGCAGGTTGTATAGCGTGTCATAATAGTTGAAAGAGAATTAAAATGTGAAAATAAAGGAAACTGTTCGATCAAGCAGTCATTGTCTTAGAATTCTCTTTTATTGTTTCTCATTGTTATTTCACCTCTAACATTTTCAATTCTCTAATCAGCTGTTTCAAATTATTTAAATAAGTGAAGAGCTACGTATGGTACATAAGCTTTATGTTAAAGAAGGGACTTGGCTTGAACTCGAGCCTGGTACTACTGGGAAAAACATATAACAGCAGCCACTTCTCTCAGTAATCTAGATCCTACCTAGTATAAAAAACGATGCAAAAGACCACACACGAACCAAAACCAAAAAAGGCACCACTAGTTTCGACGCGTAAGTCATGGAACATCGCTAAGTAACTCGTCAGTCAGTTTAATTTACACTGGATCTACTACTCATCGGACGGTTGTTCTAATTAATTGATCTACCACGATAGAATGATCACTCTTTTCACTCTTTCAATTCGTTCCTTATTTAATACTTTGATTTTTATTGTTTACTTGACAATTTTGTAACAGTGTGAATATTATCCAATCGCAATTCAGTGAATGATAGTATGAATAATAATTTCGGGAGCAACGACGAGCGAGTGAAAATTTTGCTAGTCTCATCACTTTCATGTATTAATACGCACAAGTAGAATGATAGAGATTTTCGTACTCTTTTATGTTAGAATCCTAAGGGAAGGATAATGAGCTGGTGTAGTTGCACGCAGATGAAAATTTAGAGGGTCTTGGAAGTGATATTATCTGGGTTTTATGCAATCAAGTTATGATTGCCCCGAATTTAAAGAGAGGCAAGAGCCAACGAATCCCTTAAAACCCATCTCTCCGTACCGATTCCGCCGTCCTCAGAGGAGTGAAATTTTAATCTGCATAATAATCCAATAACCTGCCGCCTTCATCCCTTTCATCTTTCGCACTCTTAGAGCTCCACCACCTCCATTATATCAGAAATTACCTATATCAGGGTGTACCCATCCGTCATACAACTCCCTTCTTTCCGTGACCCTTCCTCTCCTTTACGATTTCCTTTTAAACCTCCCTTTTGTACAGAGTCACGACCACTTTGTAACACGGCGTTAATTTTTTATCGATTTCAATTGCCGATAAAGAGCAGGTAAGGAGTGACTAGAATTTATCGAGCGTTAAGCGATTGTGGACGTACAACGAGTGGGTGGATTGCAGCAGCGGAAAATGTTCCTTTGACGCCGCTTGTTCTCCTCCATTAGACCTTATAAGCACGTTTTTCGGCTCTGCTCTGTTCGTGATTCTAAGGCAAAAGCGTGCAATTACACCAGCGCATTAACTTTTATTATCGTTCCTCACTGATTCACGTCTTTGGTTATCAGAATCCTCTCCTTGATGGAGAAATATTTTATCGGTTAATGCACATTTTAGTTCGGCTGTATTTCTATTCTTTTATCAAGGGGTTGTATTTAGAACCTGTGAAGGTTATTTTTTCACCCAAGGATGCGTTGCATCTAGCCACGGAGTATACATTTTTATGGAAGCTCACGACGTATTCAAGCCATTTACATGGAGATTTGTTAATTTTTTACTCTTAATGATCAATTTTCTTATCTACATATTGTTCATTCTTCGTAGGAGATAATGCAGAACTCCTCAGATATTTTCCATTACGATAGAAATAGGTATTAACTGAAAAACTAAAGGTCTCGCCACGTCATTCTTTCTTGGTTTCAGTTTAAACTCAAATTGGTGGAAGAGTAAAAGCTATGTTTCAAATCAGAAATATTGCCGTTGTTGGTACACCCTGATTAAGCAATAAAATACCTTAATAAACTCATAGGGTACAATTAGAAGTATATATTCGGAATATTTATGCGTAAAAATACTACATAATTTTCGAAAATCTTAAATCTCATCTACTTTGATGATTTCTCACTTCATGTATGTACTATACTACTCACTACGATGGATGACTAATTATGTTATTCAAAGCTAACTGTATCCACCGTTTGTATTGAAAATAATCAATATATTTACTTTTTAAATTCTCTATTTCCAAAAACGAGGCTTTTGAATGAATCACAATAATGAAAAGTCCGTTCCCTAGGAAATCTTTCCGTGAAAATGTCCATACCCCACAAATTTTTTACTTTGTATAACTATTTTTCATTTGGAATTACATTTAGATAATTACGATTATAGCAGCGGATTGACTAGAGGGAGAACTATGAAAACCCAACTGCAGGCATGAACCGACAGATTCAACTGGTCCAATCATTCTCATTCGTAGCAAAGGAAAAATTGCTCTGATGTTTGGGCTGCTCTTTTGCGACCAATAGTACAGATGTACGTCGAGCCATATCCTTGGCGGGCATCACGGTGACTCACTCTCAGGAAAGGGAACGTCCCTCTACTCACGTGTCTCCTCTTATGGTCTTGCGGTTGCGGTCTCCCCTGTATCAGAACCATCTGACGACATCCGCAGCAACTTCAGGGATGACGTCGGGCGAATTTAAGAGAAATGGTACCGAGTAAGAAAGAGGTAAAAATAAGCCTGAGCTCATGTTATCTCCATGATCATATTCGTGTTTTATATCTTCTTTTTACGTGTATAGTATACGAGATGTTGTATGTTAGAGGAAATAGATTTCGAGATTTTATCGGAAACTCTTTTTGTTCTCCGAAACTTATTCCTAAGGAAAACCTGTGGGTATTTGCATGATCACGTAAGGGCTAGTTATGCAGTTCTTGATTGCCAAATTTATCCTTATTTCATTTCCTTATTTGGCGTCTTGGTTTTCCTTGATTTGACCTAACGATGGGAATGGTAATTTGAAACGGCACTGCAGTCGAAAGTGCTCCGAGCTGGTCTTCCGTTGCCAAATCTCCTGTAGAATAGACGCAAGACTAAGGTTTATTCCTGGACAATAAGATAAATGTTAAAATTTTAACATTCAGAATATGAAATTTAACTGAAAACAACTAACATTTATTGGTAAACTTCAAATGGTTGAACGTTGTTGGTAAAATGTTGTACAGGAGATACCGCGTTTTCTGATTTCATTCAAATACATTGATTGGTGACAGCCTTGTTATAAAAACATATAATCACGAGATAGGGTATGGCATTGTATTATAGTTATTCGTACAGCTCCTTAAAACAGCAGTAGTATAGTAATTTATAGTAATTTTGAAAGTGCTTCGACAGCTGACTATATTTCGCACGAGAGCTGACACCGAGAGTCGAGCCCGGGATCGCTTTCGACTTCAGTGAACGTTATTTATATTTCGTAACAGAGTCAACAGTATTAAGTAACATCATTATGTGGCAAAATATCATCTCAAGGGTTAAGGTACAAATTCGGAATAGAAGTATTCAAACACCCTTTACAAACTTGCGCAATTAACAGTTGTTAGCGGCATTTGTCGTTTGATTTTACTTATTCAAGGAAATTGATATCGAAAATCGCCCCATATACCTTGTTCTACTAAAAAAGCTTCGAAAAAGAGATAAAGTCTTCCTCATAAAAAACAACTAAAAAATACCATTCCTTTATTAAAGTGTTTTTTGCATCTACATATGGAGACCTCTCAATTTTTAGAAATTAAATTCCTCGACATGAGAAGAGATCGTTTGTCTGCAGCGAGTTTTTTTTTTTGAGTTCAAATATCAAGCGGCTTCCGAGTTCTGAATTTTATCAACTTGTAACGTGGACTACTGGAAAGCTCTAGTTTTGCTGAAATATCGATTTGATCCTCTCCCCTAGATGCTGCTTTGCATGTCAAAAGGGGATATTTTTGCGCCGGATCTGAGCGATCGTCACCGCTTCTGAGGATACTCATTCTCCTTTGAATTCGCAGTATATGGATTTTCCTCTTCGCGATAATCGAATTTTATGAAGGCATCGCTTCAAACTAAATATTTTGATGACTAGAAGTATCAAATATTTTTCTCGTGACTCATAATCTTCAAGTTTCCCTTCTGCCTTTGTTGCGACTTCGAATGAAAGCTCGAAGGTAATGCTCGCCATTTCTTCTTCTTTTCATGGGATTCTAAAGCTTATGCATTTGCTCACTCAAGAATTTAACCTGGAAATATTTTTATTTAGACTAATTTTCGTGACTGAGAACCATCCAAGGCATAGAACCTGTTGATTTTTATTCCGGTTCAATTGCTTTCGTATGATTAATGTATTGCAATATACATTTTTATAATAATAATAACAATAATAACTTCTATAATGGAAACAGGTTTACCCCAATTACATCCATTTTAATAATTATTACTATTTACAAGTACACACAACCATTCCCTAATCGGAAAAATCTGAGTAGCCGGGATTCGAACCCGGGACCTTAGTGTTGGAAAGCATATATAACTACTGTGGTCCTTTAATAAGAATTATCTCGAAAAACTTCTTTTGGTTTCCCTTGGTAAATTATCGTAAAATAAGGCAAATTCGTTGCTAAAACTGTTAAAAATCTCTAGGATATCTTAGTCGTTGGCAGTCGTAATTTTATTAATATGGTGCATGCTTGATTTGCTAATATGCCAATGGCTCCCAACCTTTTTGGTTCCCGGACCCATTTGGCTTAAACTAAATCATTCTGTACCCTCGAAGACGTCATAATAAGAGATAAATGTTCATATTAACTTCGCTACCATCATGGAACAGCTGGGAAATGTTACTGGAGCATCTACTTTGGGAATTTCTCAATATGATGATATCTTGATTCACCTATTGTTATTACTTTACTGGCTCGAACAGCCTTTCGTATCCCCAAGGGGTAAGAATATAAAGTATTGGAGAGTTTTTTTAGCCTCCTTCTAACACCAAAGTGTGTAGAAATATACGCTGTATATAAGAAGCCTTTTTTATTTCAAAACATCATTTTATAGAATAAATGGAGACATCTTTGGTAATATAAACACTGGCCGCGGTCGCGGAGAAGTTATTATGCTAACGCTCCAACCTCAAGGCCCCGGGTTCGAATCCCTGATAGTTAGTTTTTTCCTGTTAGGGAATGCTTGTGTGTGTTCGTTGTTGTTATTTTTTAAGCTCCACCACTGTAATTGTCCAGTAAATGGATGTCTGTGGGAGCATAGAGCATATATGCATATAAAAAACACGAAATAAAATTACGTCTTTCATTAATCTGTACAATTAAAATAAAATTAGTAAATAAGTATAGCCATATCAGCGAAATAATGGTCTTCTAATTTTAGGAATCCTTTTAAGAAGGAAAGGAAAAAAAACTTGCTGAGGCATGCAAATGTCGTGACTCCTTCGTAGGTAGCATGCTTCATGGAATGCAGAGGGAAGCCAAAATCAAATCCATTGATATTTAGGGGGATTATATTGATTATTAAGGGAAAAATTGGCGAGGAGTAAATGCAGAATTAAATCATTAAGGAATCGGTAATTCTTATATCCAAACAAGGAAACTCGTTTGTATCGACTTACCCTACCATAACCAAACTTTTTCAGAAAGTAAGTTGGTAGTAATTTACACCCTGGATATTTATTACGAGCCTCTCTTCTTCGGAATAATATAAATTTGGAATATCTTTGCTTCTATATTCATGAATTTGTTCGCATCATAGAAACGGCGAATGTCTTGGTATATTTTTCCTTTTCTAATTTGTAACGGAAAATGTCACGCAGAGTGTTGCGTCGTTGAAAAACTAATGGAACCAACCTTTTTGAGAGAGAAAAATAGGGATATTATTCATCTGCTTAAATTGGATTACTTTTGTCAAAAAGTAACCAGGTAAATCAAGAGGTATAATCATTCGTGACTTTGAATACTGTTAAATATAGGTAATTGTTAATCCTTCGACTATGATGTATCGTCGCCGCTTAACTTATGAAGAAGTCCTAATGGTTCCGTTCGATTTATAGTATCAGTGATTCGAAACACAAGAATTGAACGTAATGTGCCTAATACGGTGAGAGTTTTGCCGCCTACTCATCTCGCCCTTTTCCAATCTGCTGGGGAAGTTCTCTCAGTAATTTGAATTTGTATTGACGATATTATGGGTGGATATTATGATTAGCTACTTACATTTTTTATATTTCATACTTCGAGATTGATTGCTGCAAGAAAATATATTGGCTTTAATTCGCCTATTACGTAGCCCGCTGCATTATTTTACCGACGAATCAAAAATAAGTGTAATTAGCGTAACTGGTGAACCTTCATTAAATTTTTAATACAGCATTATTTTTTGTTGGTAGAGTGGGTATATACTGTCAATTGTTTTCCCGTACCACTAAGAAATTCCTCATTGATAAAGTATTAAATTTGTTGATTAACATGGGTTTAATGTAAAATTAAGTGACAGCCTTGTTATAAAAACATATAATCACGAGATAGGGTATGGCATCGTATTATAGTTATTCGTACAGCTCCTTAAAACAGTAGTAGTAGTAGTAATTTTGAAAGTGCTTCGACAGCTGACTACATTTCGCACGAGAGCTGACACCGAGAGTCGAGCCCGGGATNAATACAGCATTATTTTTTGTTGGTAGAGTGGGTATATACTGTCAATTGTTTTCTCGTACCACTAAGAAATTCCTCATTGATAAAGTATTAAATTTGTTGATTAACATGGGTTTAATGTAAAATTAAAAACTTTTGTATATATCTGTACCTTCTTTGAAATTCCGGATTATAACTGATAGATTTCGTATACATGGGATGAAGAAATGTTTCATTATATATTTGGCATCAGGGACGAGTTGGACGTTAGGCCCACCTGGCGCAAGCAGAGGGCCTCATCGTAAAGTAGGTCCAAAAGAGGACGCTATTTCGTTTTTCAAGATGAATTACCTCTTGGTGGGACCTCAAAGTGGTCCTTGCGCCTAAGGCCTCTGGTTGCTGAAAGTCCCCATGTTTAGGTTGCGTGTTGCAAAGGCTATTCAGTTATTTTTATTTGTTTGAATTTATCTTTGGCTCGTTTTCGTTTTGAAAGATCGCCTTTGTTATGTTTCATTTGGTACGATCATGATGTATATTTCGAAAATCATGAGGAAAGTTGTACTTAGTGAGCTAAATTTCTTTTTAATGTACTTCAATGTGTTATTAATGTGCCCGAGTGATCGTTTTGTATTTTGAAAGAAGATTAAGGTTTGAAAATGTCAAATTTTTGGCTTGGCACCCGACCGAGATTTTCAAATTTTTTGAATGACAGACTTCCCAAAGTTTTCGATTGATTTGATCGTTCATTTCAATCAAAAATCGGGGACGCAGAGCAAAATTTTCATCAAACATTCCTCTCTGATGTCTTTTGTTAAAAGAAATTTTCTCGATGACCCGTAGTTTCATCGTCAGCATTGTTCGCTTTTGAGTTGATTTTCCCGAAGCTCATGATGAAGACTTCAACGGGTTTTTAACGAGTCAGGAGGAGCCATTAAAATGGCTTCGTCGGCGGTTCCTGAATTCATTCAACGTAATTTTCCTCATCTGCGCCGATAAAACTTTTGTTGTAGTCAGAGGAAGACATTTATTTGAATATGCAGCGATTAAAATTTCAATTCAAAGATTTTCGAACATCATTAGTTACCTCTGTTGGAGTAACTCCTGGTCATGTTTTTCGTTGGATATACTTTTCCATTTCCATATATTTCTTTATGTCGGTACAGTCATTCTTCTACACTTATGAGAGTTGTTGGTATGATGTGTTTAGGTTTCGTAATGGAATATCTAAACTAAAACGGAATGCTTACATTATTTGAAGTCAGAGTGTATCTTAGATCCCTTACTATACCTAGTCCCAATTCATGTTCTGTTAGAATCTGTTGTTTCTCGTTATTATTTTTGGAAGTTTTTAGAAACCGAATAGGAATATCAGATCAGAACATTCATTCGAAGCTGATGTAGGTTTTACTGGACAGCATTATCTTTTTCGCGTTAAAATTGTCTCTCATCTTATTTTATCACTTATTAATTTTACATAATCATCGTGGAATTGATTGACTCTTCGTTCTAGATTGATCACGGTTACCGATTTCCTGTCACATTTGTAGTTAAGTATGATATTTTTTGTACGAATTTTTAATTATGAAATATAAATAAATCTATGATGGAAATTGAAGGACATATTTCACTCATAACTTTCGCCAAGTTATTTCCTTTCCAATTTCCTCAAATGAAGCTAGACAAAGTGAAACTTTCATGATCGATTTTTCTTTGAAAGTATTTTACAGAGTTAACTATGTACCAAAAAAGTTAACAAAAATGCCAACTCTCGGGATTAATTAGGCTCTCTGAGAACAGCTAACCTTATATGTTGGTGTAAGTAGTGTGTATTATATATTCTGTCAGTTTAAGAAAAAAATACTGCCGCCAGGAGATACAGCATTAAAAATTGTTGACTCGCGGAATGGGTTAAGCATTACAAAAACATTAAATTTTGATCGGTATCATTCTTTTTTCATGGCATTAAAAGACGAATAGACTTTTATTTGTGTATATTAGGATGTTTGATGGAAGTTCTCTTGCATATAGCACGTATGATTCGCTGATATAAACAGACTGGAAACTGCTGAAATAGAACAAAAGATTAACAGGAACAGTGTGTTTCGGGTCCATTGGTACGACAGGCCAAAAGCGTTAAAATCCATTTATTTAAATGGCCTGCTTTTGCCTTAATCCTATTTATAGATTACTCCTGTGATAAGACTCTCTGTTTTCCTCTTTCTCTAGCTATTTTGGGCATTACGTGCACGACGAATAACGACTGCCATGGGATTAACAACTCAAGATGCATTAACAGTAAATGCTCCTGCCCGGAAGGTTATAAGGGATCCGACGATATGAAACAATGCTTACTGAGTAAGTATTCAAGACTGATATCTGTTTTTCTTCTTCATTTTTTCTCCTTCGTTTCTATCTTCATATGTCTAAAATTCCGTTGATGGATAAGACAAATGATTCCCAAAGTGGGAGAAGTCGCCCCCCTAGGGGCGCTTGTCTAATCTAGGCGGGCGCTACACAAAGAAGAATGTTATCCTATTACCTGTCATCTTCCTTTTTCAATAGAGTTTTACTGGATTGATGGCATTAATACAACATCAGAAAATTGTCATAGAGTAATGTGGATATTTTTANAATATTTTCCTCTCTCTTTGTCTCCGATTTTATATGGAATAATAACATATGCCTGTATTATTATAGTCGATTATTGTTATCCCAAGTACTTCATTTACGCGGAGAGACAGTAGTAATAAGCCTTAGATCACTCTTCTCCGCCAAGTCAACCGTTTCAATCCTTCGAGCGATCTCATTAACTTCGTAAACTCATTTGAATGTCTCGCACTTAAGGAGTTTAAAAGGGGAGACGCCATGCATTATCTCATTGTCCGGAGGCAAAGTATCGCATCGCGCCACTGTTTCCTGGTTCGCCTGAAGGAATAACTTCTCTCTCCAACTTTCTCTTTCGTGCCCTTACTACGCTCCGGCGACTAAGCGCAGAAAATGAATCTTCATTAAGGGATAGGAAGTATGTCCTCTCAGACTACTTTTAGCCGCTTCCCTCTTCGTTTCGCTGAGTTCACTGCCTCTAGGCTCCCTTTCTTTCCCTCCCCTCTGATGCTTTCCCTCTCAATAACCAATCTCTGTGCCTCCCTGTCGCTTTGCAATCCTTTCAGTCATCCAAAACGTCTCGTTCACGACCCTATACAGCTTCAACCCTAAGAAGATCTTGTCGGCAGATTGCTTGCCAACCTCCTAACCCGTACTCCTCTGTCTAGCTCTATCTCTCTTCCTCAACCTTTTCTGCCTCCCTCTTTCAACTTTCTTCTCCTGTCTGACCCTCCTTTCAAAATTCTTTTACCTCTTACACGTGTATATCTTTCTCAAAAGAGGGACGTGTGAGTATGACTACACCTCACAATAAAGCTGTGTATTTACGTGGTTCATATGCGACCTAATGGTTTCATATGCTGCCCAGTGTTTCCTTATGGAATCGGATGGAACATGCAAAAATGTTCCCAACCTCTGATTTAAGTGTTGGTCTAGGAGGGATGAAGTTTTTATCAAAATCAGAGATTGCATTCATGCTTTCGCCTGGTGTTTATTTACTTTTTTCCTCCAAATTTGTCAGTTGTGGCTGTTGTCATGTCTACGTAGGTTCAGCTGTGTTTACTCTGATTAGTTGAAGGTTAATGCAAAGTGTATACTAAGATCAAAAAGTTAATAGTTTACATATTAAGGATTTACTAATTTTAAAAGTACATAATATGTATTGTATTATTTCGAATTATGTAAAACCGTGATAAATTTCTTCAAGATTTTCCTCCTCCATTGGTGTTTTTATACTGGTATACTCATGCCGGTTTTACTGCTGCTAACTCGAATTTGATAAATTTATCAGTTTATTTATTACACAGTTCTGTTTATTTAAGGTTCCTTACGCCCGATAAGTGCCTTCGTCCTTCATCCTAATCTCCCGATGTGGGTGTATGTTTTCATTTGGGGATAAGTTGGCTGTGGATATAAATAAAGTGGACAGTAAGAAGGGCGTATGTAACCTAAAAGATGGTGGCCTTATCATAATTGTAATCTGAGTTTCGCTCGAAACGAAAGCGTCTTTCTGTCCGTTCGCTGTATATTAGGCGTCTCCACCTGTAACTCACACTTAGCTTGCTCTCTTTCCCTCACCCATTATCCTGTCTCGATTCATCCCCGTCTTTTACTCTGTCTTCACTCTTTACATTTCACTTGCTTCGCAATCTGTGTTTACCATTCCCTCTCCACACACTCCGGCATCTACACTCACAAAGCACTTTGGAAAGCATAGGCACAATGTGCAGCGTGGATAACATCCACAAACTTGTGCACGACTTCACCGCCATCTTGCTTTTAATCAAGGACCTTTCTCCCTCTGTCTCTCATGGTATTAGTCGAGGCGCTTGCGTTTGCTCGAATGAGAAGTGTGTGTTTCGATGCGTTTTGCGCATCTCGTCGTTCCTCTAAGGCACCGAACGTTGGTGGTCTTTTATTTCTATGCGTTGAAGCTGCCCTTCTTGTTTTAAACAAAGAACGGGTAGCATTACTCGGACCTTGCACTTCGAAACTGTAAGCCGAACATGGAATGGATTTCATATTCAGACAGTGTGACACCATCTGCGATGCCTCGTATTCGCACTTGGGATTATGCAACTGAATGCAGTAGAGTGGAAGCTGCTGGATTTTCTGTACAACCGATGAAGAATTCGTGAAAAGTGGATAAATCTTATTTTGGGAGTCTTCTTAAAATTAACATGGAGGCATGTTCTAATATGGATATTAGTTTAATAATATATAGATTTAATATTCGAAGAAATTTTCAAAACTTGGGGTACATTCCTCTGGTATGTTGATTGTAATCCCTTCTGCAATCATCAGAAGACTGGGGCAACTTCATTGATCATTCTTATTCCGAAATATTTCTTAATATTTATCCTTAGGAAATGGAGCTCAGAATTGCTATTTTGTCCTGGTTTATAACCGTCGTTTGGAAATATTCGGAAAATATTGTCTATTGCATCTGCGAGAATTAGGAAATCTGTTCGAAAACTGAAATAATCAAGTGATTCGTTGAATTATAAAATCTTGTATTAAAATGATTTGAGAATGGGAAATTTTAGCTGAAGGAATGCCTATAATCTATTGTATACCTTACCTGCTTAGCAGTCAAATTTTCAATGGTTTAGTCTACGATTTGGTTTGTAATAAACTTTTGTTGTCAATAGAACACCGCCAAATACCCTTACCGTTCAAGGATAAACAGATTTGAGAAACAGCGACATGCCTGGGTCTCGAACCCAGGTCTTCCACTTTTTGGGCAGGTATGCTAACTTCTAAACTGTCATGCGACATGGATTCCATATTGCTATTATTTTTTCGTGATATCCCCTCATTAGGGAAATTAATTAAAAATTTTTTTGCAAGTTTATGTGAAAATTTACTTAGCATTTGGATAACGCATCTATACACCTACTTCATCATCATCGATTATTACCATTAGCAACGCAGCTAAATTTATCCTCACGGTACATGTTACGGTTTTAACAGCCAATGAATACGTGGGCTTTTCATTTAGGTCTCGCTTAGTAATTGCATTGAGCCTCCTTTTCATTACACCTTCCTCATTGGCGGAAGGCACTTAATTTAATTTCCTTTACTCTTAGCTGCGGTTTAACTCACATTATGGTGAAATCTTAAAAATCCAGTTTATTATTATTAGGCAAGAATTTCTCCTCCTGAGTCATTTATGAATTCCATCTTTCTGATGAAATTTTTGAGATCTGAATCGGAAAGGGTGCAGAAGGTTGGATGAAAATATCATTAGAAACTGATGATTCATTCCGCCCAATCCATTCCGATTTTTCCTCATATTTCCACAATTGCCTTCGTTTGCTTTAGCGTCAAAGAGCTCCATCCCATTGCAAGAGGATCTTTCGAACGTTAGCTTCGAATCAGTCAGCAATAGCTTTTTCGTGTTTGCATTAACCTAATATCAGCGCTTTTGATGTAGAGCCGAGTACATCTCTCTGTCACAAAAAGGGATGTATTGCAGTATCGCTGCAGGATACTTAATGAAAGCGGATATTGCGTCGTGGAATAAAATAAGCCTTCAAAAGGAATGTTCTCACGGGGGCTTCAGTGTCGACAAAACGTTCATCACTCTTTCTACAGCATTATATTCGATGCGTAAATATGGGAGCCCCAACAACTATCTCAAATGTTCGATTTTCGACGCTAAACCAATGCGGTCAACTTAGTAAATTTGAACAATTGGAAGGGTTAAATGACTGGATTTAAGCCAAGAAATTGATAGATTTCTTGGCTTAAATCCAGTCATGTAAAGGGATTTTTTTCAAGCTTCTGTATTAATTGCCAATTTCTTGTATGTGTTTCTGGACTCACTCTAGAACATCTATCAGGGATGAGAAATACAGAATATTTTGGTTAATAATATTTTTTTAAACATACATAGTTTTTTAAAGAAATGTACCGCTGATTATCTACAAAGTAAATGTAAACGTAAGGAATAATTCCAAACAATTTACTTTTTAAGATTGGTTATCTGAAAATTTCGTTAAACAGAATTTTTTTGTTAAGTTATTTCAATCTAAACACGTTCCAGTAAAATATATTATATTTCATTAGGATTAAGGAAAGATCTCCCATTTATCGGGCAGGTATTCTAACCATCTCGCGTCTCTTAGTAGCTATTTTTCACACCTGTTATTCCTTTATCTTTCACTATTCTTCGGTGGTAAAAGTAATAGTAATAATTAAATTATGTCCGATTTACGCACGAACTTGTAATGGTAGAAAAAATATCAAAATATTTCTTTAATTTTTTTCGACCTATGGAAGGTTTTTGATGGGCTTACAAGACTTAAAAGCTGTAAAAATCTTGCTTATTGGGAAATTTTGTTTTCATAGAGGAAGTTATTTATAGACTCCACTCTTTCCAAGAAGTGACAAACTTCTATTAATCAGCGGCGTAAAATAAAACGTTATTGCAGTAAAAATAGTAAAGAGTGAATGGTAACTTTGCGTGTAAAGGCGTGCAACTAGGAAAATTCCTAAGGAAAAACGGGAAAAGTCTGACAGAGACAGGACTTGTCAGATCATCAGAGTTTCTCTTGCTACAGATCTACCTAAACGACATGTCTAAATTTTGGCTAGATAGCTTTTTCGATTAAAGCGTCCGCCCGGCAAGTGGAAAATCTGGATTCAATCCTTGGTTTTCTCAGAATTTTGAAGTATTTTTCCTTAGGT
>KZ308204.1:655462-690442 GCA_000376725.2 Ladona fulva | reverse complement strand
AAATCAAATCTTAATAATACTGCAATATTTAGAATTTCAGTATAATAAGGACATATGACAGTTTTTAGAGGAAATGAAACAAGTTCCTGCTGCGTACTACAGCGAATTAGAATAGACGGTACAGTATATTTATCGATGTATATATGTAGTTTAGTAATAAACGTTTAGTTTGTGAGGGATACGAGAGTGTCTACTTAAATCATGGAAGTTCTGAAGAAATAATCTTATGAAGCGAGCCGTATCCGAAATATTCCTCAGCTTGGCATTGTATATCCACCTTTAAGAGTACCGAAACAAATCGGTTTAGTTTTAGAGCGATGATCAAATCCTCTACTTAATTATTTGCTGCTAAGGAAATATGGAGGCTGTCAAAGAAGTTGATGAGCATAGCTTAAGAGAGCTCTCGAGACACATTTATCATAAACCTGAGGGTTTCCAAAAGAAGCAGCTGGAAGGCGTTGGAAATTATTATGTTCTTTTTCACGGCTTAACCTTTGCTTCACGCGTCGTTGAAAGGTTTATTAATTACATGGGTTATTTTTTGCAGAATTTAATTGGTTTAAGTGAGAACTAAGTTTGGAAATAACATTTAGATGAAATTAAAATCATTATCCCGATCAATATCAATCACTGAGATATATTGGTAATGTTGGTTAAGTTGGTTAGTCTGCTAGCCTAATAGCATTGAGGTCTCGGGTTTGAGTCCTGTTTGAGGCACGGTTCTTTGTGTGCGTAAAGCAAGGTTTAGGTGTATAAGTAGGACCTCAACAGGCTAAATTTCTCACATCAAAGACGTGGTTATTATTATTTTTATTGATGAGGGTCTGCAATTACTTTTTCCTACTTGAAGTAGCACGGAATTAAGTAAAAATTGGCACGCAAACCAGCATAACCCTGTATACGGATTATTCTTTATTTAACTCAGTGTCTAATTCATCATCTTACACATTAGTCACTCGCAGAATGCAGTGCGGAATATCTTTAGGAAATGATCGAAGTCACGGGAAGATATAAGGAAGAATGTCTCAACGAAAAGCTTCTCTTGATGCAACCCAGCATCTCTGAGATTTTACGCTTCTAGGAAGGGCTCGAGCAGTTCTGTGGACAAGAGAAGAAAAGGACCGGAAGTGTGGTTAGGTGTGCGTGGGAGGAGATCGAAGATGCGGAGTTCGAACTGGAGCTGAAGGAGGCGACAAGTCCATACATGGTTAGGGATATCTTCACGAGGCTCCGAAAGCGGGCGAAGGTGGGTGGCTGACGTTATGCGCCTCTCAAACATCTCTCCCTCTTTCTTTCCACCGGTTCTTCGCCTCGTATTTTATTTTCGTTTTTCCCATTCGTCGAGCTCAATCCCGATGGCTGGACTCCTTGGGCCTCCTTACCTTTAGCTCTCCTTCTCAAGCGAGCTGCCTCCTATTTTGCAAAAGCATTCTTTCACTTGCTACGGTTGAGTTTCATATGACGATATTTGTAGATTCGCCTGAATTGCCATTACATTTAATGGTGTGCCATAGGATCTTGTTATAAATATACGGAGTCGGAATCAATTCCTAGAAAACCTCGCTCTAAACACAGTTTCCATGAATATTTCCGTGAAATTTCATGAATGCAGATACGTTTCAACTCAAACCCTCTAACTATTACCATTTTATCATATATGCCAGGGGAAGCCAAATCGTCTTACCATATATGATCTGCATAAGTCATTTTTGTATCTTTAGTAAGGTCCTCGACTAGCAACATAAACCTTTACATTCAATAGAGATTCATTACTAATTATTTAATGAATATTCACATTATCATGTGCATTAGTATTTATTTCAGAACAATGTGTGTCCGTAATTCAATTAATTATTTAATATTTTTGATTTGCATAACTAAAGACTCGAAGTTCCGACATTGTTACGATTGTAACCTTTGTTTCTTGTTGTTGTTTAATGCTTTTCCTTCCTCTACAAAGAGACCCCTCAACCCCAACCGTGTTTTACCTGAACCCCTCCTCTTTTTCTTCTCCTGCTCCTCATAAATTTGTTTACGGATAGAGCATGTTTGGTGTAAGTTATTGATCTGGAGATGTCAATTCGTTGGAGCTTTTTGTCGTCCCAAAAAGTTCTATGTGGAAATTAGGATACACAATTTATTTCATCATGAATATCATCGCAACTAATTAATTGATCCTGGCTTAGATACAATAGGATTTTAGCGTGTACTATAATGCAAATCTGAAATGCATCTATCTTTTCCTCTAAATCTTTTCTCTCCATCATCGGGCAATTTAATTTTCTCCGCAGTATTTGCTAGAGTCTAGAGTGCCGGAAGGAAGTCGGAGAGGAAGTTACGATTACTTCCTGGATTGGAAACTGAAAATGGACGAAGTATCTGAAGGTTTTACTATTATCGTCATCTCTTGTTTATACATTTTCTCAAATCATCCTTTAATACTCTTTTCTTTATCTTTCCATCTCCCTTCCTCAATTATAGCTCTTGAGTGTGGAATTATGAACTTGATATCTACTGTGGCGGAGACTTTATCGTTAATGTTATCATTACATTTACTGAGAAATTTATTTCAAAAATTTTGAAATGTGGGTTTGGAGGCTGCTAAAAATAATGTGGACAGAAAAGATCGGGTACGAGGAGGCTCTGAGGAGGGCAGAAGTGGGTAGAGTATTGATTAAATCAGTCAATCAAAGGAAAAGAAAGAGGATTGGACATTCGTTAAGAGGGAAGTGCTTTCAGGGGGATATGTTAGAAGAGACAGTCTAGGGAAGACTAAAAAGAGGAAGGTGAAAAGTGAAGATGATCGACAATTTAAGGAAGGCAAAGGATTTGCAGAAACGAAGAGAATGGCATTTGGCTGGAAAGATGACACCTGGGACTTGCTATACCAGACTTCGGTAACAAAAGCCGGTAGAATATCAAGGAAATATGGACCCGTACATGGATCATGGTGAAGTTAAAATAGAAATGAATACATATATCATCATCTTTGGTTGTTACCGAATTCTCAAGTTATCGAGCCTATAGAGTTTGGCCTAAAAGAATTAAAAATAGACATATTATTGTACTTTGTAATACAGAGCATTTTCATGTACGTATTTTGGAGTACGGATCAATGAATAATTTTTCTTTGTATTTACTTCGCGTTTTGTACCGTAAAGTTTTGCTTTTTTCATCGACGGTAATGTAACTTAAAATAATGTTTCGTGTTGTATACTTATTTCTAAAATAGCTATCTCTTTTACTTGAAACCATTTTTTCTTATCGACTCTATTTAAATTCATAAACCGAATTAAGCTTTATTGTTTAAGCTAATAAAATCCTTTTTACAGCCGCTATCAAATGCAGCGCGTCTAATACTCAAGCATCAAAATTAGTAAATGCTTGGTCCACCTCATTCACTGCATCATAGAAATTGGGAGCTAATCTCAATAAATCCGGAACTTCTTGTGAAGGCGATTCATTCTATCGGCATAATAGTTTCAGCCTTTATTGGAGTAGTTGTAGGAGTCCATCTCATTTGGCAGCAGTTCAGGGTGGCCCATCGGAAAATTCTTGAATTATTGGTGATGTGAATTCAGTCGGTATTAAAGGCATCCTTATTGGAAAATAATGACGAGGAGGTAGAGAGCACGCATTAATGATCTCTGGTCGATTCCACGAATGCCTCTATCGCTGGGATTACCACTTTATTTTCGAACATGCCGGTGATTATTATGTTACAACCGTGTGGTAATAAGTTAATTCTATTACTATGTGATATTAGTGATATTTTTGTTAATTATCTTCCCCATCGAGAATATTTTGCTGTTTCTCTGAATAGGGTAATTACTGCACTCTGGATAGCTCTCGTAAATTTCAAATAATTTCTTTCTACGAGGGTAGATCGGAAAGTAACGCACAATATTTTTTTTTCCCAAAAAGTTTAATATGTACCAAAACCAAAAAAAATCACAAATTAACTTACATCTTTGACCTACTTTTCTACATAGTCACCAATTTTCTCAACACATTTCTCCCATCGTGGCATGTACCAGTTTCAATATGCCCTGTTCGAAGAAGTCCGTTTGTTGGGAGTATAGCCATCTGCGGACTGCTGATTTCACTTCCCCATCTGTTGCAAAGTGTTGACCGGCCAGAAATTTCTTCATGGGACCAAATAGATGAAAGGCAGACAGTGCCACGTCCGGACTGTATGGTGGATGCTGAAGCACCTCCCACCCAAATTTGGCGAGTTTCTCACGAACAGGAGCAGCAACATGGGGACAGGCATTGTCATGAAGAAGTTTGACACCATTAATGTTGCGGCGTTTGTCACGAAGGGCACGACGCAACTTAAACAAAGTTTTAATGTAGGCTGCAGCATTCACAGTGGTTCCGTGTTCAGCAAAGTCCACCAATAACACGCCAAACATGTCCCAGAACACTGTCACAAGCACTTTCCTAGCAGATTGAGTCACTTTGAATTTTTTTTTACTGGGGAACCAACATGTTTCCACTCCATAGAGGCCCGCTTGGTTTCGGGCGTGTAGTGGTACGCCCATGACTCATCACCAGTGACGATTCCTTTCAGAAAGTCATGCCCTTCTGCGGCATAACGCGTTAAGTGATCCAAGCTTGTCATCATTCGCTGGCCCTTGTGGTTGCCTGTCAGGTTCTTAGGCACCCAGCGAGCACTAACTTTACGGAATTTCAACGTGTCATTAACAATGTCATACACTGCACCATAGGAAATGTTGAACGTCTGCGATAAAGTTCGCAGGTGCACACGCCGGTCCTTCAAGATTGCTGCCTCAATGGCGCGGACATTCTGCGGAGTTGAAACTGTTACTGGCCGCCCTGAACGGGGCGAATCACTAAGGTTCACGCGGCCCTCTTGGAAGAATGCACACCACCTGGAGACATTGCTACGGTCCAGACAGTCGTCCCCATACACGCCACGCATGTCCCTGTGAATTTCACTCGGTGAATGCCCTTTGGCCCACAAATATCGAACTACACTTCGCTGCTCCTCACACGTGGACGACAGTAACATGCGCGCCATGTTTGCTTCATAGTTCAGGCTTCTCTCGCTAGAGCTGCACATGAAAACAAAATACCCTCCATAGCGGAAACTTCAAACTATATCGTCGTTAAATTTCAACATTCCAGCTGCAATACCAGGGGAGAAAAAATTATTGTGCGTTACTTTCCGATCTACCCTCGTAGTTTACCATAATTCAACTTAAATTAGCTCTAAAGCAGTAATCTATTAAATTCCGATCGAATCGCTTATTTTATAAGCTGCAGATAGCTTTATAGGTTCATAATTGGATCCTAAATGATCTCCGGTCTATAAGACTATAATTTGCCGGCGATAAGTTATACAGCAGGATTTGAGTCGTTTAGAAAATTATAAAAAGTAATAACTTCCCACTGTATGCAGATAGGTAAATTATTGACTTAGAAATAAATACAAATGGTTCGTTTTTGGGAATAATTAAAAAATGTGTATATGTCTACTTCTAGACCGTTACTCTCAAATTTTGGAGGCATATGTATGAAACCAGGGATTCATATTAGATTCCTAACTTCTTCGATTTTGGTCATAATGTTCGCTACTCTTCAGAGATTCACGAAGTACTTCCTCGGAAAATGTTTCACACATGGTCCATTTTCGATCGAAATCGAATTATTAATGTGAAGAAACTGGAATAGTGAGTATTTCATATTTTTGCTCCATTCCAATATTTTTGGAAAGACAGCAACGGAATTGGAAATATACGGAGGAAACTGGAGTATATTACAGTTTAGCGCCGTAGAAAAAGGATGTAAAAATCGTTTTCACTTGCAAAAAGTCTTCTCGGGTAATCAGCCGGGTAGTTTGTTCGATTGCCATCAATCCACCGGCTGATTACCAGAGAAGACTTTCTGCACGCAATACGCCGGGATAGAACTAAGTCTTTCTATCATTTTCACTTATTCTCATTACCATTAGGCTGGAACGAGTAATAACTATTGTGTGTAAAAGTGTGCGCTTTTCAGCGAGATCTTCTTTCACGCAGTCCATGTTCATACGTTCGACTCCTTTGTAATATCTTTCTCTCCAACCTCTGGAAGATTTTGTGCCCTGCCCCGATCCTTTGCGGTTGATTGACATCCGGTACGTGAATAGCACGCCCCCAAGTGTCGGTGGGCGGAAGACGGAAGTTCCTATTCAACAGAACATGACAAAGCGCGCTGGAATTTCTGCGAATGATTGTTTCTTCCTTGGAAATTGTTTAGGTTTTTCGGTGAATGATTTTTCCTATTCGTCGCGGACACTTTTCCACGTGAGGGATAGAGAGGTGGAAGGAATCGTCAGAGCACGTATTCTGATCCTTTCTATCTCTGCATTCTTTTTTGGAATGGGATGGAGTAAGGAATGGTCGAAGGTGCGGTAAATACCGTTATTAGTGTTGTTTACCCTTCCCTTACCCTTACATTCATACGATTTCCGCTACTTTACATTTGATATTCAGGTGATAAGAGGTTCAATTTTCGAAAGTTAGTGCTTCTCTATATTTGGCCCGAAGGGAACCATATCATTAAGGATAAGTTTGTTATTTTTCCGTTTCTTTTTGTTGAGGATATATTCTTTAGTTGTATGGTTCTAAATAAATCTATGCAAATTACTTTTTCCGATTCCTGTCGATAGTGTAATTTATCGCTTATTATAAATATTTCATAATTTACACGAATAAAAGTACAGGAGAATGTTGAGCAATTCCCAATGCAGTGCCGTCGCTTTATTTAATTCATCGCTCCGTTGTCATTCTTATGATGCTCTCCTGAATGTTGCTTCAATATTTTTAGTTGCCAAGTATAGAAACGAATTCATTAATATGCCTTCGAGATCCTACGTTTGAAATGTCTTCGGACGTTGCTTTCCAAATTTATAAATACTGTTAGGTCAATCGATGCCTTCGCCAAGAACCAAGAAACATCTGAAAATTGAAATTAACGGTCAGCTAGCTATCTTAGCTATCAAGAAGTACTTTCAGTGCACAGCCTATCTCATGCTCATCTGTCGTAGTCTACCAACTAATTGAAAAAAATGTGCTCCTCTTTGAAACACTGATTTAATTTATTTGAAGCGTTTAGTCGAGTTATTTGACCTTTATGTAAGGAAACGAGTACGTATATCTTCATTCAGTGCATTGTACATAGTTCGTTCTTACTATTTGAACGGCAGTAGTGAAAGAACTCGCTTTCCGTATCTTCTCTAAGAATTACATTACAGGTAATAATTCTTTTACTCTTCTTTAATTTTCGGTTTCCATTTCACGAACTCCGTCTGATGGGATATTGAAACGCGGGCAGTGATTAAAATAATGCTTTATGTTTCTTGTATTATCCCGAACACAGTCCAGTGGAATTGTGTTCAATCAGCCAGTGTTACTTCCCTTTTCTTATTATATTGCGATCACCTATTCCTGTTTAAAATTTTAGTGGATAAATTCCATAGATAAGTCTACCGAACTGCTTAAATAGTAGCGCATTCGTCTTAGGAGAAAGCGATCCTGAGTTCGATTTCCGATGGAGGTCCATACGTGCGGAAAGGCCTCAGCTGTCGAAGCAGTTCTAAAATACTACTATAATATGCTACTTCATACAAGTAAATTAAGTGCTTTCGCATTAGTAACCTTTCAGAGCTTGATTTCTTCATATCAAATTGACTTATGTTAATTTACTCTTACAAAACGAATAATATTTGTGTCGTATTAATGGCGAGAATTTGCTTGCGAATTATCCATAAGAGAACTTGTGAATAATAAGTTGGCCGTCAGCACAAGGAATGGAGCTGTGGCCTCTACATAGATTTCGCTCAATCATATTCCTCTGGAATCCACTCAGCTCTCCTCTCACCTCGGCCTTTCTCCCCGCACACTGTCACCGCTCCAGCACCCCCGCTCTTCCTCTCTCTCGCCCTCCAACTCCTTGTCCGCCTTCTTCCTTGGACGACGACCCTTCAGACCGAGTCACGTGTCTTCGTATTCAACCTTCTTCGGCCCTCTTCCCTCCGCACCCTTTCACGTCCTAACTTCACTCTTATTGTCTTTCTCTCCACGGCGTTCAGTCTTCTGCTCCTTCCTCTTTCCATCGTTCTTTTTCGATATTTTTCTGCGCGCATCCATAGCGAACCGTTCGTGAATCTTTTCTTTGTTTTCCTCCCCGTAGGGTTTTCCTTCTGAGAGCGTTTCGAGTCCTCTGCATCCATTATCTTCGCTTTCTTTTTCTTACCTGCATCCGTCCCCGTCAAGGTATTGCATGTAAGATAAAGGAATGAAGAGCGTCAATGAATATAAATATATGCTTGGAAATTTTTCGTAATAAGAGAATCCGGGTAGAGATATATAACCTGTGCGTTTAGTTATGCGCCTCAAGACTTTGGTATAAATGTATGTGAGAAATGTCGACGAGACTGGGATTCGAACCTTGGTCATCCATTTTCCTGGATGATGTTTATATTTTCATTCACATATTCTTTATAAAAGTCGCTTGTGGGCAGGAGGTATACAAACTTCCTCATACCTGTCTAGTTTTCAAGTCTGTTAGCTTCTCGAATGTTCTGCGGAAAACAACGACCAGTAGCCCTGTCGAGCATTTTCTTGCAATGATCTCTTGGAAAAGGGCATGATCGGGGTTCGAGTCACAGTCTTTTCTGAATATATTTCGCTTCCATTCATCCTCATGTTCATGATAGTTCACTGCCCTTTTCAAATAAAAAATGTTAATTGATTTGCAATTGAAGGAATATAAGACTCAATCGGTGAGAAAAATTCCAGAATATTAAAAAAGACCTTCCACGAAACACTATGTATTAAACTAAAGTATTTTTACTTCGACTTTTATTTTGAGTTGGACGAAAAAAGATAGCTATTCCATCGACCACTTGATCTTGATGCCACTACGGTAATGTAAAAATCCTGCAGCTGTGAACAACCTTTTCGATTTTATTCACATGAGTGGAGTCGTTCTTTATGCATCCCAAAGGAGAAAAGTGTTTCAATTTTTTCCAACCATACCCTTGCAGATTCTTTGCTCCTTTGTAATACGCTCCGAAGATCTTCTGTTGCTTAGAATTCTCTAATATTACTCTACTGCACTAGCCTCGCCCATTTTGTTTTCAGTCATCGAATACTTTCGAATAAAAGTTGATTGAAATTAAAAATGTCATCATCTTTCTCTTAATTTCCTCTCTCCATAACGCAAGAATCTGCTGCTGCTCCAAAAATTCGGCCTAAAGTCTGTTCTGTTCAATAATTTTTTTAATTGACTAGTCTGTCGCCGTGTCGATTTTCTCCCAGTTTCCTCCTGAACTCTGGCGTGTTTATGTTTAACAAGAATTTTTTACAGAAAAAAATCTTTCTTGCTTCCATCAGCAATACCCAATTACACAATTTTCGAAATGAAAAATATATGAACCTCATCGCTTAGCACATTAATTGCGTTTTCCGAAGCATATTATCTTAATTTCCAAAATATCTACCGCTACTGAATCTATTTCCGTCGACAGGGCGATATGAAAGAATCGTTTAAGATATTTTTGAGGAAAAATTGCTCCTCTTTTCCAGTCATCTCATTCTCATTGGCACTACTTCCTGTTCGCCTTGTAATCACAGCTTTTTCTTCCTTTTATCACAAATCGGCTTCCCAAGCGTGTTGTGTGTGTGTGTATGCAAGCGATTTAACGTGCACGAGGTGCTGAAGCAAATTCCTATTTGGCCGCTTTCCACTTCTCGCAACCCTTTAAACACCCGACCATGCCAATAAAACACGCCTATTCTGCGTTTAGTCTTTTTGCGGCCACCTAACTTTATCTTTTAGTCCAATCTGCTGTGCTGCCGTCATCGGCAGAAAAGAACGGCTTTAACGCGTAGTGGACCACATCGAAGAAAAAAGATCTCGTTCCCATAAAATGCTCCGCGAATGAAAGATGAATAGCAAGAGGTGTTAAATTTTAGAGTTATTGTCGTCATTTATTGATAAATAAGAATACTTTTTGAAAAATGTGTGGAAATGGTCCTGAATTCCAGGTTGAAAGGGTTTTTTTCTGTGAAAAATAATTTTTAACTTCTGCCATGGCATCGGAAGTATTGATATTTTATACATTGTAACTGTATTTTTATCACAAAACACTATTGTCAAATTTGCCGTAGTACTCATATTAATCAGCTTAATAGTAATTAAGGTACAATTCTAGTCATCTTTCAGTTTTAGTTATATCTTCGGTGAATGCAAGCATTATCTGAAAAAGAATCTGAAATGAGTTACCAAAGAACAATTTTCGAATGTGATTTGTTAAGTGTTTAAAATTAATTTATTTTTACATTAGGGAATTCTGTAGCAAGTTATAGGGCCTCTATAGAATATAAATCTAATCCGAATCCTTTCCATGATTTGAAATGGGATCAAGTCTCGAAGCTTCGGATACCCCAGGTAAGATTCCATATTGTCAGTACTGATTGTCAGCGGTTTTAAACATTTATGAAAAAGTGAGAATGTCTCGATTAATGTCTGGGCTTGCTAAACATTTCTCGGTTCTCGTCTTAGAAAGTCTGGCGGTATAATGTGATATAAATATTAATTTCACGATCTCGTCCCACATTTAATTCTTTATCGTCAAATATAATACTTATCTCTTAATGACATATCGATCGCTCGAAATTAAAAACCAAAATTGACGTAGGTAGGCAAACTCATGGATAAAATCTAGAACTCCATCATATGAGTGGACGGTATTATTTCTCCTCGAAATCGGACCGCGTTAAAGGAGCGTAGTTCTTTGTAAAAAATAATTATGCATGCTGCTTCTCATAGGTATTTTATCGCGGATCATTCAAGAATATCTCCCTTTTTCTCAAGAGCGGATATTCATCAGCGACGGACGGCCTTTGTTCTTCGGCGTCTTTCTCCTCATTTATTACGGTCGGCCATTTCCCATTCCCTGACCGTGGTCTATGATCTAGGAGTTCCTGCGGTGGCGGCAGAGCTCGTGCGCAGCTGACCCAAATACTCTTTTGTTTATCTGGATGAAAGGTTGATGGTCTTAATTAAGAGAGATTGGGTGGGCGAGCTGCGTTAAAAAGGTGGATTATGAAGTCGACGGAGATTGACTCGATTTTTCCTCGTAGATTTTTTTTACGAACGGAGGCTATGGCTTTGAAATTCGGAGAGTTTAATTTATAAAATCGAGGTAATGTTATGGGATTATCCGATTAAGCCGTCGCCGTTGGTGCGAAAAATTAAGTTTGAGGTTCGGTTATAATTTTAGCTCCATGGTATCTTGGGTATAGATTTTGTGAAATTGTATCGTTGCGAAATAATGACGTAATTTCGCTCGGACATGGAATTTTCCTTATACATCGATTTGGGTTCGACCTACTTTGATGTTATCCTCTGATAAATGAAATATGCGTGTTTGTTATACATAAATTATAATCTTTAGTCTTGTGTCACGTGTCTTTTGATTTTTTTTGTATCTCGCTTCCATACGTACGAAGGTTTGCAATCATATTTTGGTGAAAATAAAACATTATCAAATTAACATTAATGATTAGGTAATATGATCGTCAAAAAGCACATCTTATTTTTATTAATTTTCTCAAGTGGAAGAATTATAAAATTTCAATAAAATTATCCTACAATTATTATTCTTCTAGAAAAATATATTATCATTGAGTAATTTTATATATAAAACTGATCTTTCATAAAACCCCTTTACAGTTTCAAATAATGCATATTGACAAGAATCTATTAGAATTCCAAATTTTTGCCTCAATCAATACATAGTGAGCTTAAAAATTTCGCAAGGTATCTGTGAGTCTTTTATGTATGAAGTTCATAGTGTAAGGACTCATACTTCTTCAAGATGAGGTAGATTTTAGGATTTTTAGTTGTCGGGGTCATTTTTATTGAAGTTATTTGTAAAGGGAGGTTTTTTTGCTGACAATTATCAGCTAGGAAAAATTATAAATCTAGGATATTATTATTATTAGTTTCCTAACCAATAACTAAAACTAGGATATTAATCCTAGTTTCCTAACTATCGTGACTGACGTATACTTTTTCAAGTTGTTTCTTATAAAATTGTGATATGAAAAAACTGTTGACGATTGGTCTTGATATTGTCTTTTCTGATGATATATGTAAGGAATTATTTCGTCTTTTCAATTTTTTAGTAAATCTTCCGATTTTTTCAAGCTCATTCGGGGATATCTTTTAAGCGGAATGAAAAATTATTATTTCATAGCTGATTTTAAATGAAATGTCTTTGCAATTTAAGACCTATGCCATTGCGGGATACACAATTGCATTTTAATCGGTATTAGTCTTGTTTCTTAAAAATCAGTCAGTTGTCTAAATTTCAGATAAAATTCTCCAATTTTATCCTGTTTCATCATTCGAGCCTCAAATTTCTTTCCCTTTCTATGGCGACAATTATTTTTGAAAGTAAGGAGATGTGAAAAGGCTGCTCATTCTCCTTCCGAATAACGAATGAGCTTTTATGAATGAAGTATCGAGGTTATATTTTAACCCACAATATTATGATGGTTGATTTGAAGCGCTTTGACTGTAGACTTCGTGGAGATAAATAACAGAGGGCAAGCAACTCTCTGCAGTCAAGGCTATCTCAGGCGTTTATTTCCGTCGTAGCTACTCCTTCTCAATGGATTATTAATTCGAGAAAGTGAGAAGGATTACGGCATTCCTGACCACGGAACCGTACAAGCTTTCCTCATGTCTTCCGAGATGAAGCAGGAATTCCTTCGCCACATGACGTGACCGCTTACCGCCACCGAGGATGAAAAAATACCTACGTTCGGCCGTCCGCTTGAGGCAGCCTCGAGATGTAATGCATTTGCGACGTGACGCATAAACTCCTCATTTTTACCAATCTTTGTTTTTTCCTTCGTTCACGTCTCTCTTCGTCACTTCACCGTGGTCTTCTCTTTAACCACGTGCACATTGTATCTTTTCATTCATCATCTTAGCCTTTTAAGCGGGGTCTTGGGTTTGTCGACCTCTTGAGGTATGTTCTCTTGTGGGGACGCCCACTCTTCACCTTTCTTACCACTTCTACGTTGTGAATTCCCCTTTCCCCTCTTAGTTTTCTTTCGTACCTTCGCCAGTTTTCCCCCGTTTACTTAGCATTTTATTGTAACATCACCTGTCCAGCATGTGTCCCCCAAGCAGGAATTTGTACAGACTTTATTTTCTCTCTTACACTGCCAAGTGTGCGTTTCAATTTCTTTTTCTTTTCTGTAAATGATTGGAAAATAATAGCTTATTAAACGAACATGATGAAACGGTAGCTAACTGGAAAAAGAAAGAATAACCTGTTATAGTAGTAGTATTGTTGAAAGTGCTTCGACAGCTGAGGTCATTTCGCACGTAGGCTCCCTCCGGTAATTGAACCCGGGTCCGCTTTCACCGAAGTCGAACGCGTTGCACACTCGGCTATCCGAAAGCCCCAGTAACCTGTTATAAGTATAAAATTGAGAGAGATGTGGTGATGTAATTGAATCACTGTTAATGAATGTGAGTGAATTGATGAATTTATTTTATTTTAATAACACCAACTATATGATTTAGGTTAAGTAATTTAAAAGTTAAAATGTTTATGAACTGCGGTATTCCTTCCCTTAAGGCCACGATTTTATTAAAATAGTAGTTCAAAACATTAGTTAGTATATGTTAAATTTTGCAGAGTAAGTGAAAATTTATTTATTACATGTTGGATATAGCCTAGTAAACATCTTACTTTTGTCCAAGTACCATCCCCAAATGTTATCTTTTAAAGACCTTCCCAACTTTTTGAGAATATTTTTCTAAAATTTAGTTTATCAGTCGTTTTAACGTTGAATGAAGGCCTTCTTATTAGATTCGTAGCAATTATTGGTCTTCACTTCGTTGTCGTACCTAACTTGTGGAATGTATAGCCGACGTATACTAATAGTTCAGCATCCTATGAAATTTATAATTCCTTGACTTAACTTGACACTTTAAAATATTGCTGTCTCTTGTCCATTTTAGAAGGCTAATTGAACGCTAAGGTGAGGTTCTCCTACGACTCTCCCGTACGCGACGATTACACGTGCGGAGTCCATTTTCATATTTCTCTCTCGACGTGCGTCTCTCAAAATGGATTCCACTTTATTTCATCCCCTCTCAAGCGTTTGTAGGCAGTCATGCAGCGATGAAAAATGTTCGTGTGTTTCTCTGTATGCAAGTGCTTCCCTCAAAAACATGTATTCTCTTCAAATGGCTTTTCACGACTTGTCTGTGGACGTAAACGATTCGGAATAAAGAGATTGCATTGCTAGGCTTTCATTGCAATCTCATTTAATTTAGATATATTTATATTAAGTTATTTAACTTTTTCATTAAATAANTTATAATATAATTTAATATTAGCTAATAATAATCTATTATTTTGATTGTTTTCACGAACAATATGTTTTATGTAGTGGGATTAAAAAGTTGCCTTTGAAACTCTCTTCATCACCGTATTCATTAAATATACACCTTTTAAAAAATTTTCTGTAATGTATGGCTACTCATTCTACGGGTAGCTCATCTGTCGCTTTTCAACGTTTCTTACCTCGTTTTTCCATATTTTTCTCTCGCAGTATCTTTTTGGACTGATTGTACATACCAAGATTAAAAATTGAAGGAAGGTTTTAAATTTCGGGTCTACATTTAAATTTCCTTGATTGTCCGCTCAAATTTCTATCTCCGTAGCCCCGCCTTTCACTCTCATTTCATATTCTCGTCTCCCTTTCCATCATTTTCATTTGTTCTACGTTCATCGCTCTCGACTCACCAGTTTTTCTTCCTCCCGTCACCTTTTTGCGATGGCCATTGTGGTTAATTATGACCTAGGGCTAACGCGGCGTTCCGAGTATAAAATAAGTGGATGTTTTTTTATTCGCGGAAACCGCCAGGCAGAATCCTATTGTGCGTGTGTGCCGTATCAGCGCATTCATGAGTAAGGGGCCAACGAGTGGAAGCGACAGAATTATTGATCGCGTTAGTTGTCACGGAAACGATAATTGTGGAAGCTCGGCGATTGGAAGCAAAGGTAGTGCGCACTTAACAAGTGTTTTGTTATGTAACCGATTTGGTAATGGAGGCGTAGTTTATTTTGTGTACGGGAGGAATCGTTCCGCGTAATTGTTTGGACTAACTGCTATGTGGTAAATGTATTTCAACTGATAGATGTCCTTTCACTGAATTGGAACTTTTACCTTTATTACGCGAAATTCTTCACTCCATACGTCATTGATCTTAATCAAAATATTCGAAAATTTTCTTGTTGAAAACTCATAAATGTTAAATAGATGATCATGATGATTTTACGTCAAATGTCGTACGTTAAATAGTTTTATGCGTTAGATGTTCTTCTATTTGTGCTTGTAGGAATTAGGTTGGAGATATCAGATGTATTTTTAACCGCATTCGGTGATGTTTATATAATTTAAATCTCATTAGAAACACCATTATATTCCCAACCCCACGAAGCAAGTAGATCATCATTTTTTAAATCCTTGAAAGTTTCAATTTGTGCGATTTGTTCGTTTCTCTCTCAATAGAAATTTAGCTTGAATTAGAAGTTACAGTATCTTGTATTAGCAAGTCTTAAATTATCGGACAATTCCGAGGCATCGTTCTCTCTCTCTCTGAAGTTTTAAATTCGTGTACTTTTTCTTCGTTTATTTTATCTTGGCATGTTTACGGCATGGATGTCTCACTCAAGTTTATCTAGTTTAATTTAGTATGTATCAAATTATTTGGTAAGCATTGATTAAGATGTTTATGAAATAGTATTAACACGTATTATATTCTTTATTCTTATGAATGCAGATTAGCTGTTTATCATTCGAGTAAATTGGTTGTAATTGTTTGCGTTAACCTTAAAAGAAATTGCTTTCGTTTTGGCTCATATTTAGAATCGCACTACCACGCCGAGGATTCAAATAATTTCTCAAAAATGGTTTACAGTTTCATTGCTTGGAAGCATATCGCCGTTTCCAGTTAAGGAAGATTTGCAACCACATCGTATACTTTGTGAGGTATTCTCGCGGATTTACCGACGTTTCCTCAAATTTCTGTTCGAAAGACCATTAAAACTAACCGAAATCGTGCTTCGTTAACCGAGCTATTTCTCAGATAATCTATATCCCTTTCCAAAAACCAACGCTTCCATCCGTTAGACGACGACAGAATTAGCGATCCAAGTGAGAGTTAACGAAATCGCGCGGTCGGTAGTGCTGAACGCGTCCTTTAATTATTGTCGAACCAGTAGCATTTCTGAAAGGGAAACGTTAGGCGTCTCTCTAACGACCCGACTCTGTACACAACATCGTCTGCTCCGTCATCCTTCATAACATCTTCCCTTCACCAGTTCCTCGCTTTCTCTACAGCATCTCCCGTTATAACCTTCTCCACGCATTCCTCGCAACCGAAAGCTGAACATTTCTCTTCATTCGCCGCCATATGGTGCACTATCGGAATCCTCTCGCGGTAACCTATGCTCTTGAGTTTCATCCCTCTTCCTCTGTCGACATTCAAGGTTTTCTGTGACTCCGTCGCTCTTCCTTCCTCCTCCCCATTCACCTATTTCTGGAAAATGCTCTGAGTTTATTTCAAGTGTATTCTCTTCCTGTATTTCCTCTAGATACGTAATTATCAGCAAATCGGTACTCGTTCATAGTTGAAAGTATCTCTCGGTAGTGGAGTGTGTACTTAATAACCGTAGTGCCCCTTTTCGGAAGGATTGCAAATTGTATTTATCCTCCTAAAACGAGGTTTACGAAGTACTTATTTATTTGCCTCCCGTTTTCGCTCCAGTTGCAATATCGTCAGCTAATTTGTCCCCGGTTAGTTTTCTCGCAACTATGGCTTTCTTAGCTGTGAAGTGTTTATAAAGTCAATCCTTTATCGTTTTTGGAAGACTATATATCAGTTTTACTATTTAAGCTCGGGGTTTTCGGAAGCTTTTGTCGTGTTCGCAATTTGCAAATTTTTCGAATTGTAAAAGTTCAGTAATTTGTATTTGATATTAAAAAGAATGAAATTAATTCTACTTTTTATCTGCATTGAATTGATTGAATTTGAATTAATAATGTCGTTAACATTTGATCTCGGGGAAGGAAATAAATATTCCTGCTGCTGAATATGGATCAGCTTCCATTGACTCTTTGCGATTTGAATGATAGGATCCTTCTTTAATTAATGACTGGTTCTTTATTTTGAATGTAGATTTTTATTTTGTCGCAATTTGTGTTCCTTCTTTTTCTTGGTAGATTTTTGAATTCTTTTTCGCAATTATATTCCTTTTTCTCATGCAAATACAATTACGTTCACATTATATCTCATAGTTCCTAAATTGTTGAACATGGAGTAATATTTTTCTGTTTGTATTCGTATTAAAGGCGCACATTCCATTAACCATCTAATAGAGCCTAAGAGCAAGAATAATTTTATAAGGTAAATGACCTTGCCGGTATCTGCGAGTGAACGTCATCGTAAGGCGTGATAAAAAAATCTTCCGCTTGAACTTTTGAAATGATATTTATTTAAGAATGAGGTTTAATTTTGATCGATGGTGGGCAGATTTTGGTTTATCGGATTGTTATAATGGGTATTTAGATATTATTAATAAAATATACTTCTTTTTTATTTTTCCGTTGTCTTTTTTGAATTAAAAAGCATAAAAAACGTAGAATATCAGGAAAAACTGGAAATTATTATTATTATGAAAGTTGTTCTAAGTATGTTCATGAGACACCATTAATAATCATTGTTATTGTAACAGTAGCCACTCCTTCTAAATTTTTTAGCTCCATCTTCTCTTAATGGAGTAAATGAGTTAAATTTACTTCTTATACACCACTGCGTCATCTAGATGAAGAAGTACATATCTGATTCCGTTATCCGTAACTACAGGGAGGTACATTATCCCTATCATTTCTATAGCCTTTACTCTTATTTTTGCAGAGAATCTTGGAAACATTTCATGGTACGTATTTTCGTCCCTTAAAAATACTCATAAGCATTCAGAATTTTTGTTATAGTTGGAATATAGGCTGTCTCTGCAGTGTATAGAAATATCGTGTCTTTCGTTAAAAAGTCTTGCGTGTGGTCCGATCGACAGACTGTGTACGATAGTTCCGACGTAAATTTTTAATTTTTCATCCGGATCTCATGGGCAGAATCCGCTGAATCACAGGACCACCATTGTGCAGAGGACACGCACGAGTGCGCCACAGAAAAAGTTTCTCAGGTATGAATCTTTCAGTCTCTTTGAGTTCTTCCGCTCGCCACGTGGTCACTCTGCAGGAAGCATCCATGCATCATATCCGTCTCCTCTTTTGACGTCGATCTCGTTACTTCTTTTCGGTACGGAAATGAAGGACGGATGCGCGAGGACTTCGAAACGGAATCGTTCCATTGTTTTCAATTGATCGTGCGGAAGAGGCTCACGATGATGCGGAAGGTGTGGACAATTAGTTGACGCAATGTCTCCTGAACCTTGAGGAAGAATCTCTTTTGGGCGTTGAATGTTAAGTAACGAATTGCAGGAACCGCTGTTGTTACTAGTTCACGGAAATAAAGCACATCGACATGAAGCTTCGTTTGAAATTTTTAGTTTTATAAATTTGCTCATTAGGAAGTAGTGTTATGACTTAAATTTGGAAATTACGAAAACGAATAAAATAACTAGTCTAACGCCCATCGATCTTATTAGTATTTGTTAATTAGTAGCAGTTATTCCAATGATCCGCTTCCATGTTTTAAACAATTTTGACTGTACATATATGTTACGAAAAAAGTTTGCGTTTTTCCCTGATTACCTAATCACGAATGACGTTGAATAAAGTCATTGTTGAGATTTTATCTTGCCCAAAAGGACATAAGGAGAAAATACATCTATGCTCTCTAAACTAAAATTACGCAGATGCATGGATAGATTTTACTCTCTTATGTTTTTGTAACCTTATACACAACATTCTTAGTGAAGTTATGTTTTCGTCTCTTTTCTGCTACTACCGATATTAGAAAGAAAAGATTACTGTGTAACGACTTTGACAATTTCCTATCGAAGATAACCGCCAACATTTCATTAATATGCTTGCTGTTTCTAGATTCCGATTTCACAAGTTTTTATGATATATATTTTTATTGTATACGATATTATACCTTCATTCCAGGTAGGCACGGAATTTTTTCTGGTTTTGTCGAATAAATAATTGCTTTTCGATCATCATAAGGGTAGAAGTAAATATATGTCTTAACTAGCTGAAGTGCCCGTTGATTCTCAACGGGAAAAATAGATGTCGGATGAAATATAGTATACTATTTGTACATAAGAGAGAATAATATCTTGCATCTTTGTTTAGTCCAATGGAACAGGTTATTGAAAACAAAAATTTACTAATCAAAGTTCGAAGCCGAAATCTACAATCAACAATAAGAATATGAATCATTATGGAATTTTCCTTTTATTATTAACATGTCTCAAAGTAATGGTTAAGTTTGCAAGATTTTTTAACTTCCGATTCTGGTAACTTTAATCGTATAATTGTCGAGTCCGAAATGATAAATAAAAAGTTACTCCTCCATCTCCACTAATTTATTATACGTATGTTTGTTGCCCCTGTAATTCATCACTACAAATTGTTCGTGACTGATATAATTAAAATATCTGAAAATGTTCATCCTCTTCATTTCGTCATTTGCTTCTAAATGGGCCAAAATACAAATGCATTCTTATGGGAAAATGCCTGAACTCGGAATCAACAATCGCATTGGTCGTCAGGGGGACGGGTTGTTTACAACCTCAAAATTTCACAAAATATTCGCATATTTTATCTAAATTCTCGCAATTTTGAAACGAAAGCTTTATTCTACGACAATAATAAGAATCTGTATTCAATTTTGCTTCTTTTGGTACTTATCTCGATCTTATGCGACTATTTCTTCTAATTTAATTTTGCTAAAGAAATAAAGTCTGTACCCGATAAAATCAAACTTTACATGTATTTCTTATGGAAATCTATCTGAACGATCTTGGTTCAAACCCAGCAAATTTTGCGAATGAAAAGTTGACAGTGTTTCCTTCCGGCTCACGGAGAAGACGTACGCAAAGTTGGATGCAAATCGGACAAACGGTGTGGACTCCAATCGCGAACAAACAAACACACAAACCCACAGAATTTCTGCTTTATAGATTAATTAAGTGTAGAAGTAAGTATATGTCCTAATTAATTAAGTGTAAGGGAATATTTTGGCTATGGAACGACGCAAAAGTACGTAGGATTATTTTGGAGGAAGAAAGCTGTAAGTGTGATTATTCCAAAATTTATGGAAGGTACGTCAAAACGGATGAAATTCTACCCTGAGGTGCTCATATTATCCGACTCATCAAGGCATAAAAAGATCATATTTTACTGTGATTTTCCAGATATTCCGAGGGATCCATCAAGAGATCTTACGAATCAGAGAAAATCTACCGCCTGATTCCGCATAAAGCTCAGACATATCTCGCTCTTCTTAGGGCGAAAAAATGAAGAGATTACTTTTCACCTATCTCCTTCCTCATCGCTGCGTGGGAGGTCCTTTTCGTGAGAAACTGAGCAGGAGACAGACATTTCAAAATTCCTTACGACCTTCAAAAGAGCAGGAATGAAACCTTCAGCTTGTTCTTTGCTTTTTTTTACTCTTCGGGACTTCCATCTAATCCCCCACTTCCTTCTCCATCTTCGCATCTGCTTAGCGTTAGCAAGAAAACTCCTCCTCTTCTGGCGTTGGTGAAGGAATGAGGTTAAAGCTTCCGTAAGCTAATTCGTGGCTAATTGAGTATCATTGGGTCGCAGAACGGGGGATGAGGTCCGCTCTCTTTGTTTCCAAAATTCTCTTTTCCTCTTTCCATTGTCTTTCCATTCCCATCTTAAATTAAATTTGGACCTAGGAGCGTATATCGATTTCGGAGCGAAAATAAAGCGAGCGGTAAGGAGAGATAGCAGAAAAATGGGATGTGACAACTTAGTGGTTTCCATCCTGGGAGAATCATGCCATCGCCGAAACTAGTCTTCAACGTTACGTCCTAGAGAATTCATTTTTGGAGTGTAACATTTAATGCCGCGTCCAACTTACCGAGGCGTGAAACACCCTGTAATCTTCTTAGAAGGTACGTAATCTTTGCCTTTACGTGGATAATCCCTCTTTATAACGTCATAATTCTGGAAAATCACTATTTTCCATGCATAGTTTTGACGTTCTATATATTTAGGCGTTCTATATATATTTATCTTAAACTGATAGGTAATAGGTCATATTTCACAGTTAACGTATAAATATGCTTTAGGTTTAGAGCAATTTTGACTAAGGTTTTAGTTGAGACTAGCCTTTTTATATTTTAACAAATAAAATTTGGCAAAAAGCTAACTGATATTTATTATCGAATAAAATGAAAACTTTACCTGGTATTCACCGTAGTCGGAAACCTTCCGGAGGCAGTACGTCATGCATTTTTCAGGTGAAATTTACAAAGTCAGACTTTATGAAGTATTACATAGCTTAGGATTAATTTAAAAACTATTATTAGGATAATTAGTTGATAGTATGTATGTGTTATGTACAGTAATCACATTTTATGTGAACTATCAAATCCCATTAACTTAAAATAACTTAAGCTTTCTACAATTTATATATTCTATTGAGTCTATTCCAAGACACATTTTTGGAAGGGAGAAAGGGTTGCAAAACTTATTCAAGCAAATCATTCCGTTCCGTTACCCTCCGATTCAGAAGGGAATATTTACAAACGTCCGTTCTCTGTTTGAGAGCGAAACTATATATTTTCTTGATTGAGTAGCCTAGTTAGATTATTGACATATATGTCACCCTCATTTTACTTTTATGTCCTTTATTCCTTGTACTATTGTTTACATTGTGATATTGTTCTTTGCTATGGTCATTCTAGTTTTCATGCATAACATAATTTTAAACACACAAGAAAATTAAGATTTTTTAAAAAGTGAATTATTAAAATTTTAGTATCCAACCCTAACTTTTTCGTATACATTAACCTACGAGATCTGCACTGGTCATAATTCTTATTCTCATTCTTTGAAATCGTTAAGTTTATTTATGTGTCGCGTAGGACGATCAGCATGGAATACTTTAAACGAAGAAAATAAATTATTTATACTGTTCATTTCATTAAAATTACGGCTGATCTCGGTTGCTTTTTGGTTTCATTCTCTTGTAATAAACCTTTCTATTCACGCTCATACTAGGATACTTTTTAAAATGCCCAATAATTTGATTACGCAACTCCCATCCCCTATACGCCTACGGAATGTCTTTAATTGTGTTCATCCATTGTTGCATCTGTCTGAGAAGTTCGGGGACTTGTCCACTTTCCTCTTAAATAGATAGGGTCGCCAAACGCGGGCCAACATAATTAAACGATCTAGCCTGCTCGTATTCTTTTTTATTACATTTCCGTTTCGTAATCAATTGCCAAGTCTCCCGTTGCTAGGAATGTTTTCGGAATTTATAGGAAATGAGAGCCTTTTAGGCGGACGGCAAGATTAAAGAAAATTGGGGAAATTTAATTGGAATGTGCCCGACACATTCAGCAATATGTCATGTCTAATGCAGCGTCTTAATTTCGTGTTTCTTTTCATTAAACTCTCTCGCCGAAGCAGTGTTCATTGAAGCAAATTATTTGGTTGAAACACAAAATGTTTCTTTGTGATTGATTACCTCTTCAAATGATTAAAGGTTAATATCTTTGATATTTGGAGAATTTTATTTGTTATTGGTATTGAAAATCTTTCATATCCTCGATTCCGTTAGCTACATTTATTCTCCCCTAATTTATAATATCTTCATAAAGACGTCAACCATGCACGTTTTTACTGTTCGTGGTGATTCTGTCATATTCATAAAAAATATTAATTAAAATAAAATTATATCTCGTATCGTTGTGAGAGTATTGCATATTGAAGTAAAATTTTTCAAGGTTCCTGATAGCTCTTCACGTCTACCGTGAATTTCTATTATTCACCCATTCATTAAATTTGGTTTTCCTGATACATATCTATATTACTTCTTTAGTTGTAAAAGCTTTTGGAATCCCTCAAATATTTAGCTTTGTAAGGATAGTTCTATTCAAGTCACATTTCTATAAGTTTTAATTTCCTCCACACCTTTCTTAATCACATTAATCCATTACTTGCCGTTATTATTGTGATTCTTCTTATCGGTCCTTTCGAATATTCATTTTATTAGTTATATTATCATTATTATATTTTATACTATTAATCCGTGATCCCTTATTTTATACATGTGTGAATATTTTTCTTCTTTGTAGTCACAAATTTATCTCACAAAATCCGCTCTAATCATTCAGAATTTTTTTATTTTTACTAACTGTTGCTCTAAAGCATTCTGATGAACCGCTTCAATCAAATTCACTATTATATTATTCGGTATTTCACTGTTTTAGTCTCACTGTTTTTCTTTTACCACCTCAATATAAAGGATTCTAATCTTTCTCTGTCCGCGGGATTAGGATGTCCGGCGGGCGATATGATTGGGCATCAACAGCACCAATGGTCCTAGATGGCTCCATTCCACGACGTACTTGAGTTAATCACGTCTGTCATACGATCATTTCCCTCCAGCCATTTCTCCCTATCTTTTTTCCCTTTTCTTTCCTTTCTCTTTTCCCCTTAGTCCCTCGATGACCTCATTCTAAGCCGACCTACGCATTGTAAGGACGTAAAAAAAGTTTGTTTTTACGTTCAATGTTTGTTCGCCTGTTGGCTTTTCGCTCTGCATCTCGAAAACAGAAGGCCTCTTCTTGAATATGTAATGGGCAGCGAAGCTGTCGTCGCTCGTGTTATTTTATTATATTTTGCGTTCCGGTGTCAGGAAAAATGGCCTTTTATGGGCGGGTCGATGATCGATTCCATTGCCGCGGGGGTCGACGGGAAATTTTTGATTTTTTCATTCTCATTTTTCTCTCGTGATTTCTTTTTCACGAGGGCCTTCGAGGGACATCCACTGTCAAGCTATTTCGATTCGTTTCGGTAAGGCGAGGCTTAATTTCTGCGGGAGGAAAATGTCGCGCTTTTATTCTCATTGTTTGTGTTTGAAGAACATTTCCTCGGTTTATGACCTCCGAAACTGAACGTCCTCAATGTGAAAGCTTCCTGAAAATGTCTTCTTGAAGCTGATCATCGTCTTATGGGTAGATGTAGGAAGAGACTAATTAGCCTCAATCTCGCCCATAAATAAAGACGAGTTATTATTATTATCGTCTATGGAATGCTGATTCGTGTTTTGAGCTATACCATTTTGATAGAAGAGATAAATGATTATGGAGACGGAGTTAATTGGCAGCATTGCTTCATTACTGCAAAATCATTTTAAAAGTCAATTTTTTAAAACGTTTCCTTCACAGATGTTAAATCATCGTTGAAAATTTACAAAACATTAAAAAATTACGATTTGATAGCATCATAAAATACGTATATAGGCAACACATTTTTCGCATTCCCATTCCTCTCATCGTCAGTTAAATTGTGGGTTGCACGAAAATAAGAGGTAACTTGACAGATCTAACCTTTTTATGTTCTTAGTCATTATTTCCTTGAATTTTCCTGCAATTAGCTCAGTTTGAAAATGATACATCTAATGATTATCATTTTGGAAAAGTTCTCTGATTAAAATGGTAGTTATAAGTGGCATGTGCACTAAGGATTTTCTTTTCATTTCACGTCTCCAGTGTGGTTTTTCATATTCTACTCTTTATTAGCATTTTAGAGTCCAGTTTTCTGTTTTAAGACTTTCCTTTTGCAGGCTATGAGAAAGAAACTTTAATATTAACAAACCACAATGTTACAAAATACACGACCGGTTTCGGTGCATGGCACCATCCTCAGGTGACAATTTTCACAGGACACTCCGTATATATAGAGAATAAAAGGGGGGGGGATACAGGGAGGCTAGGATTGCAAGGACCGCAACAGCTTATATGTCGGGTGTACGGGCAGAAAGTTTGTGGACCGAATGAAGGAGCATCGGAGAGCTTTTATTTACAATCAGCCAGAGAGATCTAACTTCGCCAAACATCTCCTTGAACATGGGCATGGAAGTGACTTTGACATTGTTCCCTGCCATTTTGCCTCCAAAGGGAGACACCTGGACGTTTTAGAACGGTTAGAAATTTTTAAATGCAAAAAGAGAAGTGACATTATTTTAGTTAACGAAATTGATTATGTTGGTTTTTCTCCCATTCTTCATGCAGTCACCTCTCCACTTCCCCCCCCCTTGAACCTCCCCTCATCCCTTTCTCCTCATGGCGCCAGTCCTTCCTCCACCTCCACCTTTCCCGGCCTATCCTAGCCTCCCTGTACTCCCCCCCCTTTTATTCTCTATATATACGGAGTGTCCTGTGAAAATTGTCACCTGAGGATGGTGCCATGCACCGAAACCGGTCGTGTATTTTGTAACATTGTGGTTTGTTAATATTAAAGTTTCTTTTTCATAGCTTACAATGATTTACCACCAAGTCAAGGCCGAGACCATCTCATCTATTTCCTTTTGCACACTACAGATAGATCTTTCACAAACAATTGGTCATCTTCTCCATTTAGTATTCGATTAATTTTTCATATTCGTCTCCTTATGTCTAAATTAACCTTTTTATATAAATAGTTTAACTGTTGACCTAACCGGGAACTCTTGCTGAAGATAAATGGTTAAGTTTTTGCTGAACAAAACTTAACCATTATCAGAGCAAAAAAGACTGATTTTTCAAATTTAAATCTTTGGTCTTATTGTTACAATATATGTATACATCCACGTTTGGCGTTATTCAGATCCTTTTTTTCCGTTTTTCGCAGAGAAAATGAATATACTCACTGCAAATTAACTTCCACAACCCCATATTTTTGTATGAGAGAGAAAGAGAGAGATGGTTTTTCTCACAGAATCTCCCTTAAAAATCTTTCTTATGATTATGCCTCGATATATGCGTTATTTTCTTCTTCTTCTAACTTCTTTTCTCCAGGTATTGCTCTTTTGTTGGAAATTGTAGCAAGAATCTTTGCGTAATCGCGGTGAAGAATTTAATTACATTCCAGTCCCTCCGGGTCTTTCAGGACTCGTACGTTTAAAACTCCTTCTGTTTGACTTTTAAACCCCGGCTCAATTAATTTTAGCCTTTATAGTTGTCTGTTTTTATTTTTCTTTCGTGAGTTCGAAGAAATACACTTGAAAGATTCTTGCTGGATCGCTTACGTTTGCCATATCTCTTACCGCAGTAAGTATGTAATTCATTTTGGCCTTTTTCGTGCTCAAGCATGTTAATGCTTTCCGCAAAAGTTGGTAAACTCGAATACCCGAAGAATGTTCTGTTAGTCTTATGACGAAATTCTTAACGGCATCGCTTTAAACTGGAAGGCATTTCGGACGTTAAAGTTCTCCTAATTGATTCCTTTGGAATGTATGCGTTATCGAATTCGAGAATTTCGCTGTATATGTTCTGAAAGTTGCCGCGAGGTGTGAAAATGGTCTGCCCAAACGGCGAGATTAACAGCTCGTTTGAGGATGAGAAATTTTGCAATGGAACCTCGAAGGTTTAAACAACATGCTTTCCATACCATTCTCGCCCATTTAAAATATATAATACTTTTCCCAATATTACTTCCTTGACATTTCTCCAAGGAGCTAACTGATTTTTTTGGCATTCGAAGAGCTCCCAAGTTTTGTGATTTGTTTCGAATTAAAGCTTTTCTCTCAACTTTCAGTGCTATTATATTTCCAATCTCGTAAATTGACACAGAATTGCTTCCTCTGGATGTGATTGCCTAAATCAAAGGTGCCATTTCAAAGCCAGCGATTTAAAAAATGAGTTTGTTGACTAATTAGGTTTTCCGAAAATTTCCCATTAAAACTTTTTTCCTGAAGGTTTTCCCTTTTATATACATATATAGTTCGGAAATTCCGAGAACATTTCTGTCGTTGATTGCTATAGACGATGTAATGCTACTTTAGCTGTACTGGTATTGTAGTTGTAGTGGAAGTAATGGTGCTTTAACAGTAATTTTATTAGCTTATTTTGATTTACAGAGTGCGCCCATTTTACATAGGAACAAAATATGTGTATAAACTGAAGAACCAAACAGAGTTAATAATATATAATTTTCAATCTATCATGAACCTATATGTTGAGAAAAGAATTAAATATGTGCTAATAAATGCAGATATTCTATGTGTGTACGCGTACGTGTTTGATGCTGAGGTATAGCAATTATATTGGGTTATAAAGTATAAAAATATGCAACCTTTACCCATACCACAAAATATTTTATTAAGTGGCCATGGTTACGACGCTTCGCGTCATCATTTTACTAGGTTATTTATTTAACTACCTATCCAATGGTCGCGAATTACGGGAAAGAAAAAATAATCAGTTTCCTTAATTAAAACGATAGTTCTTTGGTACTGATTCCTCTCCGATTCACGTGAACAATTAGTATCTTATTTTGGGCGTTAATAATGAGCATTGTAAAACATTCTTATTCATTTTGCTTCCCTCTTTCGGCGTTATTACAATTATTTCTTTTTCTATTTTCAGGTACTATGTCTCCGTTTCCACACCCATCGAAATATTTCGAGCCTCTTCCACGCATGATTTCGGACTTTTTGAATCCACCGTGACGGTTTGTATATCTATTCCTCCTCTCTTCCGGACGGACGTTGGAATCGGGATAGTCGCCGCGTAAAAAAGACCGCGAGAAGGAATAAGACGTTTTGACTCGGAAACCTCTTCGCGTGACTCGGAAGAGTTTTCCGCGGAGTTGGGAATTGCAGGTATTTTTTCGGTCATTTCCGTAGAGGATAATCCGCCTACTTTGAGATCGAACCCTAGAATCCGGGATTTCTCCCCACTTCCAGGGCTCTCCCCCTTCCTCTTCCGACCTATCTTAAGAAGCTATCCGTGACTTGCGGTCGTTTTTCCGCAATGCATGGTCGAGGCAAGGTCTCCCGCACTGCCGGGACACGCATTAAGTGTCGGTCGTGAGTGCGCCTACAACTGTGTGCGGTAATCGGGCGCTTCTTCGTGTATTGCCGGAGGTAAAATCATTCCGCCCAAAAGCGATCTATATGAATGATTGTACATATTACCCATTGGCGGAAAATTTTTGGGTAGCTCTCGGGGTCGTATTTTCTTACATTCCTCGAATTCTTTTCCTTATTTCCCCGTTTCTGTCGCGTATACCGTTATTCTACGTCTTTCAATTCCGTTCTGCGAGTAGGCTTGCTCAATTAATCAATCGCTGAATCGGTCTTTTAAAGGTCATCAGCCGTAGCTAGCGCCACGGAAACCAAGACTTTGGTCGTTGTGGTAACGGAATATGCTCGTTCAGGCGAATGGCAACATGATCACTGGCAATTATGCAGATCATTTCCGTTTTTTAAACTACAGTACATGCCTATCAAACCAATATCTAGATAATTAATATAGAACCTGGAAGGTATTTTCAAGTATAACATTTGCTTCGTTAGTTTGATGAAGAACTTAATTGTCTAATTATTAGAGATAGAGTTACTTTAAACCTGTGGTTCTTAACCAGGGTTGCATGCGCCGCTAGAGCTTGCGATTAAGCTTGCTCCGGGGATGCGAGACAATGATTAAAAGGAATAGCTCAATCCAAAGTTTCAATGACAAACAAGTAAATGATTACTTTTTATGAAATTTTTATGAGTTTATTTCATTAGTGTAGTTTTCCTTTGTAATTTCACAGTGCAGATAGCGTACTTTTTCTCTCCATACCCTAAAAATTTTAATTTTTGCAAGGACTTGCGAGAACACACTGAGAATTCAGGGGGTGCCAGCAGATGAAATTGAGAACCCTTTGCTTTATACTATTACGTAAAAAATGAGTTAGCGTACTCAGTCTTGCGATAAGAAATTCTGCTCGAGCAAAGTTGAACGACCATTAATATAAAAAATATATTGGTATTGTTTATCCAAGTTTTGTTGTTAAAACACTTTTCCAAAGAGTTTTTATTGAGGTATTAGCAGTTATAAGCATATTAGACGCAGTAGAAGATGGGAATTTTACTCTGTTTTGGGAAGATGTTTTGAACGTATGCTAAAATCTTCTCCATAATCATCTAAGGTGCTTTATTTTCAAATGAGGGAAGAATAAAGTATTTTTATCTGTAGTTGGCTGCTACGATGTCACGATTTTAGAGTGACATTATATCTCACATTTTCACGAGCAGCCTAATTATCCGATAATATGGTAATGAGAATTATAAACCAACACACAATTTTTGCATCCCTCCCACTTAACCTGAATTTGATTGGTCTTTTAAAGCTATCACCGCTTAGGTGTTATATCTGATAGTAAATCATAGCGTGGTATCTGTCGTTCAGGCGGTAGGGCAGGGTTTTATTGACAGAATAAATTGCCACTAAAATCAAAGCGTATTGCTTTATAGTTTCAATATCCATCCCATTATCAATTAGTGGGTGAGCAAAATGTAGCTTCTCACCCATGACCATAGAATGTGTATTTTAGGTCCAGAAATTATTTCAGTTTATCTATAGCTACATAAAAGTTTTAGAATTGTGAACATAATTAGCATTAATTTTTATTCTTAGCATAGGCTTAAATATTTTTATTTTCGTCCATTTTCACTGCGTTCAAGAGCTGAATATGTTGTTAGTGAAGCAGTAATGGTTATATTTCGCGTATATTTTCGTCACTGTTTAATTCTCTTGATATAGGATAAAAATTATTAATTTGTAAGGCGGAAAGACAAATTAATAATTAAGGGTGAAATCTGATTGTCGAGAAAAGATTTCATTGTCAATTTACAACTGTTCGACTATGCTATTTTTGAGATTGATATAATGATAATCCCTCGGGTAGCTCTCACCTCTATTCCCATGTCTTATCCCCTACTGAGTGTTTATTGCTGTGTTACCTTATCCTCATGGATAACTTCGCATCCTCTTTAAATTCATAAAATAAAGGCAATTAGGCAGGTGTTTGCTTAATTTACCACCTTACCTCATATATGAGCACCTCAAACAAGTAATCACCCCTTACGTTTCATGTGAAGCTAATGTGGCGCTTTTCCAAAGAAATATAATCTTTTCGCAGAAGTCATCGTCATCGTCGCTCTCTCTCCCTCTGTATTCCTCCGAGATACATCCCTAGGGGATAATCATTTAATTGCATCTCCCATAGTTATCGCAAATGTGGTTGCGTTGCAGGCTGCGTCGCCGGATGGGCAAGCAATTAAAAGCGGGCGAGGGAAGGGGTATCGGAGAGGAGGATATCACGACCCCGTTACAGGTATCCTAACTAACTAAGCTTCCCCTTTCCCTTTCTCCTATCCGAGGGACCAACTTGCCCTCCATCATCTCCGCCTACCAATCAGTCCCAGGAATTTCCAAACAGACCACCTCTCCCGCATGGCCATTCCGTTGAGCAAACTTCACCGGAAAGGGTAAATAAATTTCTATCCCACCACGGGAGCGTTGTATGAAGGGACCAGATATCTCGTGCCCTCCGTAGCTCCTATCTTCTCACATTGCCAATTGTTCGCTTTTGGTCTTAATTTCCTTCCATGGAAATCTCCATCCCTTTCACCTCCCGCACGTAATCCACTTCCTCATTCTCTGCTCCTTCGTTTGTCTTTCGCTACCAAGTGCGTGTTTCTCCTACGCTTCCGAACCTCACTCCCGCTTTCCTAGCCGATGTTGCCGAAGGAAATTTCCAAAAGTTGCTAAGCCCACAATCAGGGTTGGGAAAAAGTCTCCCATTTCGAGGGAGATGTCATTGAAAAGTATCCCGTTGTCAGGGGAGCGGAAATAATTTTCGTCATATTCGTGACTTGCTCGCCGTTAAATATCGGTCTCTTAAGTTTGGTGAGTGGAATTACGTCGTTATTGTCCCCGATGAAATTAAAATATCAGCTAACGATGCGTTGATGTTATAAAAGACGATTGATTTTGAAAATATGACAATGTTTATAGTTGGCGTGAATGCGATGATACTTTGTTAGAATCCCTTACTCTAAGTACGATGGCTGCAGTAATCCTAAAAGTAGCGTCGCGGTTCAAACTGTACTATATTTATTTGATTTAAAAGCTAATAATTGCGCGTGATTCTCATTGTATTTATCAGCCATATTTATCGCCATGGCTCATTATTCTCTGACTTATGGTGCACTTTGGTCATGCAAATTCTCTCGTTGATGATATAGATATAGGTAATTTTTCCCTGTAAAAGTCGCTACCTTTGTTTGAGGCGGCCCGAGGTTATGGAAAATGTTTGTAAATGTCTTCTATCCTTAAGTACGAACAAATAATTTCAATGCGGATAAAGGGTCCGAAAGAGATATCAGGGAAACAGTAACCCTGTTTGTAACTTTGGGGCGTGGCCCGGTCTACTTTCTTGCCTTCCCTTCTCTTCCATTCTTGTGTTCTCTCTTATCTCTACATCCCAAAGTTCTCTTCAAGCACTATCATCCCTTTTCCTTTTTCATTTCCCCTCAGCGTATTTCCCATTTTTCCCTTCTACTTACTGTTCCTCGTTCTCGTTTTAGGTTCCCTCTTTTTCATTTTTACTTCCTCTTTGCATTTCTCCATTGCCATTTCGCTATCATCCATCAACTGGTGTAAGCACAAATTGATTCATAAACTATGGAGATTCAATATGTTCATCTGTGCAGATACTATTTTTGTGATTAATCATAGTATTCTCGTTAGGCTGTGAAAGTAATGAAATGTATGACCTCGAACTAGGTATATTTTTCTAGTTGTATCACATTTGTAAATATTAATTTAGTATGCCCAGGCAATGAGTGTATAGCATTGAATTTTCTCGATTCCATTATTACTCACATTGGCATGAGGGACTAAGAAAGGACTTAAGTGCTCAGACAAAAGTTACTACTTAGTACTACCTTAAGGTATGTTCAGTTAACCTTCTGAATATTTTTCAGGTTAAATTTTTGTTATTTCAATTTTATTGCAGATATATAACAATAATTTCAGTAAAATCAAATTACGGATATTACTATTTTTGTTGGTACGATACATTTGAAATATTTGAGGGGAGTTCCGTAAATTGTTTATGAATAATTTAACTGCTTTATTTCAAAAAGTTAGCATATCAAAGATATAGTTAAATCCATGTGTTCTCCGAAAACAGTTATCCTTTGACACAAAGTGATTCTTTGAAACAAAGTATCGAATCGCTGGAATGCGAAAATAGCAACTTATAAAAAAATTTTAAATGCAATATACCTTACTCGAATTGCTATATTATGTTATATATCACAGATTTTATACATTTTGGTGTGTTACTAGTCAATCTTACCGTGATGGTTTTTGATGATCTTACCAAGAACTTACTGATTCCGTTCCTAGTTTTTTCTCTCCTTTGATTCCTATCTTTCCATAAGGTCTTTAGTTTACCCGTAATCGTATTTTCTTCTCCTCTCTTTCTTTCCGATTTCTATGAAGGAAATGATTAACCTCGACCCCTCGCTCAATGGGCACCGCTTCTGATCTTTAACAGTGCGTTTCGCCTTCTTACCTCTGAGTCCTTATCTGAATCTGCTCGTTGTTCTCTGGATCCTTTATATTACCCTTCGTAGTTCATTTCTCTGGAAAATCCTCTCTCAAATGTTACTTATCTCTTGCTCCGTTCTTTTCCTGTGCACGAATTAAGGTTTTTGATGGTAGAGGAAATTATCTTTTCGCTTCGTGGTTTCGCAAAGTTACTGAATGTTCATGTCGTGCGATTATCTCAGACAAACAGAATACATTTCGTGATTAAATTTCCATTCCTGCCTCTCTTTCAAAATTCACCTTGGATATTATTACTTGTTACAATTCAAGCTGTTTTATGATTCGATAACATTATCTAGAAATGTGTAAATTGCTGAAGTTCCTACATCTTTTCGGAAATTAATTAATTTATTCAATTCCACTTACCATTGTAGACTATAAGATGAATTGAATCTAGCTTATTATAAAATTAATGCGGAGTATATTTTTCTCTTTCCTGAAGTCAGGTTTTCGGTCGTTTTAAGTGAGATACATCCTGATTTTGGCGTTATTCTGTGATGCAGGCATTGAGTTGCATTCACATTTTATACTAGAAAACATAAGCTGTAGTTGATCCTAATAGTAAAACATTCATAAAGACCTTGGCATCATTGGTCGTGACGTTGGTTATTCATATACCTCGTGGCAATTATTTACAATTTATGGAATTATATAAACCACAAACAAGAACAATCCTATTACGTGATGTATTGTGAATTAATACAACACTGTAAAATCCATTTGACTCAAGAAGAGCAAATTTACCACGAAACACAACACAGAACAGAGTTAAACGATAGAACTCGTTATTATCTGGTACAAAGAAGGAGAAAAGCACGGATTATCCAAAAACCACTTTTTATCTCTTATAATGTTCATAATTTACAAAAATAAACGATTTTTTATTATTTGATTTCATAGTCCGTTGTTTTTGGTCGTTGAGTTTTTCTTACTTTCCCGAACGCTGATATTTTTAGCAGCAGTTATTTCATTGTAGTCGTATTCCAAAGGCTCCGTCTTACTTAAATCCTGCTTGTATTAGAGCGCGAAAATACTCATCATTTTGTATTTGAATTTTATTAAAAAGACTGCGGAAAATATCGCCGAAGGGTAAAAAAAATCATGCAGGGATTATCCTCCAAGGATGTTCAGAAGTTCACTCTATGTCGAATTAAGACCTTTTTCCTGCTAAATTTAGCCATTCATCGGAAATTTTTATTCGTACTCGTAATTATTTATCGTTATAACAAACATGATTTGGCACATTCTTTGCTTGTGTCTACTGCCGTTTGTTGACAATCAACTAAGTGTAGTTATAAAGGAATGTTTTCACGAGATTTAATTGACGATGCTGCAACATTGCCCGCGGGGAAGTTTTCGAAAAGCTTTGGGAATATGAAAAGTACTCCTTTTGATACGTTGCTAGAAGTGAGAGTAAAAACCTTTCCCTTTCCCCACTCGAACGGAAAGTAATTATATATTTCACGATACGCTGTCTACGCGATTCTCTGAAGTGGCCTTTTATATAACATATCTCGTATTCATGCTCCGGGAAATCCATTTGTATAGCGAGGAACGCTCTCTTGACCAAGAGTTGCTCGGGGCTTGTGAAGGGTCAGTCAGGGTTTACGACTGAGAATCGTTTTGCATCAACTAATTGTAGAGAGAAATATCTGTATGGATATCCTGTTACATGTCTGGCTTCAGATTTTTCTCTTCAACTCCAGTAAATTAGTGCGTCCATCGGAAATCAGTGTGCGAGTCAGTAGGTGAGAGTGAGGTTGTGAGGATAAAGGAAAGGAAGGTAACTTAGTAGGTTGTAAAAACCTTGTGGTTGTAGGTAACTTGTTATTCCTTTGAGGTTGTGAGGTTCATGTGCTTCTGTGAATAGCGGAGAAAGAGACCGTTGCATTTTTTTAACTAAGCTACGTGTCTCAAATAACGCTAAAAGCTCAACTGCCTTTTAAAGATCTTGTACAGATCTAATTTATGCGTCGACATGTTAAAAATATTATTGTTATTGTTTATCTTTTCTTCATATCATTAAGGTACTGAAGCGTGTAAGTGATACTTCTCCATAGCAACGCGAAAGGAAACTCATTTCGTTGTTTTTTAATTTTCAGCCGCTTATCAGAATCAAACCAATATAATCTTGAAGATCTGATTTGTGCACCCCGTCTTAATTGTTCTTTCTGTTAATAGTTATGGAATCGTAAATTGGAACAAAAAATGTATTTCTCTGTGTTTTATTTTCTTTTCTCTCTGCAAGGATTACATTCAATTATATTATATAT
>KZ308204.1:598460-652450 GCA_000376725.2 Ladona fulva | reverse complement strand
CACTTCACATAGCCCTAGTATGTTAATGTTGGACCTCTTCATTTCTACCTTTACATTTTCCAACTTTCCTTTCCTAAGCATTGTCCTAACATTCCAGGTTCCCACCCTTGTTTCCTTGGCCATCTTCTCTCCTCCCTTCTTGTCGTTTCCTGGGTAAGGGTTTCGTGGAATGACGACCGAGATAGCCTTACTCCTATCACTGCCGGGCACTACACTCCCCGTAGAGGGTTGAGTCCCGTTTACGCCACTTACAATATTCTTATATTGGCACATCATGATTGCTTGGGATAAGTGTGGTAGTGGAGGTGGTTTCCCGTTGCCTTCCTCAACCTTTCTCTTAACGTGACACCACCATCACCCATAATGGCCGCCCCACTGGGGTACAGACACCTTTGCAGCCGCCTCACTGAGGTACAGACACGGCGTGGACTACCTTTCGTCTGCCTCCTACCTATTGACCATCCTGGCATGGGTGACCCTACCAGGAACATAGTTCCCGCCAGTTACGCTCTCTAGGTAATAGGAACACGCAAGCCCTTCCACCACGACAAGGTTGTAGTCCAGAGAAGGGGTGTTTTATGCACAATTGTACGAATTACTATTTGCTACCTAACACGAGGATGAATTTAAAGGTCGAACAGTAGTTATAATAATATTGATTTTTTTTATTGGAGCTCAAACGGATTCGCCTAATCTTGTTGATGTAGTTGTTAATTGATGAGACTGGAAATTTGTCGTTTTGCATCTGCATTTATACCTTGCTACCCGTCTTTTGGCGTCTGCTAGGGGATGTACACTCCATGACTCTACTTCCCTAATCAATTGTTTTCGCTTATCTTTTACGGAAAAAATGTATTCTTGATGCGACTGGTTTTTGGCTTTAATTTTTCTGATTTTTTTCTCGCTGTATTAAAATAGCCTATGTAACAGTGAAGATGCATAATATCGGCTATATCATCTAAGGACGTACTTTCTCCGAATGTATTGAGTAAATTTAGCCCTCTATGTTGGAAAGATTCCCTCCCTGTGTCCGGAAGCATCTGAGTGGTTTGTCGGTTTGGTATCACTGGTTTGTCGTTGGAACTCTTAACGAAACGTATCGCCTTTTGTTGTACCATTTCTAATTCCCAAATACATATCAGCAGAGTCCCATACACTACATGCATTCTGATAGTGAGGCCTCATTACAATACAGGTTGAAAATTAAATTTTGTTACATATAATAATACTCCATCCAGTACGCCAGTCTTACCTTTAAGTAATATTTATTCACCGAAATATTTTATTGATTAATTACTAGGAGAAATTTGGAATTTTTTCATTCTATACTAAGCCATCTACCGTTTATCAGTTTCAAACTGAAACTGTCTTGTTTTCTGCAAACTAGAAGTGCCTCAAAGGAAAAGTATTAAGCAAGTACAGAGTTAGATTAGCTGAAGATTTTGTTTGAAGGGAGACGCTATGACGCTACTTAAACATTTCATTTCACAATTAGAGTTTTCTTCTTTGTAAGTGCGAATTAGAACTGAAACTAAAACCATGAAGTAATTTGTAATGCAAAGTGTCTCTTAGAACATACACGTGGCCTGGAGCTTAAAAATACTTTAGAAGCAATTTCGTTGCTCAACGGAAAGAGGAAGCAGCTCGCTTTCACGAAGCACTTTTGATAGAATTAATTAATAACCAAAGTGTTACATTATGAAAGGGTATCTGGTTTCCTCTCACCGTGAAATAGTTGAGCTAACAGAAACGGATATTTATAATTAAAATATTCATTATGAAATTAATCACTTAGATTGATGAAATATATATGTTTGAATTCGTCACAGAAATGCTATTTCCAAATCAACACTACTTGACCAATTTTCCGTAAAATGATGAAGCATGTTAATGATTTTAATGTACACAAGAAGTTTTAGTTCATACTTCTTTGATTTTTGCAATCGTCGAAATTCACGCATTAATTACTGAATGTATTAATTCCATCCTTTCATCTCTCTTTCACCATAGATTAAACAGTTGATTGACTTAATTACGATGGAATTGCATTTGCTTATAATCAATAGCGAATATTCCGTTAGATTCTAAATCATCATAGAGTTTTCGAAAGGGAAAACGGTTCCAACAATTTTCTGCCAACTATAAATCCTATAAAGCTTATCAAGTACATCAAAGACGAAGAGTTATGTTTTGTAATTATCCGTCACTAAATGTGGTTCACAAATAAGTTGTAAACGCAGTTATTGGTCATTTATGTTTAATTATGACGATGGATAACAGTCATATGTATCTAATTCCAGATTTACTTCCTTGAGCAAATTCTTAAAACAGTGTATAATTTATGTGAAAATCTTTAATTTTCCATTTGCAGTATGGCTAGTATCTTGAGCTTAGTCTGTTAGGTTCAGTAGGTGGTTCTACTGTCATGGCTATGGTCCCAGATTCGATCCCGATGTAAGCCCAATTTTCACCGTATAAGTTGGTGGAGGGAAGGTTATTCGGTCTTAAAAGTTTGTGACGAAACCAAAGTTACTCACCGCTAATTATCAATGGACCCCAACAGTGATGGTAATAATTCGACTAAGTGGAAACAAAGAGTGGCTGTTATCTCGAATATCTCCTTACATCTGTTTGTAGGCGTTCCGTTTACTTCGTCCAGTAATTATTTATTATTTTAGGTATTAAACTATTCTGATATTCTCCAAAATGTCAACCTCACTGTTTTATACTTGGCTATAACAAATTTCGGCTGCCAGTAAATTTAAATCGATGTAACGTAACAAATAATAACAGAGTGACATGCTTTCGAATACTTATAATGCTGGAGTGAAATTCAAGATAGAAATGCAGTATAATATTCGCTTGATTAAATCGCTCAATATCTGTTGGGCTTAATACACTGCATATATTTCGTTTCTTTTATGCCAAAGACCTTGCTCCACAACGATGCTTTTCACTTAAAGCATGGCATTTTAATTATCAGTCGCTCACACCGAGGTAGGTGATCATCACGCTTGAATTAACGATGTAAATACTTCATCAAGGAGCGTCACACCTCTTTCCATTATTCTGATGAAATGTTTCTTCATTAGTGTCATATCGATTTTGGCTAGAGAATCGGTTTAACTAAGCAAAAAGCAACTTTCACTGAGATGAAATTATCCTAAAGTAATTGAATATTTAACAAAGTGTGAAAAATCACAACGAAATTATTAAATAATTATTGTGATTAATAGTAATTTCGTTGTGATTTTGCTGGTTTAAATTAAATGAATTGTCTGATTGAATTCATTTATCTGTATTTTTCAATGTTCGTAAAATTCATCTTGCATCATTCACAGCAGCGCTGCATAAATCCAGATATACACCTCTGGATACCCAACTACTTAACTAGTAGATTGACTTCGATGGAAGTCAAATGGAGGGAATCAATTCGTGAATCAAACAAAGGTTTGCGAGTTTACTCCAGCTGTTCATTGTCGTTCAAATTGACACAGGTCTATGAATCCCAAAATTAAACTACTGTGACTCAGAGGTCGGGTTATAAAGGAAGACTGATTATGCTACATGAAACCGGTTCTGTGGATGTAAGTCGAAATTTTTCGATACTATTCCAGTAAATAAATCTTTCTAGATCGGTATAACTACGAAGTTATCGTAATTTTCTATTGGATTTAATTACTATTGGAAGCTGCCTTAATAGTTTACGAAATTATTTTTTCTTTGAAAATGTACTCCAAGAAGTCGCTAGCACGTAGTTGACACTATTGACTGTGGTCTTTATGTAAAGATTATGTAGTTATCATTTCTATTACCAATGAATCTTGTTTCCGTAAAGATTTTTCCTCTCTTAAAACCATCAAAAGTTATTTGTCATCCTTTACTCACGCAGTCGACTTAAACGTTAGATTAAAACGAGGCTCAAGTGAGTTGTGTATTGTTTTTCGCCCGAAGGTGAGTCGATTTAAGGGAACTTTTTCCTCGCTAATAAATGGAGCGAAAATTTGAGATGATTGCAGCTAAGCCACCCTTAAAAAAAGGAAAGGAATTGCAAATCCCGCGGATTAAGTTTTTATTTTTTCCTCGCCACGATCTTTTTTTCTTCTCTCCATCTTTCTTTTCAGAGAATTCAAGATGAGCCTCCGTGGTGTCATTTATAAATTTTCCTCCTTTTTTATCCCATAATATCCTCCAACCCCTTCCTATTCATACTGCTTTCTCTTTATTTGCTGTACAGGCGTGACCTGATTGACAGAAGTGGAAGTTCCCGGTGGCCCCAGGTGCCTCTGCCGCGCAGTCGTCACCCCACCCACGCCTTCCTCCAATTCCCATTCACTCTCGCATCCCAACGGGGCTTAAAAAGCGTTTTGTTCCCAATCCTAGCTCAGTATTTTATTCTCGGCCTCTCCTTTCCCGCCGAATTTTTCACCTTTCTCTCTCATTCTCTCGTTGCTCCTAATCGGTGTGCACTCCCCCTTCCGTTTCCAGCATAAATCTCTCTCCATTGTTTCTCGACAAGAGATTTTTTGTTCCGACTTTTGAGAGTTCGAGGCTAATGATATTTATCGCTGTTTACGGTCTATAACGAAATTTCACGCGACCGATTTCAGTTTTATCTGATAACGGTGTAACAATTTTGTGGATGTACGTGTACCGCGCGATCGACGAAATGGAGTTTGAATTAAGTTTCAAGCCGATGTGACGTCAAATTGAGTTGCATACTGCCCATGATTCCCTCGTTTTTTTGGGAATGAATCCAACGATTGGTGTTGCGTGCTTCATTTTTTTACCTCACAATTATGTTTTTTTGAACCCAAAAGACATTTCCCTATTATGACGTCCTTTCCTGTTTATTGTACATAATAGGTTAAAACAGGGGTATCCATCTTATTTGATTCCCGTTATTCTTTTCATTTTTTATCTCGCACCCCACACTCTTCATAATTAGAAAAACGTTTTAAAGTTTGATCATGCGCACACACAAACAGTTGTGGACGTTTACACGTTAGCAGATTGTATTATCATGGAAATTCAAGGAAAATTTGCTGAAATAATTACTTTCAAATATTTCTGTGCCATAGTAAATTTATATACCTGCTAGAATTTACTTTTATCTTTTCTCGTTTGCGCAAATTTGAAAATACTAGTTACTCAAGTAATTCCCTCTCACCATAACAATTAATTATTTTTAATATTAAATATGTAACCCAAAATACACCTACGGTCTTGTTCTGTTTTAAGAATTTATAATTTCAATGTTTGCGGACCCGTAAGCCGTAGTTCCTTGCGGTCCCTTAAATCCTAGTGGCGTGCTTGTTTGTGAGTATCGAAATCCATTACGCATTTTTTGCTTTGATAACTATCTACATACATAAGTGTTCTACCTTTCGGTAGGTCCATGTGCCCTAATATTCCCTATTCATAGCCTTTTCCTTCGTTACCTGGTAACTCACCTCACTCTTTATGTCATCTAACATTTTTTTGCCTTTGCCTTCCCCTCTGTCTTTTCCCTTGCATTCTACCCTCTATTACATTCTTCAGCAATCCCTCTCCTCTCAATATCTGACCCACCCATTTCTTTTGTCGGCGCTTAATTACTTCAATTAAAACCCTTTCCTCCCCAACCATTTCTAGCACCTCTATGTTTGTTTTTCTATCCACCCAGCTCACCTTCTCCATTCTACGCCACACCCACATCTCAAATGCCTCCAATCTTTTGATGTCCTCTTTTCGTAAGGTCCACGTTTCACACCCATATAGCAAAACACTCCATATCAAGGATTTTACCAATCTTTTCCTGATTCCTTTATCGAGACCCTTTGTCATTAATTCCCTTCGCTTCATAAAAGCTTCCTTGGCCAATGCTACTCTTTTTCGAACCTCATCTCCACACCTCCCATCCCAAGATAGAACACTACCCAAGTACGAGAATTTGTCCACCTGCTCTAGTTTTTCCCCATCGACCCTGATCGTTAATTTAGCCTTCTTTCCCTTAGTGAATCTCATTACCTTAGTTTTACTTACGTTAATTTTCATTCCATATTCCCTTGCCTTATCGTTTAGTGCATTTACTAGTATTTGTAAACCCCTTTCGGAATCGCACACAATAGCTTTATCGTCTGCATATCTTACTGACTTTACTACTTTCCCTCCAACTATCACTCCCTTGCTTATTTCTTCCCAAGCTTCATTCACCATTTCCTCTGCATATATATTAAAAAGCGATGGTGATAATGGGCATCCTTGTCTTACCCCTCTCCCTAACTCTGCCCATTCCGACTCTCCTTCAGTTATTCTAACTCGCGCTGTTTGATTTAAGTACAAATTTTGCACCAAACGCCTATCTTTCCAGTCCAACCCAATTTTCTTTAAAATTCCCATTAATTTTGGCCATTGAACTCTATCGAAAGCCTTTTCAAAATCGACAAAACATGCACATATATCCTTTTTAAATTCCAGGCTTCGTTCTACTAGCACCCTCATTACCCCGATTGCATCCCTCGTTCCTTTCCCTTTCTGAAATCCGAACTGGTCTTCTCCTATTTGTTCCTTAATTTTTCCTTCAATTCTTCTATTCAATACTCTTAGAATAACCTTTGCCGCGTGAGATATTAAACTGATTGTACGATAATCCCTACACTCAGAAGCATTATTCTTTTTCTGCAAAGGAATCAGGATTGTCTTAGTAAAATCCTCTGGCCACTCCCCATCATCATAAATTTTTCTACATAAATTATAGAATTTTCTCTTACCCTTTCCCCTCAGGTTTTTAAGTAGCTCAACTGGTATCTCGTCAATGCCCGTTGCTTTATTTCCTTTCATATCACGCAAGGCCCTATCAATTTCACTATCTAATATCCCAGGTCCAACATCATCATTCTCTTGTTCACTTTCTAACATTATGTCTGTTAGTTTCATGTCCTTCCCATATAGTTCCTGATAACTATCTATAGTTTATGAATTTCTTAACTTAATCCTGCCAGATTCAAGACAAAATTCGTTATTCCTATTTTTTGTTTTTACGGTTAATCATTTCTCATTCCCGTAATTTCTGATTGAAGGAATGAGTTTCTGTGGAATCAAAAATAACCTGAACAATCTGAAAATGCCGTCCTCCGAATTTTAACCACAGCATTTTCTCCTCGTGCAAATTTGGTCAATTATTGTGGAAATCTATCTGTTAATTTCTGTATGTGAAATGGAGATTATACAGCCTCAAGGTGGTATTCCAAAAAGTAGTTTAACTTCTTCGCTCGTGACAAATTCCTTCTTATTCTTAGTTTTCATATCCTCAGCTTTGTCGCCAGCGGGCATTTCATCTCTCTTCAGTAGTGTATTATGTTTCAACTGATTTTCTTCCAATATTTATTTCTTTCAGTTTTACTTGTTTGATTTTCTGTTCTTCACTCCTTTTCCCGCAATACCACATTTTTCATGGTTCGACCACGTCAGCGCAAGATTTTTCGCAGTTTTGCATAGGATTCATCCGGTTGCAATAGTCTGAATTTTCCTAAAACCTTTGGTCTGTTTTTTTTGCATAAAAAAATCATTGCTCGAAAGATTTAGGATAAGATTCTTTCAAGCCAATGTCTACGACAATTTTTTCTCGAAATATTATCGGCTTCGGGTTATTTTTTCTTGTCTCTTATCACTTGCTTTCGGTATTTGATTTTGTCGTCAGTTTTCGTTCGCTTTTGGACAGGATGGATTTCAAATCGTAAAATTGCGTTATCTGGAGTTTTTAACGAGTCCTATTTAGATGATAGTTATCGAATGAGATTTGTATGCGATGCATATCAGTTCAGCGGGCTTCATCATATTTCACTGGAGAAAACTTCTCGATGACTATCCATAACGAATTTAGTTTCTTTCGAAAAAATTTAGAATAATGTTGTGAAATGGTGCTTCCATCATTTGGCAAGTGATTATAGATTCTGTGATAATATTTCATTTTCCTTCTGCGGAAATAATTTTATCGTTTAATCTTTATAAATAATTTTTAGAATTTTTGCTTACACTGTACCACGAAAATAATGAAATAACATTTTTGAAGTCTACTTTCTTTTCTTGAATTATAATTTTGTTTCAAGAACATCCTCTATTTTGCACAAAATTGGTTAACTTTCTGTTTGATTTCCAAATATCACACCATTTACCCTACAACATTAGATCTTCCATTGCTCATTAAAATGTAGCTCTTACGTTGAGAATTTTTCTTAGAAAAGATTCGTACCTCAGTGCTATCTCGTAATTGAGATCCCTCCAGTTCCAGGAAATTTCAACGCTAGCGTCAGATTTCTAACTAAAATTGTTTTTTTACTTTTCTTCTTCATTAAGAACAGCGATGGAAATTAGATTCCTCCAAAGAAAAGATCCCCTTCGTAGGTGCGACTGCATGCGAAACAATGTGCGCTATCAAGATTTTGACAATGCCATCACGTAGATGGTGACCTTTTGCAGCATTTTTCTTTTCAGTGGACCTTTCTTATTCCTTTCCCTCGAGATTCGTTGGCTCCTGGATTATGACCGACGCCATTCCACAGAGGCTTTGTTTGTCTCACGGACTGCATCGGAGTGAAATTACCTCTACCATTGTCTCCAGTAACCCTTACCCCTGTACGTTGATTTTGTGCGACTGGAAAGAGGGAATTTGGAATCAGCTGCTTTCGCAGATTCTTCAGTCCAAGCTGTATTTTCTTTCGTAGAGATATGTTGTTTAAATTTAGAACCCCCTGTAGTATCTTACTTGATATTTAGATATAATTCATGATAAATTTAAATTTTTAAGATTTATCCTCAGTAACTGACAATTGCTTGCTTCTAAATTTTGCGCTCTGTAAAAATGAAACTATAGAGATAAAGCAAGTAGACTTAAGAGTAAAACTTCATTATGGGAATTCCGCTAACTCTTTGAATGAATTTGAGTTTCAGCATTAACGTAGATAAAGGTAGGCTAAGTTCCCATTTTCTACAAAGAGATGTTCATTTAAAAGTAAATTAATGGGCTTGTGCTAACGGAAATCTAGACTTTCTAGAAATCCTAGTTAGTCTTCTTTCTCTTCTATTTTTTACTAATTATACGTTTAATAGGTCCACTTTTCTTTCTTTTCCAACTTTCAGGAACTTAGCTATCATGAATACGTAATATTTTGCCTGAGGCTCCCTTTTCCGTCTTTTAAACTGCCTGAGATTTGGAAAGAATATTTTTATTAGGAAACATTCGAATATAATTTTACNATATCTAAGGATATTTAGAAGATAAAAAGCCCAATTCATTAGAATTATCTTTATCAAGAATACATACCACCTTAATGAGAATATTAGAAGTATTCTTTTCATAAAATTCTGCCGGTAAAACGTACTTTTTTGAATTAAACTAGCTGAGATGAGGGATTTTTATCGTAATTATCCGCCATCCTGTTTGTAGTTAACTATCAGATAAGGATTTTACCATAACTCAATCTGGTAGTTAAGATAACTAGTACTTTAACTACCAGTTAAGGCTTAACCATCGATTGTAATACGGATTTTTGAGTTAACCTGGAGGTTAACTTTAACCTCCAGCTTAACTATCGATTGTAATACCGGGCCTTAGTGATGCATAGAAAATCATTATCAAAAATGTTGCTGGAGTAACTAGACAATAGTAAGGCCCTAGTATCATAATATTTTTTTTTGTTAATTTCGACGTTGACGTTAAATAGCCATCCACAGGATGAGCTTTTGGCAAAAAATTCACCAGTAATAATTTGGATTAAATTTAGAACCAATTAAATCCAGATTTCAACACCTATGTGTGTTTTCGAGGGTGGTAGTTCTCTCTCAGGTTCCCTCATTTCTCCGTTCCTTTTTGCAGCCCATCGTACCATCCTCCATCTTCTCTTATTTCCTGTTTCATTTACGATCGTACCTTAGCATGCAGCTTGTCCGCACCTTTTAAAATCTCCGGCTTTTCACTTAGTGCTGAACCATATCAGATGATCATTTCCTGTTCATCTTATTTCTCATATATTCATTTCCATTTGCGCTATTTTACCATATTTACCTCAACCCCACCTTTCACACTGGGGTGGTTTTATCCGCTCTTGTCCAATTTAAGTTTTTCCTTTCATTTAATTCTGTATTCCCTGGGCCTCATGTTCCACCCATTTAATATTATGGTTGCCCATTTATTAACTCTTTTCTGTTCTCCTTTCAGTGTTATAAAAATAATTTATTCCTAGAAGGAGATGAAACACCTCTTGATTCCTAGAGATTTTATTGATTTTCAACTGGTTTTGTCTCAAAAGAATCGGATCAATAGTATCGGAAACTACAAATGTTTCCAAAATAATTCCTTGTTGCGTTTCAATTATAAGTACACCCGAGAAATAATGATAAGAATTTCCTTCACTTTATCAACATTTCTCGATAACCTTCAAAGTAGAAAATATCACTACGAAACAAATTCTACAAAATTATTTACTTAAGTTTCGAGCCAAACTTACAAAATTGACAATTGTTATTTGTCGTACCTAGCAAAAATTAAAAAAGATCTGCTTAAATTGGGGTGACTTCTGGTTTCCGAAATTTTTATTCTCTTTTGTGGGTTTGGTATTTGTAATTTATATTGCTATTGCGATTCCACAACTCATGGCCGGCGAGGATGATCTATTTTCTAACGATACGTCTTCTTTATGAAACTTAGTCTTCGCCATTCATCTTGTCCTGTCACCATCGTTCTTATTCATGACACTCGCGACCTCTTTCTCGCAAAAATCTTTTTTCGTTTCGCGCGTCGTTCGCATCAAATAAGCACGGCTGTTCATCCCCCTCGAGTAACCTTTTTTCTCTCATTAATCGGGGCCATTTCGGATAAGGTCGCAAGGGAACTGGGCTAACGTGTCATGATCAAGAGGGTCCCTTCATTCCGTTTGTATCTCAGTTTTCCCGCTAAATGCCGAACTCGTAAGGGGGCGTAATCAGCAGGCGCTGCGAGAAAATCCGTAAGATTTCATTAGCAGCCAGTTAACCCCTGCCTCTGTTCTTTCCCTTTTCGTCACCACTCGAAACTCGCGATTCGCATGGCATTTGTTTTAAATCTCATGTTTGCCTAATTTTCGTCCGCTTTTCTCATTTGGCAGAGGAATTGGCCCAATTTCTTCTATTCTACTTATTTTTCATTACCCTAACCCTTTGTCTCATTCATGTTCATTTTACGTTCAGTTTCTGCTTAAATGTTCCATTGCTCTAAATGACAGTTTCTCAGAATGCATCACCGGATGCGCCAGTTTCCCGAATCGATAGCAGTACTTCCGAATTAGGAAATTAATTCGAGTTTCAGATTGGAATGGAATTAAATCTGGTCGTTTACATTCTCCGAGGCTCTAAAGGGCACTAATTAAACGGATCCGATAATTACCATAGTTTGAAATTTAAATTTCGGCCTATTTTTTTCAGCGGAAGATTCCTAGCCTTAACGTAATGTCGTTTATGGCTAGAGTTTAGATGCAGTGATTCGGACATCTTTTTTGGGTAAAATCACGACATCTATGACTGTCAATCGCTAATTTTTAGTGGTTAGAAAATGTACTTGTTTGGAGATTTTTGTGAGTTGATAAGAAAACTTTCTTGTCCGGCTATCACGGATATTTAGAAATATGGGGTATTTTTTACTATCTACAGGGTATTAGGGTTGAGCCGCTAAGTTGTGATATGTACTCCGCCCACGAGGTGTTTCAGGGGTTGGGGAGCCGTAGCCAACAATAAGTCCCGATTTTGGGCGGGAAGCCTGAAAATCCGTACAGCGTTGCAGTTCTAGCAGTCAGTTCAGCTCTCTCTCTCTCTAACTCTGTCGGTCGTGACTGCTTGGAAGCTCGTTTTGCTACAATTCTCGTTCTTTGTAATATCTCGGTAAATTTTCGTTTTATAGTTTAGGTCGGTTTTTAGTCTTAAAATTTATTCCTTTTTTCACTTACATTTTATAGTTATTTACAGATTTTTGTCTTTATTGTGTAGAGTGATTTAACTTGAAATATTTTGTTTTCTTTACTTAAAGCACTACAGAAAAACTGTTATCTCAAAAAGTGACATTTGGCAACCGCGCTTCTTTATTGATAAGGGTACAATGGGCGGATCAAGATCCAGCGGCTCTAGTACCAATATTCTCTATTCTATTTTAGGGTGAGTATTTTATTTAGGTACCTTATTTAATGGCAAAAATACTTAATTTCCTAGGGACTATTGATATGTTTTCAATTGTCCGATTTCTATTGATGCATAACTTAAGAAAGTTCTATAAATGTACTATGAAAGACGATGCTTTTCCATTAAGCGTTATTTGATATACCTAGAAGTTTTTTTTTCTCTTAGGTACTACGATTTCTTTCGAGTTAGTTTCGAGCATTTCAGTCTTGGTCTTTTTATAGAATTGCACCGTAATGCCGATCTTGTCTGTTTACAAAAGTTGTATGCTTGTTATAACCCTTGGAATAGTGTTTAAAAATAGAGAATACTGTACAAAATGTAATCACCAAATTTTCAGTTTGCATTTCCGTTTTTCTTGAGCCTATTTTCATTTAAAGATTCGTAAATACGTCAATTACTGGTTAAACATGATTCGAAGCTAATTTTTTTGTCGGAAATTTCAATGATTGTGATTTATCTTTAAAAGCTTTTGAGCTTGATACCAGTTGTAGATGAAATATCTGATACATCTTACCATAGAGTAATCTTAACATTACTCTATGATCTTACAATCGAAAAACCCGTAAGTTTCATGATTTAGGAAAAAATAACGATTAAGATTTTCAAAATAAGAATCCACTTAATCAATCATTAAAGGTTGTTATCGAAAATGCGGAATTAAGTACCATCCTCTTCCATCTTGAGAACTTCATTCAGATCTTCTCTTTAGTTCTTCTAGATGCTAAGATGGAGGATAGAAGCCTACCAGTGTTCCTATCAGGAGCTCCATTTTCTCTATCTTAAGTCATTCCTTTTCTACGAATTTCATTTCCTCCATGAGATTTAATTTATAAAAACGAGGAAGGTAAAAAGGTAGCTCAGGCGGTTGGCTAGGAAATTAATGAAGGGGAGAAAATTCCTTATCCTCGGCCTTCTTCTTTATCTCGTCCAATTTAATCCACAGAATATCAGCTTTATTATGTGGAGGAGTTCCTTTCGCAGTTTATAATTAATACACCATTTATTGCGTTTTGCGTTCATCAACTTGTGTAAATAATCTGTATTTGCCTCAGAAACTTCTTCGCTGATAACTTCTTTCGCGTTCGTAATTTTGTTTATTTTCCATTTGAATAAATTAAATATGCTTTTTCCTGAAATTCGTTTCCTCAAACTTATTCATCGTCTGCAGTCAAGAAGATATTAAGATTTTTAAGAAACTGTTATTTTTCATTTTTGCATGACTATTTTAATTTTGTGTGTTTTCCGCCGAAGAGAATTAGGGGCGTTGAAAAATTTAGTTTTATAAGATCTTATAAATTATACAGGCATTGGCATAGCATAATATTGAAATTAAATATTTACAGTTTTCCTCAAAAGACAAAGGCTGATCTTTATAGTGTCTCGTATTTCTCTCCTGATATTCATTATTTTCCATTCACGCGTCGTTGTAAATGACCGAGGAAGGAGATTAACTTCGTGTACTTTTCTTTGCTGGCGAATGATATCTCACAGTACTTTATTACACTTTAAACATCTTTTTCATTGTCTGAGTATGTTGGCCCATTGGTATGATTCGTATGATGTAAGTATTATGACCATAGATGCAAGTGAAATGTTTCGCTCGATTTGAGGTGAACAATGACAAGGTTATCCACTGATAGATTTACGGGTGAAAATGGTGAATAGAAATCAGTTTTAACGTAGGGAAATCTTCGCTTCGGGTTTGCGATCGACCCGAAAAAGGGTTTAAATTACCATGAACTCTTTTCATTCTTTCGTGAGGGTTTTCAGGGCAGCACATCCTGTGAAACACCCGTAGGATACATGTTATGCACTATATGTTACTCTTATCATTCTTCTCGCAATTTTTTTACAATTTTCTCTCGTTAGAATCATATTTATGGGAAATAAATTTCGAATCCCGTGATTTAATTTGAATATTAATCGATCAATAAACTTTTATTATACCATTGATATTTGTAAGTACAGTAATACCCTGAAGGCCACCTTATTATGAGTGGCAAGGGGATAAAGCCTTAAATCGAAATCATTGATATAATTGATCCGTTATCATGATATACTGCCTATGCCTACCCTACTGTATGCTATCTCTCATCTCATCTTATTCTTATTTTTCCGAATTTGTAAGGTACCTACTTTAAATAATCGCAAGGCACGCATAATGTTTCTGTACTTGGAGCTGAAATATGCCACCGCCATTGTTTTCCGGCTTACGTCAATATTTCGACGTCTCTCCAAAATCTTATATTCGTTGTTTATTTTACCACTCTTATGCTAGGAATCTTTAACGTATATCGCTGAAATATTACAATAGTTTAATATACGTAGGTGGGTGATTCTTGGTTAGACTTCATCAAAACTCCTTTATGCAATTGTAATTAATTCAAGTTGCATAGTCTTGCGACTAAATATTTCTTACAACAATCTTCACGTTTTCCTTCTGTTCCCACGCTCTGATACTCTTAAAATTCGCATTATATTAATTACCTAGACCATTAAAAAACCCCTCCTTCGCTTGGATCGATTGTTTCATCTGCTGTTTAATGAAACTTCCTTATTGGGCCGCGCGTGGATTTATTATCTCCCTAGCCCGGAGGCCTTCCTTATACTCTTGCCTTAATCCGAACGATCACGCGGCCATAAATCTAAACGTCTATTACAGGCACTGGGTCTTTCCCGTCTCCCTCTGCAAACCTTTTCCCCCGCATCCACCCGCTTATCTTCTCCTCCCGCCGTGATTCGCCCCTAAACGCCGCAAGAGGTAATCGAGTTCATCGCACCATACGTCCACCTCCTTCGAATCTCCCAAGACTTCACGTCCAATTACTATTTCCGTCCGTTGCCTCTGAGGCGAATCTTGCAGTGGTATTTTTAGTTTGGTGTACGGATTAGTTATTCCCCGCAGAGTGGAGTTTCCAGGCTACGTGCATCCGAATTACTTTTCTAAATAATTGGTCTGCACCGATCGTTTTTATACCCCTCCGAACAAATTTTATTCCCTAATTTCTGTTTGATGGCGTAGCGGTTCAATTTATGCGGTGATTTTCCTTCGATGAAATTGTCTGGAAATATCCAATAAGGTTTTTTAAGCGCTAACCAGGTGTGGTATGTATCATTTTTGAGTAGCATTCGGTCTTAGGGATTCTCGAAATCCTTTCCTCGTCGTAGATGGAAGTTACCTATTCTTATTAAACTATTGATGAAATTTTATTCAAAACTTGATTTTAAACCATGTTCATAGACATATAGCGTATCATATATGCCAATTTCTGGCTTGCTTGCCGCGTACGGGCCTGAAGTAAAATTTTACTCTCACTATGACCACAATTTAAATCAAAACGCCCCTTCATTCCACATTGAGCAATCGGAAAATCCATTATGTTGTTCATTTATGTCGATAAAACTGAATATTTGAGATATTCATTTATCTGGGTATTTTTAGTACAGGGAGGGGTTTAACTACCTCAGTTACAAATATGGCTTCATCGGCTCTACTTTATTGTTATCTATTATGAAATTATTACTAAGAAGAAAGCGACATTGTGTGGGAAATTCCCCCTATTCCTCCTCTACTGAATGGGAAATAATAATACCGGAACATATTATGTTCATGTGTGGCATTATGTAGATGGAAAATCCTGAAACTGAAGTGTTACTTAACTATTAATTTTGCGAGGAATAAATCGAATTGCATTATATAGCTTGACTGTTATCGACTACATAGCGTTGTTCTAATGAGGTATAACGAACCAACTTACGGAAATTAGATCAATCATTACATCAATCATGGAAGAGTATTCTAGCACCTTTGAGTATTCATCAATTAGATGGAAATTGAGGGAAAGCCGAGAAACGGAGTAAGGGAGCAGAGATTTAGAAATCCTAAGAAAACTGGGTATTCCACAAGTGTTTTCCCCTGAATTGAATCTTAAGGACGTGCCTGTCGCAACCAAATTTGTGTTTACTCCTCTCTCTCCTAATTAATTTCCTTCGAGTTTTTGGGACACTGAAATTCTTTTCATCTCCTTTCATTTAATTTCCTCTTCTTATTCAAATCACCTCACATTTAATTGCATCTCTTTCAACGGCCATTCAGATTCCAGTTTTTAACGGGGAGCTCCCTATTCGGATAGCATTTTACCCCTTTCCGACGCATCCGTTGAAATGAATTCGGGAAGGCGAAGAGGATTTGGAGCGGTCCTTCGCCTCCCTCCTTCCCTTTAGGACGATGGCGAGGCCACTTAAAAAGATTTTATTTCGGTATAAGGAATCGTTTCTCGAGCATTCCGCTCACGTACGTTTCCAGAGCGAAAAAACGGGAATCTGTGCATGTGGATAAAGGGAAGGATAACCAACCGCCCCTTCCTTTCTGTAAGAACAGCGCTCTGGGAACTGCAGATTTTGAACCCTTATTTGCCAGGTCTTCCTTCTGGCGATTCTTTAATTTTAGAACGATATATCTGTAGACGTAACTAAATGTATTTTGAATGAATCAATCGTGGATAGCTTTTTCAGGTTATTATTTTATTCCGTAACGCTCCGTCTTATCTGTTTTTAGAAGTATCGTGATAAGAGTGCTGACAAAGAACCTACTCTATCTAAAGATTTACATTGCGACGACTTGGGATAAGCATGCCATGGCGCATCGATTATTTGAATATTTCGTTATTTGTTAATCGATTTAGTTTCGACGATTTTTTTCTTTCTCGGCCGAAGAAATCATTGCATGTCTATATTTGCAAAAACTGGATGGTAGTTTCCGGTTATCTTTAACATTTTTCAAACAAATATTTTTTCTTTTCTTTCGATATGACTAAATTGGGTTAATGAATTATAAATGAATCAAGATCTGAGTAATTCGGTCTTTAATTAATTGATTTACTAGTAAAGTAAAGTAGTTTCATAAATTAGAGGTCGAATCGCTCTGAAAGTATTCATCACGCTTTAGGATTTATTTTAGGAATGTCGATTTTCATTTAAAATTTCTCGCATGGACTTCAGTCATTTGGTGCAAAGCCAAATTGATCCTTAAGTAGGTTAACACATCTACGTTCTTGACAGGATTCAAAGCCGCGAATTAACAGGGTGGGGCTGTAAGTGCAGTTTACTGCGAATAAATTTGTTTTTCCTTTGCTCTCTTTGTTAAGTCCAAGATTGCCAGAATAAATTCTACGCATTTCTTCTAGTTATTCAATCACCATTAGGTTAGCATATAATTTACTTCTGAATAGCATCGCTTCCCATTTGCATGCGTATGCAATCCTTAGGATTGCAAGTTTATCGATAGCATCCGAGTTACCAGGTGTTCAAATCACTGGTTGCTTGTTCCTTCCTGAATTATTCCAGCTACGAAAATCTGCGAGGACAATGCAGAGGGTTGATTAGATTACCTCGTTCCACGCGGGACTTTATCTCGCACTTAAAATGCCTTTATGTTCCGCCTCTCTTCCAGCTTTTTTCTCTTGTCATTTCTTCTCTTCTTTGTGCTCGTTCATTTTCTCTATCTCCGTCCGTGAAGTGACCAAGCCCTTTGTCTTGCCTTTCTCTCTCTATTTTTACATCACGTATCGTACGAATAGCTCTCTCATCCCCCGTAGCTTTCATTTTATCTCGTCCTTTCCCCTTGGCAGCGTTTATAAATTCCCCCTTCTCGTCCGTTGCATTCCAGACGATGAGCATGAAACTAAGCGACTCTGACTGTTACCTGGTATTCGAGTGTCTTTAATTGTATTGCTGCTCGACATACATCTTGTCTGTTCCGGACACGTCCTCGCATATTTATCAATGATGGTGGAATGCTGTACTTATGCGACTGATGTGGTAAGTTAATTTGAGTTCTCCGTTGCTCGTGTTACGTTATTTTGATTACTCTATCGTTCCCTCTTCAAAATTTTCTGTTCGTAATAGTTCTTAGTGTTTCAAAGGTTCCAGATTCTATGTAATTAGGAAATAACGCGTTAGGAACGATGATTTAAGTTGCGAATAATTTGAACTATATATATACCTACCTACAAATGTATAATAATATTCAAACTTATAACTGTTCTATGTTGGTGTTGTATCGGTTCATTTTCCTAAACGTAGAACAATATTTCATTAATCAGCAGATCCCAGAAATGAATAAACGCTGATTAAATTAATGAAATTGAATTAAATGAAATGAATCATATTTTTCATAAATTACTTCAAAATAATATATTTCTTTAATTATATATTTCTTACAACCCGATCGCAAACATAAAACAAAGAAGAGTAGAAATTGCTGTTTGTATTGTAAAGTAGTTGGAAACGTAAGATGAGATTTGAAAGAGATATTTTTCCACAGGAAGATTTAAAAAAGAATTTTTCCTCTTTTTTTCTGCAAGAGATTTAAGAGCTTTATACCTATTGATCATTCGACAAAGGCTGAATCTATTTATCTTTTGTATTTTATTCAAAAAGTTTTTCTGCATCTTTGACAGAATGCCCACAAAAATGTGCTACAGTAGGAACTGATATAAAAATAGTTTTTATTCTATTATTAGTTTTTATTTTATTATTTTATAGTTTAATATCGGACTCACTGACTCTTTCTATTCTTCCCTTTACTCTGAAAATACGTAATTCTAGTTTTACGAAAATATTTTGCTACGTGTGAATGCTATTCCAATGTTGTAAAAATGTTTTAATAATTTTTTTTGAAAAATTTTCACGATACCGAGTTATTAATGAAAAATTTTGCTTTCCTTATGTTTTAATGGTCTTAATTTAGAATTTAAATGAAAATCTCTAACGGCAATTAGACATCACGTCATTTTCAACATAAGCTATTTTCGAAAGTTATGAAAATATGTCTCATTATTCAATGGTTCGAATCCACAGGAATAAAAATTATCTTAATCCGAGATTGATTGGTAATCGAGCTGAGAATTCAAATGAAAGTTTAATTGCTGATGGCTTTTTTTATCCAAAATGTTTACGCCTCGCTGGCTTTCTGCTCGTCAGCTAAAAGATTTTCAGTTTGAGGTCCGAATCGATCGACCCAAATATAATGCGTTTTTGTTCTCTCTCTGAATTCGCTTTTTATGGAAACGTGCGCGCGTACTGCTCGTATTTTTCCCTTCCGTTTCTCCCTGTGAAATCTCCGTGGGAAAGAGAAGCATTCGCTTTCAGAAATCGATATATGAAACGTGCTTTTCCGTGGAATTAAATTAAATTCTAATTCATTTTCCACATTTTTATCGCTTGCCAATTTTCCTTCATAGTGTTTAACGCCTCATGCTTTAATAAATCAATGTGATTTTCATATTCGTCGAGCGATGGAGAATTGATATCGAAGTAATAACCACGACAGCCTCGTAGTGTTATTTTTCATGAATTATTCCTCGTTTTCAATTGATTACGATGCATCGATTTTGTAAACGTTGTTTTAATCGATTCATTAATTTTGGTAGCATCCGGTGCCAAACCCGTCCCATTAATAACTCGAACGGGATTCTCTCGTAATGAGTCGTCTACGTTCCGGATGATTCTTTCGTAGAGTTTAAACGTTCTTGTTAAGTGTTCTCCGGAAAGATCGCTGCGTCACCTCGAAAAATGTAAAAAAGCGAAACATATAAAGAGATACTTGGTGGATCATCTTCATAACTTATTAAAGATTATGATAGAAAGTTAGACTAAGTCTAAATTAGTTTAAGTCCACAATATCTAAAAAAAACACAACGCGACCGGTTTCGAGGTGATTACCTAATCATCTGGCAACACGGAGCTGGTAGGAGACAATATTTAAAGAAAAGGAAACAGAAAAAGGGTTTGAAAAGAAGCAAGGGAAAGGGAGGGAGGGATGAATGAATGAAAAGAAGTCATTTTATGATTTTTAAGAATCAAGCCATTATTTATTCATTAATTCATCGTCTTCATCCACTCTTCTATGTCTCCTCAGTCCTTTTCACGTGAATTAGAAATTAACCAATTTTATTGCAAGCAAGATTGGCTTCCCTCTTGGATTTATCAATATTTCATTGACCATTGCAGTTATAATCTTTTTAAAAATTTCCGGCTGAAAGTTTTCGCCCTACTTTTTATAATACCAATAATCTCCGCAATTTCCTATGCAATGGCAAAGATCAGCTTAAAAAAATTAAATTGTCTCGGGTTTATAAACTTGATTGCAACAACTGTAATGTTTCCTATAGACAGACCGTAATTTTCATAAACGTGCACAAGATTTATTACCTTAATAATTCCGGAAACTCCCATTTCGCCGCTCACCTAATTGATAATAATTATAATGCTTCCTTCGCCCCACTATTCCTCCATCTTGGAGGGAGAAAACTCAATCTGTTGCAAGAATAACATATCCACCACCACCTTAGCTTTTCTATGAACTGAGCAAACGAATATCTTTTTTCACAGAATCTGTTACCGCTGTTAATGACTCTGCTTCACCATATATTCACCCCCTTTGAATGTCCTTACTTTGTTAGCCCATTGTGTGTTGCAATACGTTGCAACGTTTTCCTCCTCCCCTTCCTCTGTCTCCCTTCAAACCCTCCCCCATTTTTCTGTCTCCTTTCCTTTAAATATTGTCTCCTACCAGCTCTGGGTTGCCAGATGAAGAGGTGATCACCTCGAAACCGATCGCTTTGAGTTTTCCTATGTCGACTTAGCCTAGTGTTGTATCATAATCTTTTATGACGTAAAAAAGCTTAAACGCTTGCGTAGAAAATTTTATTTTGAGGAAAAATTATCGCTCTTGTTAAGCTTCTACTCCTTATTTTATTTCTATTCGTTTTCTTAGTGCCTCGACAGCTACCTCGACTCGCACATATTGCCTCCCAATAGGAATCAAACCCAGGACTGTTTTCATTAAAAGCGATCGCATTGCGTACTTGGCTACATGAAGTCTCGTATGTAATATGCTGATACATTTTTTTCTGTGCGTTTTCCGATAATTAAAATTCAAATCGATTTTTAATTTGTTATTTCCAGATTAATGGCAATTACTTTCAGTATTCCTCTTGAGGAATTACTTACGCCTCATTATTTGTAACATCTGCTCTTCTATGAACACATAAATTTATAATCACCTGCATTTTTAATTCTACTTTAGTATTTGGTAAGTTGAAGAGTTGGATGCCATTTGTTGTATAAGCGGGACAGATCCAGAAACTGTCCAAGAGGGGGCACTTGCCAAGTGAGTTGCTATTTAAGACTCCTTATCAACTCACCTCCAATTAACTATTTTATTTCCATTTTCTCGCCATAAATGTAGTAAATGTGTATTGATCGAGAAAAAACTCCTATATCTGATTTTAACTCAAACCCCTTGTCAAATATTTGGCAAACTCTAGTACTATAAAGTCACCAATAGGAGACGGTCGTTCCCATCACTCCCCCCTCCTAGAACCGCCAATGCTCTTGGGTAATGCACATAAAAAACTGACTACATTTATATACTTGTATATAGTTACTACAAGTTATTATTTACTTTCCTCCTCGCTCTCAAGTGCTTCTTCTCGTTAAATCTTCATTAATTTCCTGCGCCGAATCCTTTGGCTTATCCATAAAATTGCAGCACATGAGCTAAAATTACGTATTCCTTAATATTCAATTCACCCCGTTAAAGTAGCTTTATTGTAATAGTCATAGTTTAATTAATATATATATATTATTTGCATCAACTGATAAGACTCGAAGACTTTCTCTTTTGTTAGGTCGATTTAAAAGATATTTTGGGGGATTGAGTGAAAGGGAAATTTTTGTGGGCTACGCAGATGTGAATAACTCACCTAAGAGAGCACTCAACCATTGGGCTGGAGATATGAGTTACCTGGTTTCTTCTCATTACATCTTGTTAGATGTAAAAGGAAAATAATCTTAGGAAGAAAGACAAAGGTTGGCTGTAGTTCAGAGGTCATAACGACAACTTGACGAAATCATCTGTAGAGATTGCAACAGTATTCCTGCTTTTTCACTGACTAAAATTCGATAAATTTCTAAAACGCTGTGGAAATATAGACAGCAACTTCTAGAGCGGGACTGCCCCTCCTTAGTAATAATAATAATAAGGTCTTTATTAAAGGCGAGATTGAGACTGAAAAGTCTCTTCTTCCATCTAACCTTGCGTCAATGATTTTATGTACATACATAAAGACTCGTGTGTAGGTGAAAAGAAATAGAGAGGAAAACTTTAGAAGGAGTGGATGTAAAAATAAAACCTAAGGTGATATCTTAGGAAAAAATATCCACAGCAGGAAAACACCCTCAGAGAAGGGGGGTGTGAAAAACCTGCGCAAACCTACTGATAGTTCATGCTAAAAGATGTTTAAGAAAGCTGTGTATAAGAAGGAAATTACAAAATCAATAGTAATATAACAAAATTACAAATTAATAATAAAATAAAATCATAAACAGGAAAAACGGCAATAATAAACCATGAGGAAATAATTGATAAAACAGAAACATCAGATAAAACATTCAAACGAAATTACAAAAATAAGATAACATAAAAAAGTGGTAATTGCAAGAATACACTGTGAGAAACTGGTAAATATCGAATATCGAGAGAATATAAAAAATGACACTTACTAAAAAAACATGAAAAATGTAACAGTTAATTAAAATAGTACATTAATGAATACGAATAGAAATATTTTTTTTATAATGAGGACCTAAGAAAAAGAACAAAGGACAAGTAATATATAAGATTGTGCAGTGAGAAACGACAGTCATCAAAGTGTTGATCAGTGCTGAACTAGTTATTATGTGGGGTTGAAGGAGAAATATCAATTGAGTGATTGATTCACTAGAAGATGAGAGAGGCATTTTTTCTTGAAAGAACTGGTTGAAATAGGTGATTTTATATGAGGCGGAAGGGCGTTCCAAAACTTAATGGCAGTTACTACGAAGGATTTGTGAAACATCTCCGTCCTGTGATTTGGAATGAGTAAATTGTTTTTACCCCTTGTATTGCAGTTGTGAATCGATTCTAAGCTGACAAATTCAGCAGAGAGATATTCCGGAGTTTGCGTTCGCAAGATGTTAAAGGCTGACGTTAGAACATGAAGTCTTCGACGAGGTTCGAGTTTAATCCAAGATATTTTCTTGAACGCATCGGAAATATGGTCATACTTTTTTAAGTTAAATATAAAACGAACAGACGCATTTTGGGCACATTGCAACTTAGAAGCTAATTCTTGCGATAAATCTTGGTACACAATGTCAGCGTAATCAAAGTGAGGCATGATTAATGAATTTACCAGTTGAATTTTAATAGAGGGCGTTAGGAAACTTCCTAAGCATCTGAGGGAATGAATGGAAGAATAAACTTTTTTACAAATTTTCACGACGTGTTTCAACCACGTAAGACTGTTGTTAATGCAAACACCGAGATTATTAACAGAGTTACAGATTGGGATCTCAGTATTGTCCAAGATGAGCTTTGCATTGATATCTCCAGTAATTTGTTTTACTAACGTAGGATATCCGATAATAATAGCTTGCGATTTTAGTGGATTTATTTTAAAAAAATTGTCCTTACTCCATTTATTTATTTGTTCGAGGTCATGGTTCACGTACTGAATACATTCTGGAAAGCAGGCAACCGTAGAATCGAGATATATCTGCAAATCATCGGCGTATAAATGATACTTGCTGTGTTTAATGGCTTGAGGACAGTCATTGATATATAGGGAAAACAGCAATGGACCCAGGGTCGATCCTTGAGGAAGACCGTAGAGGATCGCCGTACGTATATGTCATCGGTGAGGGACCTGCAATCTTAATGTTCATTGTGATATTTTCGTATATTTCTAAAGTATACGTGCAAATTCACGTATTTGAATAATTTTGTTAAATCAATCTCGTCTATTACGTTAAGATAAATGAAACTGAATATTACATCTAAATTTAAATAGCGATTAAAATCGTTTCCCCTATTAGGGGAAACGATTGTTTCTGTGTTTCTGATTATTTCTGTGTTGAACTGTACGAATAAATATGGGCAAGACGCCAATCAAGAGTGGCCTGGTGATTTCTAATATAGCCTGGTAGGAACATGGATGCGATCTTCCGATGATAAAAGATTCCCCTTCCCAGCTATAAGTGAATAGTTATCATTCCCAGTATTTCTTCCTCAACCACTGTTTTTATTATCCCGTCTTTGTAGCAACCTGCACTAATGGTATCCTCAAAATCGATGTTTCTTCACGTCAATGAACATATGTGCTACTGAAATTATATCATTAATATTTTTCAGGGTGTGTTACTGAAATAGTAAGAAATGTTCATTTGCATCGCATTTTTTTGATTTATTCATACAAACCTAAGAGCGCTCTTAGGATTCATATTCCCATTTTCATAAAAAGACATCAATAGCGAGGCATCAAATAAAAAAATTGAAATATATTTCCGTGAAAAGTTACAATCATAGCAATGTCGCTGTTTTGGTTTTCTGGTTTAAACCCATTTTTCTCTGAACATCTGTGTTCATCGGGGTCGCGATACACTTTCGCTTCTCAACTAAAAGTCCGGTTCACAGTCCTTTCTATTTATAAAAACCTGGAATGAAATCCCAACGTCTATCACCCAGACTTCATTTTTGCTCCTTTTGTCACAAATTTCGCTGCAAAACCAAGCGATAACCTCTTTCGCGACTCATATTTTTAGCGCTCGAAACTTTCATTTCGTCGCTAACGCATTCCAATCACCTTTTCAATGTTTTTTCGCGGCATTTCTCTCTTAATCTTCATCCCTCGCATCAGCATCCTTTCACCGGCTTCCTTTTATTCCCGCGGATTTTCGAGCTCCTCATTTCTCTGCCTCATTAATCATTCCCTCTAAAACTTGTTTCCCGTTATGTCGTTCATCCTTTCGGTTTATCGCTGTCGTTTATACACGCCATTTTTTTGTTTCGCGACTCCCTCGGCGATGAGATATTCTCTGCTTGACTTACTAACTTTATGGCTGCGACGATTTTCGCGGAGATGGAGAAACTCTCGATAATATGATTCGGATTGGATTTTGATTGCGTCCGTAAGAACTGAAGACGTTAATTTAGTTACAAAGGATATTTATGCATACTTTTCTTTTTAAACTGCATCATGTACATACGTAGTAGTTAGTTTCAGATTCTAGCTGTTAAGAAACAGAAGTCTAATTCGTAACTTTTGTTCTAATCCAAGAAAATTGAATTATCTTCTTCATTATTTTATATATGATCATGATTCATACATATATTATACATTTATACATTTATTTTATACATATATTTGTATATTTATAAATGAATGTACGCACAAATGTGGATACTGGCACGGATTTAAATTGTCCTGTTTTTCTGGAAGGTTTTCTCTTTTTGTAGTAAACAAATTATACTTATGTGTTATGATACTACTTGAGAAAAACAGATTATTAAACCACAAGAAGAATACATAAAACATACAGGTTTCGTAACAACTCTGTATCATACATAACGATGCAACGTGTCTGGGAAACCCAGGACGGTGTGTTCTAGTTCTAAAGTCTCCAACTTTTTTTATGAACTGTTTTGAGCTACCTTTTGCGTCAAAATTCAGAAATAAATTTCAGGCTAAAATCATCAGGTCATATCATTTTAAATCTATCACATCTCTCTACATATTCTCATTTCCGATTAAAAAATAGTAGACCTTAGAACTTGGACTCATCTCTATTCCATATTTCCCAACAATTTTCCATGATTATACCTGTTCATGTTTCGTCTATATATAATGCAAAATTAAAGAATTAAAGGATGTATATGGTAATTTAGAAGATTACCATTGTCTAATCGCCATCTAATAAAAGTGAAGTGTTCAAGAGGTTGAAAGCATGCCAATTTGTTGTACATATCTGCTACATCGTCTCCTTGCCCCATCGCACGAAAGAGCTGTATTGTGAATTAATTTATTAGCGTCGTGTATACAATATCAGAATTAGATAAATCCCCGGGGTTTTGATAAATTCGCGATTATTATAAATTCCCTTTTTTGGAGGAAAATCCTATTACGAAAGTCTTCTATGACGAATTTCCTCCATTAAGGTGATGGGTAGTCGGTATGAGTACCTGGATATCACAGGCTGTACATGCTCGGTTCTTCATCCTTGCACGGCAAAACCTTTACTTTCTTTCTAGATCCAATGCTCTTAAGCTGCTATTAATCTTTGAGTATAAGCAAGCACCTTAGTACGGTAAGAGAAATTAGAGTTTGATCAACGTCTGAGAGGATAGCCAATAGAAGGAAATTGATGAGCGGACGTTGCCAGAAGTCTTTTCGAAGACTACCGGTACTTATTCATGTTTTATGCATGCCCTGCTTTTCAGTTCTGTAACCTTGTAGGAACATTTGCAAAATATAGCATCGTAGTTAACTTACTTTTTGCTGAGCTCTCCTTTTGATTCATTCTTTTTATTTGTAAGTTCGAAAGTCATCAATTAATAAGCAAGGAGAATGTAAATACTAACATGTATGTAAATATAAGGAGAACAAGGAGAAATGTAAAGACTGTAATAAACAAAAATGTTATTCATAAGCATGCAACGTTACTTGGTGGTATAGTTCTGGTATATTTCATCGAGGTTTTTCATTCCTCATAAATAGAAACTTCAGAAACCACGCCTGCACCGCTGGCTGGTCATAACCATCCGTGCATACTTGTGAAGTTACGAACTTTCCCTGATATCGTTGAACGATTTTAAGAGGATTTCATCTTTCACCATGAACTAGTTATTGGCTCTGCTCGGATGGTTGTACATACTTAATTCTGTTTCAAAGAGTTTTTTAATAATATTCCTGTATGCAAGTTTTCAAGCATTCTCTGCTCTTTGATTCGATTCCAGGAGTCTCGCTTCTTCGAAGATTCATAGACTTCAGTTTCCAACATTTTTTTCGAAGAAAACTTTCCCTTTTCATGCATATTATTAACATTTTAGTTCTCACAAATACTCCTTGAAATTTGGACTTTAAGTTGAAGAGAGACCCACTCGTAACATGGGATATTACAATCAGGAACCATATTAAAATGGATTTTACCTTAGCGTTAAAGAATTATGTGCGTAGTCTCTTCTAAATCAATACTTCACTGAACTCCAATATGTATTCTCTGTATCCCAAGGTAATTTTTCTTGAAATCCCTCCTTATGCCTTTGTTAATCTTAACTGTGTTTTACTTATGCTGAATTTTATATATAACAAAGTTGAATTTTCTATAGAAATGTTAGCATTTCATAAGGCAAAAATATGTATCTTAGTAAATTAGCCCCTCGGAAAGAGGAAATCATTCACTGTCTCCTTGGGTTTGAATTAATCAAATCGCTAATGTTAACTTCACAAAGAAATGAGTTCGAAAACTTCTCAAATCCTTCATCCAGTATGATTTTGGAAACCGATTTGCCATTTTGCCAATTTGTGTGTGGATCTGTACAAGTTTTGTATTTAATTGTATGTTCATAAACGTTGGAAGTAAGGTCTTAATTGTTGTTACTAGCAAAAGCTGCGGCTGTTTTAAAAATGTACTCTTTCATTAAACCTTTAATTTAGCTTTGAAATGAATTGGCAGATATGACAATACCATGACGCAATCTTTTATAGACTTTAGCAATCTCATACATTACCGAATGTGTCATGTATTTAAAAGAGTGATTGAAAGAAATTTTCACAACTCTGCTTTTTGAGATATTTTTAGGTAATTACATACTTCCGCCGAGAGGATGACGTATGATTAGCGTATGTTGATTGGTCCGTTTCTTCACCAAATATTGTCACTCATAAATTTAATTAATCAGCGATTGGCTATCATTTACATACAAATTAGTATTAATTGATACAGATTATTACAATCCCATGGCTAATCGATAAATGTCAGGTGATATCGAAAAAAATTTATGAAGTTAAAGCCAGAGATTTAAATTGATTCGGTGATTGCTGTAGTATCTCGTAAAATGAAAATATCAGTCCTAAAAAATATGTTTTTATCGTGATAGAAGCTACTGGACTGGCAGTAAAATTTCTTGGGGTTATTTTTGATGTCATCAACTAATTTTCAATTAAAACTATTTCAGTATTATTGAAACTCAGTTTTGTATTTCTTAGTTTGATCCTTATTTGAATATTTATCCATGGAAATAGATGTTGCGTAAAATAGGAATGAATAAAGCCTATGAATTATTTCCTGGTCATTCTGATAAACATTTTAATGCTCGTGATAGTAGTAGACTCCAATTTATTCTGTACTAGCTGAAGTGCCCGTTGATTCTCAACGGGAAAAATAGAAGTCGGATTAAATATAGTAAACCGATTTGTATATAAGTGAAAATAACATCTCGCATCTTAGTTTAGTCCATTGGGACTGGTTATCGAAAACAAAAATTTCTAATCAAAGTTCGAAGCCGAAATCTACTGTCAAGGATAATAATATAAATCTTTATGGAATTTCTTTCGTATGAAACTTGTCTCAAGTTAATGTGCAAGTTTGCAAGATTTTCAACTTATGTTTTGGGAAATTAAATCGTAAAATATGTCAACAGTACGAATTAATAGACAAAAAGTTGCTCATTCATCTCCATTAATTCATTACGGTGCTACGTATGTTTGTAGCCCTTGCAATTTATCACTACAAATTGTTCGTGACTGCAATAGCTAAAATCTCTGAATAATTTCCTCCTCTTCATATTGTCAATTGCTTTTAAATGGGCCTAAATACACATGTATTCTTAATGAAAATGCATGAACTCGGAATCAACAATCGCATTGGTAGTCCAGGGGACGGGTTGTTTACAACCTCAAAATTTCACAAAATATTGGTATATTTTATCTAAATTCTCGCAACTTAGAAACGAAAGCGATATTCTACGACCATAATAAGAATCTGTATTAAATATCCCTTCTTTTGGTACTTATCTTGATTTTATATGACTATTCCTTCTAATTTAATTTTGCAAAAGAAATAAAGTCTGCAACCGATAAAATCGAACTTTACATGTATCTTATGGAAATCTATCTTAGCGATCTTGGTTCAAAGCCAGCAAAGTTATCAGATAAAAAGTTGGCAGTACTTCTTTTTTTTCTCAGAGAATACGCATGCAAATTTTGACGCAAATCGGACAAACGGTGTGGACTCCAATCTCAGACAAACAAACAAACACACAATTTCTGACCAAGACTGAAACAGAACCACAAAATTTCTGCTTTATATAAATAGATAGATTATTTATTTTACTTTTTTGTTAAATTGTTATAATCGTAATGTTTATGGTTTCAGACAGGAAAATTGACGGTATCTTATATGTTTCCCATTCTGGAGCACGTTTAAGGGGTTCTTTCCTTTTCTGATTTTACACATGTACTTTGTTACATTTCTAATAACCTTTTTAACTCTTCCTTAAAGCCTCTTATAATATAAGAGCACCTTCTTATGTGACAAATTATCTATGATATTTTGTATCTAAGTTTTATGGAAACTCAAATATGATTGAAAAACATCGTTGAGTAGTTAAAATTTTGTGAAAAAAATATTTAGGTACGTTGAATTTGCCATTTGTTGAATTTCACTGAAAGAGACGTTGTTTTGGGGAACTCCATCGCGTAGCTGAGATAATTTTGTGAAAAAAGTACAAGCTCCCTTCCATTCCACATAGTGATTATCTTTAATACCTGCTACCGTTGACAGCTCTCGTCTCATTAGATTGTCTCTTCTATGTCAACATAAAGAAAAACTGTTCTGTAATATTCATAGGGAGTAGTGATTTTCTCTACCATAATACATCGTTAAAATTGCTTAATTACACAGGATCTCTCTGTAGTCAATAAAGTGAGAAATCTTTGAGTTTCTCTTCTTTTTTATATTCATCGCCTTCCAATTACCCTAAATCTAGGATCTCTGGAAACCTTACTCTAGTATCCCTATTACACTCAAGGTTTTTAATACTTGAGCATGAATTATAGGGGCTGCAAACTGTCTCGCAACGGATTGAGCTTTGGTTAGCTTCCCAATAAAGAACAGAGAAAATTCTGTCCTCAATAACATACGTTCCAAGATGAAAGTCTTTCCTCCCAAAAATAGGTACCTCGTCCTATGGCTTCAAATTTCAATTAAAAGTTCTTCTCCCGACTCAAAGCGAAATAGCCTTCCCCGGAATTTATCGCGCTAGAATCCAATTCGCAGAGAGCGTTTTAAATGTAAAGTGAGTGAGATGAAAATTTTCCTCTCCAGTCCGGTCGAATCTTGCTCTCTGAGATCCCCTCAGTCAAAGGGAACCTTTCTCATATTGAGAGAAAAAGCGCCGGGTATGATAACGCCGCTCCTTTCCTTTCCTCTCTAAGAAAGCGTTCGCGAAGATGCCGTGTCCCCTCAACCAAACGTCCTAAAAGGGCGAAGAAAGCGATAGGAAGGAAGGTCTCCTCCCCCTCAACATTCGGAGCAATTCCGCAAAGAGGAAGGTACATCAACGCTGCAATTATCGACGGAGTGTAAGGGTTTTGTTGGAATAGGCGGTCGTTAAAGATTGAATGGTTTTGAGCGGTCGGAGAGGATGAGGTCTGTGATTCGGAGAGACAGATAGCTCGTTAACCGGGAAAAGAGAAGCTGTCGGAAGGAAAGGTTTTCTTCAGATCGCTCTTCTCAATATTCCCTCTCGTTAATATAACCTCCCACGCCATTTTACCCCAGATTTAGAGCGGGGAAGGGATTGCTTTTTCCTCAGGGTGGTCTTCTCTCGAATACGGCTCACTGCTTATTTGTCCCTGTGAGGAAACAAAAGATGAGGTAATACAGGTTTCCAGTGAGAAGTCTTAACGCCGCGGCGTTTAAGTGAAACTCCCGAGCCGGATGAACCGAGGATTCTATCTTACGCCGCTACACTTTATCTGATGTCTGCCCTAATTTGGCGTATATAAATCGAGTTATTGCACAAATCATTGTACATAGTAGTATTATTTAGAAAATGGACGGAATTTTCTGTTATTAGATGAAAATGGCAACTTTTCGACCAATCCAAGAAGAAGGGATCGGTAAATTATTCTTAAGTAGATTCACTCTTAAATCAAGTCACGGAGAGATCAGAGATTGGAGAATCCATAATGGAAGATTTCTTCAATTGAATTGACAAGAAAATTATTATAAAAATATTTTTATTCTATTATAAGAGTGTAAATAGGTAAGCGTATGCTGAGCTTCGGAAAAAGTTTCTTGCAGCCGTGTTAGGAAAATTTCGCATATTTTTAGTGTTCAATATTAATTCTGTTTTTGACACACAATTTTGATTTAAGTTTTACTATGGTGTCGCCTTATATAATTAAGATCTAAAGAATTCCCTTTTCAGAAATCATCATCATACTAAATTCTGAAAACCGTCCAAAAGAGCTGGAAAGCTTTAGTGTACCTTTTATATATGCTAGCACAGTATTTGAATTCCTAAGGAAAAACGGACACGATAAAAACTTTTGAGACATGAGAAAAACTTTTGGGAGATGAGAAAAGCTTTTGGGAGATGAGAAAAACTTTCAGGACTCGAACCCGAATCTCCCACATTCTAGAAGATTGCTCTAATCTTATCTTGTCTGAACATTTAGAAATCTCGTTCGGAGAATTTGAGGAAATAGCGTGCTAGTTCGTTTGACTAAGCGGTGCCGTCACAACCACGACCTCATTGAGGTACCGGCCGTACAATTTTAATGGTAATATGTGGAATTCATTTGTCGTCCCATTATAGGAGCCTGTATGTAGGAATCTAAAAATTGTGGTAGTAGTAATGTTAAAAGTGCTTCGACAGCTTAGGTCATTTCGCACGTAGGCCCCCACCGGGAATCGAACCCGGGACCGCTTTCACTGAAGTCGAACGCGTTGCCCACTTGGCTATCGGTAGCCCAGAATCTAAAAATTCTAAACCTGGTAAATGTGGACGTAAATCTCGTGAAAAGCAAATACGGAAGCTTACAGTTACTTAGATCGAGCTGTGCCAACTTTTTTATGTCATCAGAACGTGAAAACCTCCGATAAAACTTAACGCGGAGTTCGTAAGAGCTGCATTAATTTAAAGTAGAACTCAATCGAAAATATTAATATACTAATCAATTTATCCGTTCATTTTTTGTCACCTGAGAAATGTGTGTATTGATGGGCTCAACTCGATTCAGCCAGGCTTCCGGATGTGTAAGGATTCCCAGATTCTCTACCATTGGGCTGCAAAAGGGATCCAAATTATGCGGAAACAGTTCGCAGGGCTAGAGGGAGAGAGAGAGATAAAGAGAAGGGATCGTGGTGTTTTCATGGCCCTTTCGAGAAACGCACGGATGGAAGCCGATTGTGCGAGCCTTTTTGCCCGGAAAAATGTTATGTTAATGAGTGAGTCGCAGGGAAGACACAGGAGGAATATGGAGAGAGGGATGCGTAGAGGGAGGCCAGGGAGCTGTTTTATTCCAGGGGACTGTTTTCGATTCGGATTGACGCAGACGGGGAGTGCTAAGGGGTTTTTGGGATGAAGAAAATGGCGAAGGCGGAGCAGTTCGGAGGGAGGGAGTCCGATCGTTATCGAAGGATTCCTCGATGGAACGTCTTTAAGGAAGAAACGGAGGGGGATCTCCGCGACCCGGATGTCGATGACTATTACTCTGCAAACGAACGTGTGGTGGCAGCTCAAATGAGTTCTGAAAAGGTCGTTTGGGAAGGCTCCTCCTTTCTCTTTTTTTACTCCGCTTTATTTATGGGACACCTGGATTTACTTATCGGAAGTTTGCTGGATTTTTTTATTTCGCGTTTTTCCTCTCAGATTGTCTTCCGCGCGCCTCGCTTCATCTCTCATTTTCATCCTCTCGCCATCCATTAAGTTCTCCGGGATACGGCTGTCACAATCGGAAAGGGATTTTTAGAGGAATTTCTTTTCCTACTTCCCTCTCTCTCCGCGCGATTAATCGAATTGAGCGGGCGTCGGATCGTCCTCGGTGAGCCATTTTGGGAGGAAAGTTCTTCTTCCAGGAAATTTTCTCTCGATCGGTTAACTTTTTTCCCCGTGGAGGATCGATTTTAATTAGTAGATGGCTATGGAGATTCGCTTTGTCGTCATTTGTGGTGATGGAAGCGGATCCCGGGAGCGAGTGTAGGTAAATGCGGTTATTTTAGTGGAGAAAGGTATTCGAGACGTGGGAGTCTCTATTAATTAATAGCTTCGATAATGCTAGTATTCTTGTGAGTTGTTTGATTTTCTGCTCTGGTTGTATGCCTTCGAATGCGTTTCTTCTGCGGTATAACCATATTAATACTTCAGTATTTGTTTCGATCGGTCGATTTTTAATGATGGCTTCCATTGCAGTTTCAAAATATCTCTGGTTGTAAAAGATCTGAGATAGTGGGAGATAAAACCAATTCTCTTGTTTTTTTATTCAAGCTGTCCCGATGAGCTGGTTTATGACCTTCACAGTGAATAATTAATGATGGCAGTAATTTCTGACCAATTCGTTTAAGTCTGTCCAATTTAATAGAACGTAAGGACTAATCGATAAATCAAGGGTTTCTCATAGGAGAGGTTCAATATAATTTGATAGAGTTATCATACGAACGAACATCATACGAACTGGTTTCCCGCCATCCCATCCACCCCTATTTTCTGATTCGATATTCTAGCTTTCAAAAACTCTTAATGTATTAGGAAAGATGTTTAGAATTACATTCGAATGAATTATCAAATTATTTGCTCGTATTTTTCTTTTCAGTTACTCCAGTGTCTTGCAAACTGAATGAGCTCTCATTCTTGCAATAGTTTCTATTCCCGTAGAAATTAATGTTGGACTCGGTATTTTCTTCACGTCTGAACAGCAATCAGTTTAAATATTGAGGTAGCATCTCAATGAAAAAGCTTCTGTTCTAAATTTACGTCGATTCTTATCATCAGTGTGACAGTTTTTGTCTTTATTTTCTCATTATTAAATGCGATAAAACGTTTAAATTTTACTGGAAGATATTCTTCTGTCAAACCTCGATTGCCCATTCAATAGCTTTTAAACAAAAAGTGTATTTCATTCCTAAGAATTGCGAATCTCTGAAAGGCCTTTGTATTTGAACTGCAATTTCATCTAAAAGGTACTCATATGACATGTCTGTTACCAAATACGTTATTCCTCGAAATGGTTAATTGTCTCCATCACTCTGTACCTTTCCTTGTAGATACGAAAGATAATTACGTCGTCTTTGGATTCAGCTTGGATTTCAAAGGAGACCTTGTTCAGCATGTCTTTGATAATTAGTAAGAACTGTAGTGTTACAAAGGTACTTTGAATAAGAATTTCGAAGCAACCGCTATCTTCGTTCAAGACTTTGGATTTTTTCGTTCTAAAATGAGCTAAATTTACCATCAGCTCCTGAAATTTTATATTCATTAAGGTGGTGGTGAAAATCATATTTATACCTCCTTACGTTGAAATAACTCATTACTCCAATATTTTGGGATTAATAATATTGAAGTATAATTTGGGAAATATGCATAGCTTTAATTTTCTCTTGCTCCATGTAATGCCTAAAGGATCCCAACACATACTCAGTTTTGCCGTACATTTTGCTGGAACCTCCTCAAGATTGCGATTAAAACTGAGCGTGTGGAGCATAGATCATTTCAACTCCAGCTCCCTGTTCCGTCTAAGGTATGACATGGACCAATTCTGCCGGCGACAGAATTTTCACAGATAAGACGGCAAATTAACCGGAACGTGTGTGGGGTCTTCCGTTTTCACTCATCATTCGCGCCAAGCTTTTCGATTTTCAATTACAAGACTACAAGACCGTTCAGGGAATGGTCTTCTAGTCTTGGAAACTCCTATGCGGGTTCATATCACTCTATGTTAATAATCTTAATCTATGGAAAAAGAAAATATATATGATTGCAAGAACAGGAAAACGTCAAGTATGAAGAACTGCGGATCAAACAGCAGGAAATTGAATTATTCTTTAGTACCTAATGTATTCCAATTTTAGGTATTTTGGATAGTTATTCCCAAAGCCTAAAACGGGATACCCGCGGGGATTTTAAAACCTTGAAACCATTGATTTGGGCTAATATTTGGTAAATTAAACTTAACACTGTTCAGTACCTTGGAAGATTGTTCCTCTTCATAATCGTATAATTTATTCTTACAATAATTCAATATGGACCAAATTTTCCTGTGTATTATTATGAGAAAATTCATGAGCTCGAACTCAACAACAGCGTCTGCCGTCATGGGTATTCGTTGTTGGTAATTGTAATATTTTTTCAGAGTTTTTGTTTTATAATAATCAGAATTTTCTAATTTTGAATGGAATATGAATAAATATCTTGATTCAGTTTTCCCTCTTTTGGTGCTTGCGTTGATTTCGTATAACCATTTTTCTTATTTAATTATGAAAAAAGTAGAGCTTGCAAGATATGAAAAAGACTCCTACGAGCATTACTTATAGAAGCCATTCCAAACGTCATGTATTCGAAGCTATAAGGTATATTAAACCTTCCCACTCTTGTTTATCGTGTTGCAGAAACCAAATATGAGAAATTTTGACGGAATTGATGGAATAGTTTTTGATGAATGGTTGAGTTCCATAAGTATAAGTTTGCGGACTGACTGACGGACAAAACCTACGGAAACTATTTACATGATAATTTTTTTTTTAATTTTTGGTCTTAACGTAGACATCCGGATGGTGTAAATTAAAAGTTTATCGGACATGCTTCACGCCTTGTACCCGAAGACTGAGTTATTTATCGTATGATAAATCCTTGCAGAAAACATCATAAGACTTATTTTTCTGTAGGATAGAATATGCCGTGGGATAAGATTGAGCGTCTAAGAGCTTCTACGCGTTCCGTTTTACTATTCGTCTTGAGCGGTCTTTCATTGGCTCAAGTAAACGGACGGTAAAACTAAACGTGTTTGGGGTTTCCACAGTATTGTACAGGCGAAGCAGTCCGCAGAAAATGAGAATTTTTTTTTTCTACCTCCTCCAGAAGGTAATTCCTTTTGTGACGAACTTATGATTTTAATTCCTTTTGCTAATTTGCAGCTTTTAAAACCACTCGCATTCCTTTTCCAGACTTTCGCTGGTCTTACGGAAGCCTTCTTTCCAGTCATGAGCGCGCAACCTCCAGTCATATTTAATCTGTTCTCTCGAATAATAAATCGCTTTGAAAGCGGTCTTGGAATCAAACACAGCGAAGGCTGCAAATTCTGATGATCCAACGCTCTTTGCGGCGTTTGTAACGCAAATAAGTCCCAGTAGGTTTGGAGAGCATGCGTCGACGCTGCATTTCAAACGGGAAAAATATGATATTTTAAAAGGAAAAGAGGGAATAGAGATCTCTGCGTGTTTATTTCCGTTTCCCGTTTCATTTAAGCTGCCTTCAGCGATGAAATTTTCTTCTCTGTTCATTCACTCGAGATGGAAGTTTTTCCTCACGGAAATTAGCAAGTCGCGGGGAGTTGCTTAAATTGTTTTCCCTCCGAGGTAAATTCCGAGTTGTTTTTCCTTCTTTCGAGACGAATGAACTAATTTCGGATTCGTTTGAAGTGCTCCAGGGGATATTTTGCTCGACAGGTCGGATATACACAGCGTCGTCTTTGAAAAATTACTCTCCTTCGTCCCGGATTGAAGTCTCCAAGGGCTTATTCTTTGCGAGCGTATCGCTCCGCCGCAGTGTTTCCCCGCTCCCGTCATGCCTCACTATCTTGTTCAAACATCCTCCTAGATGGATCACTTGGTGTCTCCACCTATCCTCGCCCAACAGGCAAGATTCATGCCCGTTTAATTTGTCCCCCTAGCTTCTTCAGATGGCGTTTTTCCTCCCGCGATCGCCACAGTCTAGGGCGCGGCTCTACCTAAGCGTCGATGAGTGATGAATGACTCTTGATCCCCGTGTTACTTGCGTTTGGAAGGTTCTTAAAACGGATCTGAAATATCCATCAGGGATACAGATCTGCTTTGTGGCTGAGTTCATGGAGAAGAAAGGAGTTGTTTTATCTCTGTTTTTTTATTTTCGATGGGTCGATCGTACAGTGTTCTTTTAATGAAGAATAATAAGTCGTCGAGACGTCTTTTGTGGTCTTTTGATGGCCCTTCACGATGTAAACCGTCAAAAATTATCTCCAAAATGTCTCCAGAATTTCTTTTTTTATTACTGGAAGTTTGCTTGCGTAATTAATGGCTGTGGAACATGTAAATGTATGCCGTCGGAAATAAGGACGGTCGGCGGCGTAATGGAAGATTTCACGTGATCGAAGATGGACGGGAATTTTAAGGTGAAAATGTTCAAATGTAACGTTGCTGCAAAGTGGTGTAATCGTGTCTGTAATCCTGGCTGATTTTAGTCGCCAACTCTTTTTTGAGAAAAAGGGAGAGACTATGATAGAAAGTTTGAATGGAAAGGGAGATTATCTCCTCTATGTGATTTACTAATAGGATTGTAAAGATAACGTCTCATAGAAGTATTTTCTAAATAAGGAACCTTATACGGGTGAAATTAACGAAACGATCTACCTAACATCTTTTCAGCTACTTAAATACATTATATTTTTGGAGAATTTAAGACCTCATCTTCGGTTATTGAAACTTTTTGAAGTCGATCAAATAAGTAAAATGTTCTAATTTAGGCTGTTGCGTCAAGAATATTGCATATGTCTATTCGTAGTTTATTTATTTTTCTTTACATGTATAGAATAACTAACTCCTCTTTGAATAAAAATGATTACGTCAGTAAATTATGAATATTATCAGCTTTTTAACCCCTATACGTTCAAAGTTGATCCCAAAGAGCTGTTTAAGATATCGACTGTATTCACTATTGCATATTTTCCGAAATCTTTATTAGCTAAACAATGGTGTTAACTCAAAGTTTTTAATTAAACAGATACGGTGGTAAAATCTTGTTCTTTCATGATTGGCCTTAAGCCGTAATTTTTTAGCCGTAACAATATTTATAGTATTCTTTGGCTAGCCGACTGAAAATTTTTCTTTTTCTCTAATTTTGAATTTGCTTTGATTTATGTAACAGGTATTTTCATAAGCCTTTCACTTTTCAAGCACAAAGGAAATTTTCATGGTAGAATCTCTCTTGTGTCACCATTTCATAAGAATTTAAAGATGATGTTTTTAAGAGCGTGTGAAATGTGTTTCTTTCCGACGTGGTTATATTTTGTCCGAAAATTAAGAATTTAACTTTCATTTCATTCATACTCATTTTATCAGTTGTATGTTTCTTATCCTGTCACAGATATTTAATTCTACTATCGAATTTAGAGCCATGATTCAGTTTCGGCTTGAGTTCAGGTTCACATTAATTAAGGATGTGGCTGATGTGATTTTGGTATGGCTTTCAGTATTAGTAATTTTTCATTTGCGATTTAAATGTAGTCATTAGTCAGTTGAGGGAAACCAATTTCCTCTGTTGGGAAAGGCCATACTTCAGGGAGAAATATTTTCTCTTTGGATCGCAGACGAAAGAGATTGCAGTGCAAACTCTTCATTAATCTAATGCTTGCGCATGAAGTCACTGATGGATTGATCTCGTAAATTCCCTTTATTGGGCCTCGAAACCTAGTAAGTTCCGTATGTAACATCCAAAAAATATAACCCTTCTTTTCACGAGCGTAAAGGTTTGTTGAGTCCCATTCTCTGTCTTCTTATCTACCTCGGCGATTGGTGACCCAGATTTGTCCTCCGCCAACAAAGAACCGACGCATCTTCCTTCCCCAGAAAAAAAAATTTGTTTGCAACCCTCCTCATTTCTCAAAGCATTCATTGGTTTTGCCAGAGCCGTTATCCAAATCAAATTTTCTTGGTAGGAAACACTACCAAAGAATCTTCATTCATTCCTCGGCATGGATCGCAGCGTTCTTCGACGCGAGCGAAAAGTAAATAGCCACGAGAAGGAAAAATCACCTATTTAGAGCATCAATCTTTCCATTCCCGAAACGTTTGGTTAGTTCGCTAAAGAAAGGCCGCAGGCGTCATTTATTTAAGAGCCCAAGTTCTGACCCACTGGTCTTTTTTCCTGACGTTCTGCGATTCCAGTTCTTCGGAAAGAATCTAAAGAGATTGAAAACTGAAGAACGTCTTTTCCCGTTTTTACGTCGGAGTCCAGTGGTGAGGCGAAACCACGCCAACCTCAGACCAAAATGATGCCCAAGCGTAGATAAAAGTATCGGAAATCCGAGCCTTATAGTATTTTGGTAGAGCCAATCTTTTAGTATTTTTACCTGTTCATTCATGCTTGCGCATAGACCAATGATGGCTAACCTCAGGAACGCCAAGGATTGCCCTAAAATTCTTCACCACGAATCCTCATTGAGCTGTAAATGAATAGGCTTCCTCTGCCTTCGCCATTCATTAAGATGACGTTCCTTTTTTAACTACGTTTTATGGGAAACTAGTTCGTCTCGGCACGTCTTTTTGATATTTAGTGTCATTAGCAAGGAAAGGAAGTTTACAGTTGCTCGCTGGTAAAATAAATGTACTTTAACAACAAGAGCTGACTGCAAGCATATTTTGAAGCACTCCCAGATTTCAATGTTTCCCATTTTAAAATGAATAATTAATACCCGCTGGTCCACTTAGATGTCTCCAAATTCCGAGTGTACATACGATAATTTTCAGAATGAAACATTTTTTCATTGTTACAATTACAAAATCTTCACATCCATGGTTTTTATTTTGGAATTGTTCAAATTATTTCCTGGTCCTTAAAAGTAGCGCTTAAACTTTCTGTAAAATCACATGAGTTTTACCTTAATGGAAAAAAGTAGTCAAAATAAAATCATCTTTGATCACAATATCCGATTTATATAAATTTAAGAAATATGATTGAAAATAGTTCCAATGTGGAAGTATTAACATTATCAATTAGTAATTATTTATATTACGATATATTTTCTTATACAGTACATCAACGTTATACATTCAGATCTGCTTGATCGTTTCCCAGTGTTCGAACAAAGGGGTTGGAAGCAGCTCACTCTCGACAGAAATAAAGCCCTCGCCTTTTACCCCATCGGTTCAGGAGCTCTTTCCCGTCATCGTTTTCCGGGTATTCCTTTTTTATCCCGCGGAATACGAGAGAGATGCTATCCAAGTCACGCCTCCGTCCCATTATTTTGTGACCTTGCTTCCCCGGCCATCTGCCCGGAACAACGTCTACCTTTCTTTCCCCTTCAGGGGCTGTTATTCAGGTGACAAGTGTTTTCGCCCCGCTTCTCAAAACATGTCCCGTATCGAACCCTGACCACCGACCCTCTTCCCTCCAGATCATTCACACAGAACATGTCCCAGGCCTTTCCCTGCGCCGAATCACTAAATCACTGCGGATAACCGGAACGGATTAAAATCGACGCCTTGACAGTTTTTTTCCACCGTCTCCTTCGGGCGGTTCCGAATTGATGACACGCCGGAGAGACGGCTCCGGCCGGCCATTCTCTCGCATACGTTTAGGGCAGCGCTTTGCCTACACGAAAAGCTCGTCCACCTAAGTATGTATCTGCACATGAAGCTGGCTGCACGGTTTTGGAATCCGCAGCACCGTCGATATATAAAGCCCTTCCACCCTTTCACATGACCTTTTCTCATCCTGCATCCCTTCCCTTTAGCGGAGGCTCACCGCGAAACCCTACCTTCCTGCTGCGCCCTTCCGCATTCTCCATCCCTCCCCCAACGGCTCTGTATTTAGCCTTTTCATCGTTCGCTCGCGAACAGTTTTGCCCGTATCTCTGTTTTCATACGTTTTCCCCCTCCTCCTTTAGGCCAGTTTCCTGTTTCTCTCACATCCGCTCTACCCTAGGGATTGTAATAAATATTCTAATCTCTCCTTCCTCATATATCCCTACTCCTTTTACGTCTCATATTTCTCTTAATCCACTTGCTTTATCCCAAGAACGCTATTTCTCTTTTTTAGGACTTAAAAAAATAAAATAATATCTTACTTTCTTGTATCGCTGAGCGATTCCATTGTTTGGATTTATCCTGCAAAGAGGTATATAGCTTACATAGGTAGTATACAGGTATAGCGGGATATAACATTCTTGTTTCTCTTTGTTTGGAAACGTATAGTTTAACGGTGTAATTCTATCTTTGAGTTAGAGAAGCTTCACTCAAGAAAGGTCCATATCCATACGAAATGAGGACTATGTGGCCTCAGGTTGAATATTGCGTATGATTGTGTAGTATTGTATAGAAATTTCGCAGAAGTAAACGAATCTAAGATAATGTTTACTCAGCAGTCTTATTTTGTGTTCGATTAAGGTGTTAAATTAGATTTGTAGAATAATCTCCTTCAAATTCTATATATGCATAACGTAGTACGGGGAAGGATTCATCAAACGCCATAAAGGCTTCCGAATGCTGCCGAAAAACTCAGGTTCTGCACATCTGGTGTACTGTATTTCAATTGTTGCGATTGTCAAACTTCGCGTGTATGTGTATTCTGCTCACCTAATAACTAGCCATTTCTTGATTCTATTTCCTTCTTATATTTCTGTGCATTGTTTTCTGGCGTTTAAAATCTTTTCGGTTCTGCTTGTTGGTATTGCATCCGCAAGAAGTATTAAAAGAAAATTTTCGGTGTTATTTGTTGACTCAATTCCTACAAATGCTCAACAGTGTCTCCCGAATAATTAGTAAAATATCTAATTTGGTAATGTAAAAATTATTTTCCTGAAAGAGCATTGAGCCATAATCCCCTATATTTGTGTACACTTAACGTTCATTAGATGTGAACCTCAGTGCCGCACTATAACAAAATTAATCCCATCGAATTACCCTCCCACATCATAAGGTCCCGGAAGTAGTTTTAGTCTTTCGTACGTATCTACTGGTATATTTGGGATAGGAAGGGTCATTATTTTCCTTACATTTCCTGCCATTGATTTTCCAATATATTCCTTGTTCCCTATTCCTGCTTCTATCAACAACAGTTTTCATTTTTGATAGGTTTAACTCTTATGTCTCATTATTAAACGTTGATTACTACAAAATGCCTATCTCTGTTCGAAACAAAAGTTTATCTCCTTCATTTCTCTTCCAGTTCTTTCTTTTAAGCTTTTCTCTTCTGCTTCCTTCATTTCTTTCATCCTTTCGGAAACGTCGAATGCTTTCTCTCTTGAATTTGTGATGAATTTATTATCTTCTCAAAAGGCATATAAAATGTTATCTTCGTGTATATCATCTCGTGCGACTCATTGTTCATTTTATAATATTTCGAATATTCGAGTTGGCGCAGGTGAATCACACGATTTCCAAGGAATGGTTTTATCGAGATAATCTCGCTCACCTGTCCGCTTGCCACCTCTTACCCCTCTTTACTACACTTTAGTTACCCATTTATACCCTTAATCCACTCCTATATCTCAATTCCCTTGAATTGTGCAGCGCTCTCCTTCTTTCCGAGATTTCTCTCGCATTATTGTTTTCTCCGCGCAATTTTATTCCTCTCTCTCTGTTTGGACTCGCGCCCTATCTTTGTTCCACTAAATTTCCGCCGTTCCCGATTTCCTTCCCTTTCTACTCGATTATCTCCTCACCACTTTCTATTGTATGTACTTCTCTCTTCTCCGCATTTTCACCCTTTTAAAAATACCCACCTCAATCTCATTTCATTACTAAGCGCTTCCTCTCTTGTAAGCGTATTTCCGCAGCTCGCAGTCGTTTTCTCTCTCTTTCTGTGCTTAAATACGCATTCGCATATGCGTTACATCTATCCGCAGAGTCTTTACTCCTCTCTCTATGGCGAAAACTTTTTGTGCACCCGACTGTTTCCTCGTTCCTTATGCCGATTGCCTTTTACTCTCGCATCAGAATTGGCGTTTGAGATTTGCAGACCGCCGCAAAGCGATGAAAACGCGATTATGTAGACGCACGGTCGCGCCCGAACAAGGTAATTTGCTAATGTATGCAGTGTATGGTTTGCTAGTGTTTCATACTATTGGACATGAATTTTGCGTCACATTTGATCGTCCGTATAGGGGTTTCGTCGTAACTAGTTAACCACAATCCTTTAAGTTTGCGTTAGCATTGGTATCTGATTGTACTGAAAATGAGACTTTTCATCTGAACGCTGGGATATTTCTCTATTCAATGTCCATGCTTCTCAACCATATGTTATGAAACAGGAAACATTGTCAACAACTTCCTCCTCGTGCCTATTGGATTAATTTAGTTTCAAAATAGTATGTACATTGCGTCCATATTTCATTCTCCTGTGATCCCAGTCCAGTTGCTGTTACTCTGATATGGCCTTAACAATTATGCAAAACTGAGGAACTTCGGGCTTAGAATATCGCTATCTGATGTAACGAGGAAATTCTTATACAATTGCTGTTTCAGTTAGATCTATCTGGGCTTTCAGCCAAGTGGGCAACGCGTTCGACTTCGGCGAAAGCGGTTCCGGGTTCGATTCCTTGTGGGGGCTCACGTGCGAAATGACCAAAGCAGTCGAAGCTCTTCTAACAATACTACTACTACTACTACTACTAGATATGTGTGACTGATTGTAAGGTAAATTCATGGTTGGATTTGAAAAATGCTCGATAAGTAATTTTGAAACTGCAGATTTCGAAATTGAAGATATAATTGTAGGAGATTTACTTTTTCTATATCTCGCTTTTTTATTTGATTGCTCCGGTCTTTCCTCCATGTATTTTAATGTATACGATTGCATTGCTATATTTTTATCACGACAGTGTTTTTATTTCGTTTCTAATGCTGTAAGATTGACTCGAGTTGACAGAATAACTTTTAAATGAATGTGCAGTATCCTCCTCTTCTATTTCGCTGATGAAATAGAAGAGGATACATCCTTTTTAACCTCGACTGTGATGCATCTTTTATGGAATCCACGACTCCCTATGTACCATTCTAACATTACATATTAATTATAACGATCGCATCTCTCATCTCACATCTCTCCTATTGTTTAAATAAGACTTTTGATTACTAATGAAAATCGAGTAGAAAATCGTTCGAAAGCTGCACGTAAGAAATGATAAGGATGTTGTAGGTTGCCTTTAGAATGTACTGTTTCAGTTTATAAGCTACTGCAGCTTTTTATTCTTCGTGGTTTTTGTTTTACTTCACCGTAAATACATTGTGTCTAATGATACGAAATTATTTCCCATCTATTTCTGCCGATACGTTCTTACTATACTTTTACCTAATTTTCCGTTAATGTCTCGTTTTATTCCCGAGTTCCGTTACTATTAGAAAATGCTTGTATTAGTTTTCACAGTCCCACATTTTCTATTTGAATAACTTCTTTTCTTTGCTTGTAGTTATTCGTGCATTTCCTTGTATTCCGTTATTTGTATCTCTTCTTAATTTTCAATGCCGAAAGTCAATATTTAATACCGAAAGTTAATGTGTGTGCATTTGTGCGTTTCACGAGTTTAACAAATCGATGAACCGGTAGAGAACAATTATTGATTTCTTGATGTAATTTTAAATAATTAACCCTTTGATCAAGCAACATTTCACAGCACTAAGAGAAATCCATTGTCTTTTTTATGCTTTACTGTTTTTTAGCTTTACTATTCTACATAATAAATGGGCGCACATGCTTTATCTCTTACGTCTAGGAATGTTTCTATATTTTCTTGTCCTCTTCATCCTGTTTCTTTGTAGTCAAACCTTGGAAAAATTACCCCTACCTTTCACGGCGGTCTCATTTTGATCTTTTTTCTCTTCAAAAATCTCTCTCATATCTCGCAGCTTTTGTTCTCCTTATCGTCATGCTATGTTAACTCCGGAAGGTCCCTCCCTTTGCGCCATTCAAACCCGTATTTTCCCCTATTACTTCTTCGCCAAACCGTTCTTCCTCTTATCAGATCATGTGCGTCTTCCCCACTCTCCTTCCCCCGTTATAAAGTTTTAATTTAAAAAATACAATTCACTCTTTGTCAGAATAGTCACGGAATTTCTTCGAATAAACGCCGCCGCATAGTTTTAGTTTCCATTTTTTGGCTGAATGTTCTTTCGCGTGTGATACTTGCATTGCATGTCGAGACGTTCTTTAACGGTTATGTCATATTCGTGGTTTAGTTTGTTTGACACCTGAATGGCGTAATCCGCTGAGTAGAGGATCTTGCGGGATTCTGACACGATCGGTGGTAATGCCTTTATTCGTGAGCTCGGGATTTGCGTCTCTTTTATTAATCTGTCGTTCGATACGGGATGAATCCTGATTTACGTATTCCAAAGCACGCGCGCCTCTGGCTGATTATCTCCTCATGTTTACGTAAGTTTTGCATGTAAATTTATTCTCGGAAAGGGAGCGCTTGTATACTTATGTCGTCTGTGACTGGTATTCCGACGAACATTTTTGAAACATTATGGCTATTATCCAAAAACACTGTTTAATTTCAAAATAGGGAAGCCATGGTGCTAATTGATAGATAAATTAGATTTCTCACGCGTTAATAATTTTCAATTTACCAGACTAATATGCGCCATAGCATTATACGTTTGTGTTATTATTAGGTAAAATTCTTAAGTAAAAGTTAATCTACCCCCATTAGGGTACATTCGTACTTTCTTGTGATGAAATTTTTGTTCGTTCGGTTCTGCTATTAACCACAAATTTTTCCATATGAGCATATGATTGAATCATTAATACCATATATAATTGAATTTACATTGTAATCCCTGGCTTCAACTTGATAATAGGAAGGAAGTTAGTTTCGGAATTGTAAGAAACTTCTCAAATTATATGAAAGTAGTTTTTCATTCTGATATACTGTTTTAAGTTAAGTTTAAGTTTAGCTGAAAAGATAATTTGCTCGTCGTAGGCATTTTTTTGCAAATAAGGAGATATTTGGTGCTATCTTCGAATCATCTAAAATCAAATCTTTTGCGGAAGGCTTTCCTTAAGGAAAAAAAATATTCTTTAGGCGCGGAAAGTATTAGGTTTGCTCCGAAATACTAAAATGAGTTAAATAAATAGCAAAAAATTAGTTAAATTGAAATATTTTGCTTTATTGAGTAACTTAGAAAGACGAAAGAAAAATATTTATATCTCTGAAACTTTAGCATCTTGTTCTTATTATATGAATATGTCTTCCGTTAGACCACTTCTGTCATGCAAGTTGATTCACATTTTTATTTAACCAATCTCTGTATATTTTTTACCGGTTTAAGAATCTGGAGAGAGACATCCCCGCAGCAACGGTTGCTACTTGGAATCTTCATCAGAATTCGTGACTATTTAATGTCACTTGTCGATTCGTGAGTTCAATTCCGAACGACCCTCTTGGAAAGTCAATTTTTGGAATTGAACCGAAAAGAAATAGTGCTACTCCGATGGATATGAATTTATGGCTTCCTTCCTGATTTAATCTATTGGATTTAATGTCTAACTTCCGCTGTATTATTGAATTTTTTATACCTTTGGGAAACATTGAATTGAATGAAATGCATGAAATGTTTGCTCTCTCTCTCTGTCGAAACTATTTTCTACGTTGCTTCCCCATTGAATCACAAATGTTCCGTGTCTATAGTGGACTGTTTGGCGATGTATATCTGTATTAATTATCGGAATTTGAAAATTCGGGTATGAGGTAACACCTTATTTTGGTTTTTGTGTATGATTGATGGATTTATGGAAATCGATAACAGCCTACTAAAGGTGGTAATACGGTTTATCTATCTTCATATATGTATAAGCAGATATTGCTGCTATAGAGATTTGTTTCGCGAGTTGCAACCTGAAATATGACTGCAACTTTCCTCGAAAGACTGTTCATGCCTTTTTTACGAAGGTACATTTTGAGTAATCTAAAGGAATCAAGCTAACTAGACCTTTATTAAAGAGGTAATTACATTATTTACTGTATAATAAAGCAAGCTATGGATAATTTTTACGAATCCACGTAATGGATCAAAGCGACCAATGGTTTCGAATTTTCAGTTCATTAGCAATTCCTAAGCTAACGATCACTCCTTTTGTTTATTTTGTGATATTGTACAAATCATCCGTTGAGTGTTTCGTTAAATTTTTTTGAATGGGTAACCACCAAAAACGCTTGAGAAAATTCATTATATTCATTACTCGTCTTAAATTCTGTTCTGTCACCCCCAAGCCCAAAGTCACTTGTCAAAGAACTTGTAGAGTTAAAAACAAACTCTACAAGTTCTCTCTATCGTTTAAGGAATACATAACAATCTGTTTCAAGAAACGCCTCTATAAATTGCATATGGCTTAAGTGCTTGAGGAAATATTTCCGTTAGAACCCATGACACCTTAAATTATGGTCCCCCTTTATCAATTTGCTTCCATCGATCGACGGTCTTCTGAAAGGTGTATATCATTGTCATATGGCTCTCTCAGTCTTTATTAAATATGTAAGTATAGCTATGTAAGGAATTAATATTGGATCTACGCAGTCATATGCAACTGCATTTATTATGTTACGTTTACGAATAATTTTATGCCGACCAGGACTTTAACTTCCTGTTAGAACGCCATCGGGCATACAATAACATCGACTTCTACACTTTACCACGGATGTATACCGTATGTTTTTATTGACATCATTATGCCAAATAATGACAAGTATCTATCGAAACCGGTCTTTCAGTAAACTTATGTGATAAAGTGTGGGTGTTTTTATCCATTAAATAATTTGTGCCTTTCCCTCTTAAAACAGTAGTGCATTTCCGCTTGCTAATCGGTGAAATGTCAAGGAAATGTCATGTATATCCCTATCATTATTCTCACGCCCGTCTTTATCGACTGTGTCCTTTGGAGCTTAATTCGGTTTCTCTCTTTCAAGGATGTTGGAAGGAGGTTAATTAAGTAATATGTTTCGTCATCACTACTTCCTCATCAATACTTCCTTTCCATCGAATGAGACTTCATTAAAAGTCGGGAGGGAAATTTTTAATCGGTTTCCCGCCTACGGCAACGTGCGTCGTAAGATAAACTCATTTGAATGCCTTTCTCTTTTCGTCATAGGATATTTGGTGCGCTCTTCTTTTCTCATCTTCTTTCTGTCGGAAAATGCTTCGGGAAGTCTTCAGTGCTCTAAGGGAAACCGCATTTGTTCCTTCCACTTGTTTCTTTTTGACGTTACTTTCAGCTCTGTTCTCCTTTACCTCTTCTTCCATATGCATTCTCATTTTTATTTTGCGAAGAAATGAAGTCTTTTTCTCTCTCTGTCATTCCATAATTTCAATCCTGCGTGTGGCTTTCTCTCTTTTTCCTTCGTCTTATTTTTCTTTCGGGAGCATTCTATGTAGTTTTCTTCATTTTTATCTTTAATTTTGCATGTTTCTTATTTTCGTACTTCCTCTGAATCAGCTTACTTTGTTCCCTAATTTATAATGCCAGTCTTTTTTTTAATAAGTTTCTTATGTTTTATCTCTCACTGATATTCTTCCTTTGGATTTTCATTTTAAGATCTCCCCTTCGCGTAACTTCTCCTTTTCCTTACACCTACTTTGTTTCTTTTACTCAGACTTTCTGTAAATTATGAACGAGCAAATGAGGCCATTATTCGCCTGTTCTATGTATTTTCCATTTTTTCTTCAAGACTCTTCTTCGGATTGTTTTGTTGTTGTTTTGATTTACAACATCGTGCGTAAATTAATTCCAAATTTGATTACGTGAAGGATTTGGGTGAAAATATAACGTTGTCAAATATACCGACAGAAGAGGTGGAGTGTGCAAGCGCTCTAACCACAAGATCATAGGTCCGAGTTCCTGTCAATCAGGATTTTCTGGCTATGGAATAGTTACGTGTCCGACTTTCTCGGTAAGGTGCGGCGAGGAGTCCGACTCCGGCCACAAAAATCTGCGCTTAAACCTAATTCAGCACCTTTCAATTCTCAAAATCATCGGCCGATCCATTTATTGATGGTGATGAGTATAAGAAGGAAAAATAACTTTTTCAAACGATTACAAATACTTCACCGAACCTTATTCAGTCTAGAACGCTGCAGCTAATAATTCAACGTCCATTCACCGTGATTTCTTTTTTAGGTCCTTTTTCTTCATTTGTCTCCCTTCATATTCTGCATTAATGAAATTCGTAAATTCTTCCATCTAATTCTTTTCTCCCTCCTTCCCATTACTTACCTCTCGATAGTTTACTATAACTTTCTAAGTCTTAAGGGCTTCATACTTCATGAACGTGCGGCTTTTTGCCATCTTTATATGAAGAATCATCTTTAAAATCAAGAACCGTCTGCTTTCTTATGGCACAGTAAGGTTTTTCCTTCATTCTAATACATGTTTCTGTACTAAAATCGATGTTGGAAAGCTCTCTTGTTCCATAAGGATGTTCATTACAGTATTACTAGCACAAATTACAGCAATATAAAGTTATAATTTAGTCTGAATGCCTGTAATGATAGAGGAAATTAACTTAATAGCGGAAAGCTTAACCAGAGAGAACTCCATCTTACGGAAATTTAAGTTAATTATTTTAGCCGTATATTTCATCACTCCACTGGTTCACCTCTTTCTTGCTCTCCCATTTTATCATATTTTCCCGTGGAGGGGTGGGCAAGAGGTTCAAGAAAGTGTAAGAGGTATCATCCCTCTATCTCCTCTCCCTCACTCTTGAAAATTTCTCTCGCTACCCTCTACAAATGTCTCTCCCTAAGATCTCTTTGCTCAAGCACCCGACTTTTCATTTCTTCCTCGCTTGCTTGGAGCAGGATTTCGCTTTCTCATTCAGTTTCCCTGGTAGCTCCTGCAGATGGAGGGATGAAGAGGAGGGCGCATGGATTCTGACCCACGCGCCCTCCCTCTTTTCTCTTTCTGTATATATCTCTCTCGAAACATTTCCGCTTTCTCTTCCTCTTTCCATTTTCTCATTATGGCCATATTGTTTTCGAAGTTGGCGTAGCTCTCCCGCGCGAGCTCTTACATTTTTCTCCTTTCCCTTTTTTCTTGGTTCCGGGAAGCAGTCGGTTTTTAGATCTTTCTCACCACACAATGACATATCTTTAGTTGTTGGCGCGGTCGTGATTCCATTTTGTTTTTGGAATGTTTCCTCTGTTGCGGTCTTCTAAAGTAAGTGAAATCTCATTTATCGGTGTGATTATCGCCTTTATATATATATATATATACATACATACATACCTCGAAGAGAAATTTTCTGTATTTCCCCATGTAAAACGCACCTCCTTCGAAAAATTTTGGGTCAAAATGAGGAAGGGAAGGAGTCTAGACCATGTAAATGGGAATGGACTTTTCAAACGACCACTTCGACTGCTACGACTTCTTCTTCGCGACACTAGTAAATATTTCCTTTCTATTTAAAATTTGCTGAAAGAAATTTTCGACTATATTTTCTTACGGGTAAAGCTTATCATTACAAAATATGCCCATTTCACATTTTGGCTAGTGAAACTATGCGTAGTTGATATATCTTAACGTAAATTTTCCTCTTCTTAGAATCAACTGCTTGAGCCTTGACTTTGGGGTGGGACTTCATAAAGGAACAAGGAAAAGGCGACGTTTTACATTTGTGATTCGTAAAAGTACGAATTTTTCATGTTTCCTTTTCTTCTCGGTATAAATATTTCATTTAATTGCTTTCAAATTTTTGTTTCCGGATAAGGTCTCATCCGCAATGACGTTATAATCAGGAGCATGCGTTTTCACATAGCATACATAAGAGACAGGCCATTAGAGCAATTATCAAAACCTCTCAGTTCGCTCAAACAGAATTTCGGTGAAAGTCATATGTTTCATCTTTACAAACAAGGAAATGTGGTGTAATCTCAACTTCCTTCCCCAAGGGATTAATTTCTTTCGTAATAATTGGCTACGTTTTTCATGCATCCATGGTCAGGAGATGGGCGAAGACCGCACTACAAAAGTTTTTTCCTTCCGAATCTCTAAGGCGAGCCATTTCTCTCTTTTTGTTTAGCGCAGAAGGAAAAACCATCCATTACCGAAACGTCCAATTAATGCTCCCATCATTCCTTTCCCTCGATATACATTTTAACTCCGGTTGGTTTTTCAGTTGGTTCGATTCTTTCTCATCCCGTGACCTCTTGTCTTTCTTTCTCCCCCCATCTCGAGTCTCTTTCCATGGAAAGTGAGTGTGGTCGCCGTCTTGATTTTTTTAGGGCCTCTCTTAATGTGGAACCCCTTCCTCCGAGTCTTCCATTTCCCATTCTCCTTTCACTATTTCAACCCCTCGGTGCTTTTCCATCTACCCAGTTTTATTTTTCTCCCATGTCGTCTATCTTTCCATTCTCTAATTCATCTCCATCCCTCCACAACGTTGATTCTCGATGATAGTGTTCTTATTCTTCCATTCTTCCCTCGGGATACTTTTTTTGCTTAATTTTCCATCAGTTGTTTTAATAGATTTCGGCTTCCTACTCGATTCATTAACATTTTCCATCCTTCTTTCCTGAGCTAATTTCGCTTCTTTCTGAAAAATTTCCGTTCCCATTAATGTCCTCCTTTCCCTTTTCGTTTGTTTTTTTTCTATTTTCTGCATTATCGTTTTATTTTGACGAGTCACATTTTTCTGTATCTGTTTCATGCCGTGGCTCTTGGGTATGTTTTTCTCTAACCGAAATATTTTAAGTCTAAAGTAATAGACCAGGATATAACTGTCACGCTGCCGGAAATTCAATCTAGTTTTACTGTTGAGATTTTTTGCGTTAGAATTTTCCTATGAGTTTTACCAACTCCACAACAACAGAAATTGATAATATTTGTACTATTCCACAACGGTTACCGTTGTGAAATACCAACTCTTTAAATGCTCTTATCCTTTCTTTGCGAAGCATCTTCTTGTTGATTTAAGGTCCGAGTTCGGTTTTGGCCACATCATATTTCTTCTCCATTCGTCATTTGTCATCATAATTATTTTATTGACATCCAAAGCAATGTTATTCTCAAATTATTTGAATAATTAGTATATTCTCATAATTGAGAGTTCTTCTCTCTTTCAACTCCTTTGGGTTATATGGAACAATAGGCTGGCTAGTTTCAATCTCGCTTAATAAAGATGTAAACTGACTGATTACTATAATTCAAACGTCGGAACTCAGTGACTCAGTGATTTTCGTTATCAGACAAAAATAAATGTGGTTACTAGTGAAGATGTTAGAAGAGTCAAATGTTTTTAAGCGTGTACTTGCCGAAACCTATCGCACAGAAGATATCGTGGATTTCATACGGAATTTTGTCATTATCACGGAATGTATTTCCTCCGAGTAAAGTTTGTTCGTGATAGTTTCCTATTGTTATCTTCTTTTGTGGTCTCTGTTCATTTATATTTTCCATTTTGTAGCTCATTTCTCCTTCATTGGCCTTATTACATTCCTCTCTGTCTCCAATCCTTTTACTCACGAACCCTTTCTCAGTGTGTCCTTTGTCCATTCCTCCTTTCATATCTCCTTTCCTCCATATTGCCATTTCAACCGCCGCAATTTTGTCATCTAACCACTTCCCTATCCTCTATCCTCCATTCCTATTATTCAGCCAATCTCTCCCTCCCACTTCCGCCCCAGAAGCAAGGATCCTCATAATGGGAAAGAGGAGAAAATCGCTTCAGTTGGTCCTCATCCTACTATGAGGCGTCTCTCTGGAAGAAGAAATGCGGCGTCCACGTCCGAGGCAGTTATACTGGATCCCACGAATTGAATCCTAGTTTTATGTCCCCCGTATAAATTATTTCCCCAATTCTCCATATAATTTGATGGGGCTAATCTCGATTCATCCAAGTGGTAATAATGCCTCCAGATTCGATTTGTTTTCCTTGATCTGCGTCGCTCATTCCATAGATGTCGGCTGAAAGTTCTAGTTGAAGCGATCTACCAGTGAAGCCGTGGAGAGAATAATTGTTTTACGCTTTACGATGAAGATATTTATTCACCCAGCAGGGATTGCAGTCTCAAGAAGAAGTAGCTAATCGATCACGATTAATTAATTATACCCAGTTAGGAACTGAATTATTTAACGATATAGAGAAATGTCTAAGTTCGGTTGAGGGTATCAAAATGCCTATCGTCTTTTTTTAGTAATTCCCCTACGAATTCCTAAGAAAACAGATTCCTCTGGTGTAGTTTGAAGAAGAGATCTCAGGAGTATCTAGCAAAATGATTTATTTTGCAAGAGTCTTGTTTGCTCCTGCAGTTTTAGGCAGAAATATAATTTTTTCAACAATTAATTGCCATGAAATGTAAATATAATTGAATATAATGAGAAAGAAGTTCAATTATAGTGGAGTGGAATTGCAGTGATATTTATTTATTTAATCTCCTATCAGTTAATTTTTCGAGGAAATTAAACGACTAATATTTTAAAATATCCTCTTCAAGGGGTAGTCTAGTGTGAAAATTATTTTTCGTAGCAATGAACAGAGCATGAATGTTAAAATTAATCTTATTCTGATGTTATAGTGATTATGATATGATGCTTTAGTGTTATTTCCAACGATATTATCAATCAGCAACCAGTATTTTCTCAACCCGTCGCATTATCTTCGCACATAGCTTACTGGCAATTTTATTGCTTAAATATTATAATCGCATTGATTTATTTTTTGATATTTTTAGAGAAACGTTTTCCAGAATAATTCATTTTTTTTAAGATTTGTTTTTTTGTGTTGATGGCTTTGATCCAGTTTTTTTCTCTAGATTCATTTACTCGTTTAATCTGGCAACGCAGCGTAATTGTGTTGATAATAAATTCAATTGGCTTTTCCATCGAAATTAATTTTCCGGAAATTTAATGCCATTCAATTTCCGTTAAATAGCTCTGTGGTTCACGTTGAACTCTGTATTTTAATTTTCCAATACAATTGAAACATTTTTCGGCATCCTGCAATTTGAAATATTGT
>KZ308204.1:560832-595842 GCA_000376725.2 Ladona fulva | reverse complement strand
TCATGTAGCATCTCCTTAATTTCTTCACAGATTAGGTCTCCAGTGTGACGTTCATTGAGTGGTTGAAATTTTAATACAATTTTGATACGTTAGAAGTCAACCGTTATTCCGTGTGCTGTCAAACTTATTAATGAAACATTAGCACTTGGCTCAGACCAAATATCCGTGGTAAATCACAATTTCCCGATGGTATTTATCAATGCCGAATTTCATTTACTTCGAAGTTTTAACTCCGTTAAAACTCCGGTTTGATAGTATCGGAACCGGAGTCGGATCCGGAGGTAAATTTGAACCGGAGTTTCCCACCTTTCGGAGTCGAAGCTCCGTTACATCCCTAATGTGGACAACAGATTCCAAAAAAACTTACCTTTATATACGTTCTCAACGCAATGGTGATGGCTGAGCAGACAAAAAGTCCGAACAAAGAATCCCAGTGCGTACTAGCCTTTAGGGATTAAACATGTTATCATGTAGTTCTGTTTTATTACACCTGTTCCCGGTTATCGTTTAATCATCCAGATTCCTTGGTCTTATTATGAACGTAAATTGTAGTCTTGTTATAACGTTTATAGCTCTTTCTTTAATGTTTCTCGAATTCAGAATTTAAATCTTTCTCGGAAGCTCTAAGCAACGAACGTTTATCTATATAGAAAGAATAATACGATTTTCATGCGTTGTAATGAAAAATAGGTTGAGGACTTTAGCGTCAATCCATATTCCTGCGAGAAAAACTCCGTAATCGCCGTTGAGAATTTTGAATGCATTTTCGTCCATTTTTTCGCGGTTATTGATACGCGCGGAAATGCTTCAGTTAACATCATCACTCCCGCATTCAAGGCCTTTTTGATAAATCGGCCAGCCGCCGTTCTTATCGACAATAAGGCGTCGAATGTGATGTATTTGGAGTGGCGTTGGCTCCAGTCACCGTTCCCTCTCTGTAACCCTATTTGTCTATGAAAACCCTTCCTCTCCGCTTTATCTCCGACTACCCTCCGAGTTCGAAATCCCAGATCCATCCTCGCCGATCCCCGAAGCTGCATCCGCCCCACCCCCTCTTCATCTTCCTCTTTTATCTCTCTCTCTCTCTCTCTCGTCGGCCTCTCCTCACCGTTCTCCTCTCACCCACTCCAGTTAACCTTTCTCATCAATTTTCCCAGACGTCCCCACCCCTCTCCCTTACATTTACCCTTCCATCCACTCCCCACCCAATGGTATCATTAGGTTCACTGCCTTACCCCCTTTTACGGAAACACGCATTTTTCCTGCTGGCTAAGTCGTTTTTTCTCGCACCTCTCCCCTCCCTTTCTCTCACTCTCTCCCTTTTTGGAATCCTTATCCTTCCTCTCGCCCCTTTCTCCAGTTTCCTATCTGTCCTTTTTCCGTACATCTTCCCAAGTGGCTTCTTCCTCTCTCTGTGTTCTGCCCCAGTGTTTTCGCCATCTACAGCGGGGTTGTTTGAGATCGTCCCCGCTGAAAATTCACCGACGGGTTTGTCCATTTGTGCCTCGCCGGAAATCTACTTTTGGATTATTCCATCGTCGGTCAAATTCATTATCTGAAGGTTTATCATTTTTACTATTCATTGTTTTGCAAATGAGCCACATTCACGCAACGAACTTCCTGTATTCAAACGTACTCGTAATTATTTGGCAGAGAGCGATCTACAAAATGCTCACAATTTTACGATAAGTTATGTATCTTCGTTTCTCGTATCGAATAGATTCTTAATCGCAGCAATTCCATTCAAATCATGAAGGTAAAAAATTTACTCACTCCGAAGTTATATAGTCAATGTAATTACAAATACACGTGCTTCTCTTATGACTCACGCTCTTCTAATGGCTATTCAAGAGATTACCTTCGACAGAAACAATCATAGCATAGGGTTAATTTTTAGTGAAATATGCTTGAAAGTTGATTCTATTTATAAAATGGTAATGTATAGCAGCTGGTATGCAATTACAGATATTTTTTTACATTATGTGAGGAAGATTGGTCTTTTTCAGGCATTTAGTGCGGTCTTCCCTTCAATTCCTGAAACTCAGTTATTTTATATATCTCGTTTCTCAGTCTCCTCAATTGCGTTAAGTGAAAATGAAATGGGATTGACTTTTTTTTCTTGCGCACAATATGATGACGGGCTCCTGGATTTCAGGCATTGCTTTCACTTGCGGCTCTGTGGTGAAAAAAGTTCCACTCTCCAGGTCTCTGCAAAATATGAGTCGAAGCTTGTGGGTCATTCTGCATTTTACGAATAAGCCTTCAGTTCCATTCGGTTCAAGTCATGACCCTTTGGTGATCATCAAAACTCATCCAGATTGTAATCAGGACGTAAGGAGTGAGATATTACATAAGAATATTCGCAAAAGAACTGAGCGTGATAAATAATTATGTAGTATTCAACTTTGCAATGCAGCTGGTGCACTTGATCAATGTCCAGTAATCCAGTATTCTTTAGATCATGGAAGTTCAACCCGCGGATCAAGGTTCGTGTGTTGCCCTTAAATTTAGGGATGGCCAATCTATGGCGCATCCGCCAAAAGTGGAGCAAAACATCATTACAAGTGGCGCATTGCATCCAGGGAAAAACAAGGAAGAAATTCTTTCACGATGTACGTATATATACTCAAATACACGTGCTTACAGGCCTAACCTACCCACCTACCGATGAAGCCTATAGAGCGTTTGTTATAGTTTTTATAATAGATAATGGCGCATTATTTTCGTTTGCTTGGCGCATCTCTAATAAAAATGAAATAATTGACACATGAACTACTAAGCTGAAAGCTAAACTATCATCTGTGGCTCGCGAAGTCTTTGCATCATCCTTGGAGGTAAAACCGTCGACACCCATTCGTTAGAGCAGTCTTTTTAACCCTCCGATGTACACTTGCGTATTCTCAAACTTCACGGCATATTAAGTATAGTTTAATTCATAATGGAAAATTTTGAAAATGTCATTTGGGAAATAAGATATTCTTGGCGTATTTATTTGGAATTCCTGGCGAAGGCGAAATATTTCCAAAAAATTGCATCAGTGTAAAATTTGAATGACGTATTATCCTTGGATAGAGGGCGGATTACAGATAGTCAACAACGGGATGGAGAGATCCCAACCAGTATCGAATGCAGTATTTAATACTAAAAGAAAGCAAAATGCTGAATAACACAAAGAATCGATGTAACAATGAGTCGGTGATGAGACTGCTTATATTTGGAAGCTAAATGTATAAAAAGCAACAATGGAATGTATTCATGTCGATTCATTGTGGGGGCTCCCGGATAGCCAAGTGGACAACACGTTCGACTTCGACAAGCGGTCCCTGGTTCGATTCCCGTTGGAGGCCTATGTGAGAAATTACTTAAGCTGTCGAAACTTGTTTAACAATACTACTACTGCTACTACTCGATTCATAGTGGCAATACATTTGAAGTCGCTGTTGCTAATGTAACGCGGAACAGCATGAGTTTACTCGCTACCCAGCACCGTGCCGCGGTACATCGGTTGGGATTGGATTGGAAAACGCCGCGTTACTCGGAGAGTTTACATTAAGCAGAGCATTAGAGTAATGTGGTTTTTTCTGAAGCTTCACTTCGAGTAAAGGATTGTTACGCAATTGTAGCGAAGGCAATCGTAAGAAAGGAGGACAGAGGGATGAGAAAAATAAAATTGAGAGCAGTCAATCTCCCTTTAACCTCGTCATTTCCTGTTCCGTTTCTTTCTTCAGCGTCCTTTTCCTGCGATGACTTCTTTTGCTGAATCGAAAGATATTTCGAATTAAATTTTAGAAGCAATCGAGCGGCGATCTCCTCTATCTCGTTTCCTCTCTGGTTGCTGAGTGGTGGCTGAGTGGCAGTGGGGCGGAATGGAAAATGGCCCCCGAAGTGGAGTAGAATGCTTCCCTTACATTCTCCTCTTTCCTCCAATTCCATCCCACTCATTTTCGTTGTATTTTCAGGACTGGAGATATGTTTATAGCCTCTATCTTATTCCCCACTGTCCACATGTTAACAAAATGGACCGTTTGTGATTACATATGGTGGAGATACCTTGCCATTATATCGTTCCAGGTTCGATTCGAGGAATATTTAATTCCCAATGCTTTGGGTAGTTTCCTCTTTAGATTCATTTTCAACGTAGCTTCTATACGTTGCTGAAGTTTTATCTGGAATCCTTTCGTGTTCAGGCTCATGTATTGTTTTTCCTCTCGCCATAGGTACATACTATTTCAATAAATTTCTACAAAAGGAGACCGTCATTGCCACTTAATTAAATATGTATATAGATTTCTGCGTAGCCGAGTAGAAAATGATTGGCCTTTATTCAAATAAAATTGGTGGATCTCCTCTTGTAAGGAAAAAATATCTAACTTCTTGCTTATTTCATTTGGTTTTAAAATGTTGTGGAATTTCTTGCAAGGACAACTTAACTCCATACCTGACTTAGTTACCTCGTCCTTGTTCAAAGGTTTTAATAGCCATTAGTGTTTGACTTCATGATCACATCAGCCTTCACTTTGAAATTGTAAGATCATTTGATGTATCCAAGTCATTATCTGTTTAGAAAATTTGAAATAAAACTTATTTTCAAAAATCTGTTTTTATAGCTTAAGAGTTTCTCCTATGGTGACTTTCAGTGAAATTCCGCTTTCGCCACCTTTCTAATGGCTCGATAATTTTTCATAGTTGTCTCTTGCACAGTAAGATTTAATAAATGGTAACCTTATTAAAGTAGCTCAGTTTTATGCAAGAATTGTTGTCAAAAAAGATAGTAATTCCTGGAAATAATCACATTATTGAGTGAACAGAATGCTCCAGATCTTTCTTTTAAAACCGCTGTGTAAACTGAACCAAATATCAAAAGGTACGTCTGGAATCAAACAAGGATATAGAACATCTCTGTTTGCATGACTAGATTAAATACGCGACATTTTTGTTCCAGTTTTCCGTAGCCGCGTTAAGGAGGAGAAATGGTTCCTCCTTGAAGCTATTTGTTTTCACTACACCAAATACTTACTTATCCTTCGCTTCATCAAATACTCGCTCGTCCTTGCCCTCGACGGATTTCAGTCTTCCTCTGCTAGCGAGATCGTTTTAAGACCGTTAACCACTCTCCTTCTCATCCCAGCCTCGCCCTCCAGTTTTCCCCTTCTGCGCCCTCGTTGTCCCTTTGTTTCAGAGTTCGAATGTTCTCGTGCTCACCGTTTGCCTTCATAAATCTCTTTGAAGACGCCAAGAACTGTTTTTTAACCCTTTCTCGTTTTAAGTAGTCTTGAAAAAATATTTCTCCTCAAATCCAATGCTCGTTATTGGACATACTATTATTTTTTCTCGTTCCTTTTCTTCGTTCGATTATATCTTGCCCTATAGTCTATCTGCTCTGGTCTTCTCTATTTTCCGATTTTATAATGAGTGTGGCAGGATTATTCAAGGATATATTGAAATGGTTTTTAATATTACCTTCCTTATTAGAATCTATAAAACATTATTTAGTATGACATAAATATTTAATATATATAGAAATGTAATTAGGGCAGTTACTATGTATTGTCTCTTCGGATTTTCGTATATTCATGCATATTTCCTGTAATTAACTATTGTTTACTGACTTTTATCGACCGCTCCGTACTGAATGATGTCGATCTCTAAATCGTCATCTTTTTAAATGCCTAATATTCACTCTGATGAAAATTGAGTTATTGATCAATTTTATTTATATTACAGTGGTGTTTAAAGTCATATGGATTTATTTCTAAAAATACTAATTTATCACTATCATATAGTTAGTTCAATTTCATGATTTCTTTCCCTTCGTCTCATGACTTCGTAATTGCTTTCTGGTTACTTTTTATAACCCAACTTTAACTTCTTTCCATAAAAGCTAATTCCAAGTATACTTTGCCCTTTCCACCATCATGTAATGTTCCCACCACAAAATTCGCCTACTTTTTCGAGTGTTACACTGTTAAGAGAAATGAACTCGATTTACTCAAGAGATACTAAATTGAAGTAACTTGAGGCAGATAATCATAGTAGAAATTAGATAAAACTAAATAATAAGCAATAAAGTTAAGGTTTGCGTCTAAAAATGTTAGTAGGCAGGCAACATCGCTAGTTCCGTTATCGAAATCAGCACCATAAGAGTATCCATTTATTTAGTACACCATACCTGGGAACGTCAATTTTTCTACGCCTATCTTTCGGAAGGGTCCCTTCAATCATAGTTCTTCCACTATATAAGCCTTCTTCAGCCTCACTTCCTTCATATCTCTTTTCGGTATCGTCATATCTGCCTTCCCTCTAGTATCCTCCCAACGTGCACCTGCAGTCCTTTCCCAGTCGCTACCTTCGAAGAGTCCTTATCAAACCACGTGTGTGCGCGCTTCCTCTTTGCATCTCTGAGTCACCAAAGACTGTCATGCTCACGCCACCTACGCTCGAGCCCTAATACTTCTCTTTCATCTTCCCTTTCTTTTCGCTTTATCTCTCCACGTTTCTCATTTGTTTTTTTGTTTTTCTTTTCGGAATCAGGTCGTTGTATTTCTTTCACGCTTCTAGCGATTTTTTTCGCCATTTTGTCAGCTTCTCGTCCTTCTCTATTCGATACAAAGCCCCTTCCCTCATTTTTTCTCATCTCCAACATTTCCCTTCATCGGTCTTACATTTTCTTATCAGTCGCGATTGATTTCCGATCCGCTTTGGATTTCTCGCTCGCATGTGGACTATTTTGGAAATCGCAATCCATCATTTTGGTCTCCGCCTTCGCAATGCTTTATCGTTGATATTTGCCTGTCGTTCTTTATTTCACTGCATCGGAGGTACGGTTTTCTCTTCGGATAGACTTACCGCAGATCTCTCTACGTCTGATTCCAACGCCTTTCATCATTGTATTTTCCTCATAATGTCATCGTAATAGCATATCATAATATTTATCCTCTAATTTGGTGGCGTCTTGGTAGAGGGTAGGTTGAATGCGGAAGTTAACTTTTGCGAATCTCGCTGCAACATACAAAGAAAAGCACATCGTAGTCATCCCACGTAACTTTGAAAATAAATTACTCTTTTTCTTGTGTTAAAAGTGTAATTCCTCGATTCACAACCCGGCCGTAGAAAATTGCTCATAGGTACAGCGTAGACTAGAGCGTAAAGTGAAATTATTTTCTTTGCATGCAAACATGGACATTTAGAATAAGTTATTCTCCTTTCCTCTATCGAACTTATTTTCTACTAAAGTAATTTATCCTTCTCCGTCCGTTTATTCTACTGTGTCATTACAGGAGTGATTCTTTTTATTAATTGAATTCGGTTTTATAGCTATTTCGGTACTTCGTATTTTCCACAAATTTAATTGAAACGACTGTTTTCGACCAAGACGGTCATCATCAGGTTACGGAAATGACAGAATTTTTTCACATTGTTTCACCACCGATTATGGTATTTCAAAAAAATATGAATTGCTGTATTTGTGCGTATTTAAGATGGCATTTCACAAAGTTAGGCCAGAAAATCTGGAGTTTATTAACAACAGCCATTTAAATTTTCCTCTCTAACAGAAAGACATGGAAAAGGTTAGACATTTTAGGAAAATTCTTTTGGAGATAGCCGAATTCCTTCTAGTTTTCTCATATTCGGCAGCAGAGGAAAACTCATCATCTTGAGTAATAGAAGTCATTTGCCATGTTCTTTTTTGTATTCATAAAATTTCGAAACTCGAACCGTGTCATTCATATCGTAAATTAGAATAAAGAGAACTGATAAATTGTGTCACACCTTATCTTAACCAGAGTATTTCCCTGTTCGCGCTGATTGCGTTATTTCAAATGTCAGCCTCATTTTTCTCTCGCAACGATTTTTGCATTTATGAGTATTTTTGTTATCGTCCTTTCTTAGCACCTTTCTCTCCTCTTCGTGCTATCGCCACAATATTCGCTATCTCCTTTTATATCTCGTATCTTTTCGTCCTTTGTAATTTTGAGCTCGCTTGCTCTTTTTTCTTGGTAGTAAAATCCGTAAATTTTCATCATCATATCTTTCTGCTCTGCGCTCCTGTTCTTACTGGCCTCTCTCTGCTCTCGATTTGTTGCACTAATGATTTCCATATATTCTTCGTTCACACCCTGTCTGCGAAAATGCTGGTTATAATTTCAGTCCACAAAAACGTTCCGAGTCTCACTGTTTGATACTGAAGATAAGAGAGTATGTTTACCTCATTTTACTCGTTGCTGATGTCGAAGGTCCCAGTGATTCATGTCTTTGAGGTAAACTACAGGGTAGTTAATGTCACGATCATCAGATTTGTGTTTGGAATTTCCGGGAGAACTTTTTGTGTATTTTAACGATTCGAATGATTAAATTGCCGGCACGAAATAAAATGCCAGTCACTGGCATCAATTTGTGTGCTTTATGATAATTTTCGGAAAATCGACTTTCTGGATCCTTTGAATATGTATCAGTGTAAATGTTTTTTTGACCTCATTAAGTCACAGTTAAAAACAATTTTGTCAGCTTTTCCGTTGCGTGTTTAAATTGAAAACCCCTATGCTACAAAATTCTTCTTTTAGCCGAAGAATATCAATATTATCTGCATTTTGATATATTTTACCTTTTTCTTTCGTTTCCGGATGATGGATATGGACTTTTTAAAGTTGCATTTCTCTTTACGCTTAAAGGAGAGAAGATTTTCATCGAGCAATCCATTAAATCAATAAATGTTATTCCTCATTCCCCATCTAAAGAGTTTCATCTGTGATATTATTATTTAGTTAAATTTATTCCTGAGTTCGAGCGATCCATAGTCCCTAAAGTTTAGAGCAAAATGTATGCTTATTTTACAAATATCCTTTATAAGCTTCGGCTTGAAACTCGGGGGTCCGTTTTTTCATCTTACCTCCCTCATTTTATTAGCTAGACAGCTTCAGTTGATAAAATCAAATTGTAGACCGAATAAAAGCACCAAAGATAGGCTATTCCAGCAGAAGTTTGCTCGTCGGAAATTGCGAGAATTTCCATAAAAATTGCGTCATCTCCAATTTAAATTAAAGCCCTCCTTACTTTCCCTCTGAAAATACCCGTTGTTTTCTTCCAGTTCGAAATCGATGTTCTAAGTGAAATGAGGTTATATCCGCTCCATCTGCATCCAGCGGGGAAAAACCGATATCCAACGCACTCCGAATGACCGATTCGAGAGCAAATGAATACTCATCTCTTTTGTTTCCATCGCAACAATTAAATATCTCTCGATACGAGTTCCGATACTTTCCTCCGTTGCCAAGATGTTTTCCTTTCCCCGGGAGCATTCTCGCCGATATTCCCCCCTCCCGATTCCTTTCTTTGGAGGGAGGCCGTTCTTCTCCTTTTCTTTTATGCTATGTTTTCCTCCCTTTCCACCTTTGATTCCACCCTCTTTTTTCACTTTATCGCCTCGTGATTCCCACCCCTCTCTCACCTCTCTTTCTCTCTCCACAAGACCATTCCACAGCGTTCCAATCTATGAGTGGCATTCTTTCATCGCCCTTTGAAAGGTCGAATGAAGGAAAAAAAGAGGTGCTTTCCGCAGTCCCTCTCCCTGACCTCCTCGCCCACTCCGTTCCCTTTCTTTTTCCACCGACTTTACTCTTTCCTCTCGCTCACATACACTCGATATCCTTCTTTCGTACCATCTCCTTCCACCCTCTGTCTCCCCCATAATCTCATCCTCATTTTTATGCTCCCTTAAAATTTTTCCTCGTGTTTATCTCTCGTTTGGGAATATTTTTTCTCGCGCTCGCTTTTCTAGAGTTTCCAAAAATTTTGCAAGGGAAAGTGTAGGTCGCCCTTTGAAGTTCTCGTTTGATATTACACTGCTCATATGATATTCATGCTTTCCGCGAATGGGATGATTCGCTGAAAAATTCCTTTTTCGAAGATGAATGAAATAATCAGTGGAATCGTTTTTGTAAAGGTTCTGGGAGGGACCTACAAAGAAAATTGAGTGATATTGATGATTCTTTTTGCGTCAACCTCGAAGTACTCATTTTCTTAACGGAAATTTCCGTGAATGCTCCTTAGCGTAAAAGGACACGAAAACCTATAGCTAACGGTAGGCTACTTAAGCTTTTAAGAATGTAATTCAGATTAAACCGAATTGAGTTAATTTTCAGCTTTTCTTGGGTAATTTATTTCATAAAATTGTCATTTTTTTTTACTTATAAAATTTTTTAACTTATTCCCAATCAAAGATTCGTTGAAATATTGAAAATATAATGAAAATTTTACCTTTTACTAAATTTTTTCTAATAGATTAATGGTATTAATGTGGAATCGCTATTGATTGTAATTACGAAGTCAAAGGGTTAAGCATAGATGTTTATTTCATTATTCTTGAGAGAATTCATCGTCTTGGAATTCAAGACTATGAAATAATTTTGAAGATAAACATTGAAATATAGAATCTCGTCCTAGGATGTCGTCACGTTTCCTTCCTCGGATAGCCTGTGAGTTATTCTCGATTTTTCTTTGTTTTATGAGTTATTGTATCGATTGTAATTGTACATTCCCCATCATCTGTAGATTATTGTCAAGACTGGAATCCAGACTGTCTATTTCATGTCTACATTTTTGTTGTGGTCTCTATTTCGTTTTCTTTTTTCTGTAGCAATATCATCGCGTGATAAATATATGTAAGCCAAGCAAAAAATAAGAACTGTTAAAAAATAATCCATGTAAAATACGAGGGACACCAAGTTTCAGACGGTATTGGCCGACGAGAGAAAGAGGTGCCGACTTCGACGTAGTCCGCGAAAGAAATCCCCGTTTCTTTTCCGAGGTCTGCGTCTTTTTCATAAAGTTCTGGGGCCCTCTTAAAATTCTTGATATTGTGCATGAAAGTACTGGTGCAATCACGTCGCTCATTTCACTATAAGATCGCTCGAAATAAAATACTCGCAAAAGTTCGTCCATATGGCGTGCTGGGTTACGCCTTGAGCCACTAACTCTGGGAAATTGAGCCGTGTTACTTCCCTTTTACCTTTAACCTTTCCGTTGTTTCATTTATCACTTTATTGCTGCTCGACCTATCATTGTCTCTTTGCGACTCGCAGTTTCTGTCGTTCCTGTCCATTCATCCGTGACTTCATTTCGCTTTCATCCAGCCCCTTCGTTTAGCCCCTGATTTTTCCACGTTCCTCCGTATATTATTCTCCATCTTGTCACAAAATCTCTCTTTTTCTTTTCCGTAGCTTACCCTTCCCATCATGCTTCTTTGTCCGTTCCCTGTACCACTCACCATTCCCCGTAATTATATACAGATCGATCCTGCAAAAATTCCCCTCCTTCCTTTCCAGTCCACTCCATCTCTTCTTCCTCCACTTTCATATACATTTTTCCATTTTATCCACCCGGGCACCTCTTTTCCACCTCGCCTCGTAATCTTCTCAGTTTATTATTTTCTCCTCTCTCCAGAAGGAACTAAGGGCGCTCGCCCAGTTCTCGAATTCCTAAGGTTCATCTGGATTTATTGTCTTCTCACCGTTGACATCTCGTCCTGAGAAGCAAGAAAGTTGCTTGCCCCTTTCAGAGGTATGCTTCTATTAAGAAATATCTCTCAGAGAACGGCTGTCTCTATTGTTCAGAGGGTTTTTGTTAAGCTTAAGGAATGTGCAGTGAATTTCATCCCGTACGGAAATTTATAATAATTTATAGTTACGTGAATTTTTGGATTTGATGCATCCAATCAAATTATTCGCAACTACTTTTTTATAAAAACAGAGCTCTGGCCAAAATCTGCCTCGAAAGGGGAATCAGTTCAGACGTATGGAGTTCTTGGTGAACCCTAGCCCCTTCCCTGAAGTAGCACAGTCTTATACCATCAGTAGTGAACGTTCCGTTCCTAAGACAAAGGCTTCTTGATTGATGTTTTCTTATCGGGATCACGATCAAGTTGATCTTAAACGTATAGGTATTCCGTCCGGAAAGAGGAAATTCTTTGTAAACTCTATTCTCTGTATTATTAGAGCTTAATTGTATACCATAAGCCAGTAATTGTAAGAATTCTTTCTTTCAAAGGCATCTTAATAATTTTTCCTTATTTATACAGTCGTACTATATGGTATAACTATGTATACGGTTTAGTAGTCGAAGAAAAATTTTTTTAAGCCCAGATGACAGATTACATGTTATGGCATTGGATGGGCCTCATCTACAGTTATGGTATTCAGTTAAATCATGTAAATATTTGCGATTCTTTGAAATAAAAATAAACTGTCGTACTTTTTCTTCAACCTATTACGCATACGATAGCTGTGAACAACTAATCGTCATTATCAATGTAATGAAATTTACTGTTAGAGTGGGTAGATATCCATTTAAGTATAGAGAAAAATTATTGACATTGTATTTTGTTTGTGATGATTATCAGTCGACGAAGCCGATGTATTTAGCAATCAACAGTAATATAGCTTCTTTTTAATTTTACATGATGTATACTCAGAAAAAGTACCTTTTACTGTGAATTATTTTCGCTTAAGTATTTGCTCAAAATGTATATATTTTACACGATGTGCATAGAGATATCAGATATTTTATCGTTACCATTATTTGTATTTAGTCTGAGAGAAAGGATAGCCACACCTGTGGCCAGTGAGCGCAGCTTGGTATCTAATGCACTAGAAGTAATCCGTAATCAAATATATACCGCTGGTGCTGCGGTAAAGCTTCGGCGATTTTGGTCTGAAATTTTCCTTGGCGATTCTATCATGATACAGCGGGTGCTGGGGAATTTCTATGAAACGAAACGCATCTTTAGGCCGGGAAGCAAGTGATGAATAGTAAACATCATTATGGAGGTATGATTATAGGAACACTAATCTTGGAAGGAGTCATGAAAATATTATCAAGGCATTTATAAAGCTGAAATTTACCTTATTCGCTTGTGGAAGCACCGTGGACTTTCTGGTCGCATTATTTATTTTACGTGACACTAATTGGCGAAACAAGTTGTCGATACTAATTCAATATCCCAATTATAACATTAATGATTCAAGTATCAGTCCATAAATTTCCGTAAGTAAAATTGTAGTTATTCTAATTGTTTGCATCAAATAAAGGTTTAATTATTTTGGTTTTAATTACTGGGAAAATAATGTTACTCTCTTTAAACAGATTTCGATGATGTAGAAAATGCCAATTTGTATTTTAAGAAAATACTAATACACTCTGTACTAATAATTGCACAAACAAGTATTATGTATATATTGGATTTCATAAAGGAAAAAAAATTTAATGTTGTAATCAGTGCATCTTTATTTATCCTTGGGATTAATTGTTTCAATGAATCGTAATTTCAAAACAGATCATTCCGCAGTTCTATCTCTCCTAAAAAGTTACTTCAGTGTGGTGCTCATTTACATGGTTCGTTTCCTTTCTGGCGGTATTTGTTAAATTAGAGGTATAAAGGAGGCCAGCATTTTCGCATTAGAGCGTGCTCTTATGCCTAGTTTGGAAGTCATTTCATTAAAATCATTGCAGAATATGTGATTGACGCCGAAATGTTATGAAAGGTTCAGCTTCTCAAAAAATCGCTTATTCCTTAAGAACATCCGGAAACAGATGAATGTGTTACAGTCTAAGAAATATGATAATCATCATCTTGTCAATATCTTATCGTGCTCATAATCGAATTCTGCATTTCAGATCATAACAAAAACAACAGAGATTATGTTCATTGTATAAAGGTCGCTTTTCTATCATCTTTGTAACTAATGTATGTTATATTGCGATATATGTTCTTTAGTAAAGTTTTTTCTAGGTTCTTTTTTTCTCTCATATTTTCTTCGTATATGCAGGAAGTATCTAATATCGTGTGTAGGTATTGTGAAATACATCAGTTTTAAAAATATATTAGAGGAAAATTTCCTTCTTAAACTTAAATTAAAATGGTTGCTATCTGTTTATTTTATTTGTTGATAAGTCATAGCGTCTGCAGGATGCGCTTCCAAAGGCCTTGAGTTTAATATTCCAGAAGTCAAGAACTTTTTACTTGGCCGTATACTTTTGGCGCAGAAGTTCTAAAATTTTTATCGTCGTGCTTTTTACGCGCTTCCGCGTAATTCTTTCAGAGCCAATTTTTCCTTCGAGAGAATCGATTTTCTCTTTTACGCATCCCAGCTCCTTATGTTTTCAACGCTGTTATGCTCTTGTCCTTGAAAGAGCTCTGCATTTTAGTGCTGACTGCAGGACTTCCAATAATCTCTTTCTTTCTCTCCTTTCTTATTCAGCCCTTTGTTTTTCGCCGAAGTGAAAGCTGCAATACATCGAAAATAATCTCCTTTCATTGAAATAATTCCAGTCTCCATATCGCGTAAATAATCTTCTTTTGTTATGTTGGCCAATTAACCGTTGGTAACCGTGGTTTTCTGTGATAAACTTGCCTTTTCATCCGACCAGGGTAGTTTGGAAAAGTATTTTCATGTACAATAATCCGCGAAAAGATTGAATTAGTGCAAAAAGCCCTAATGTATTTTTAGCTTCTTTAGATTTTATCTCCATAAAAGAAATTTCTGAGTGTTGTAAACTCATGCTCCCAAAACTTTGTGTGATCGTTGTTTCTGATATGTCAATAAGCGTAGAAATAAGCTTACAAGATAATGAAACATTATCTTGTAAGTTTAATTTGTTTCAGACGGAAACTATGGCATTTTTCGCTTCATTGTGTAAAAGTGTACCAGCAGTAACTAATCGGATTTATTTTTAACCAACTTCCATCCTTTATTTTCCCTGCATTCATAATTTAAGTTGTGTTGTTATTTTATCTCTGCTATTTCGTATTGCTCTTAGTTTACGCTTCGGTGTTAAGAATCTTCTCCTTTACGCAGAAATTGAATTCAAAATTAATGGCTACTTTTTTAAAATCCTCTCCTTCAATGTTATTTAGAATCAGGAATTTTGTTGAGTTTAAATTAATGTCTTCTCAATTTTTTTCCAGATACAATGAAAAGATTGAATATCGTACACATATTAGTAATCTTCATTCACCTTGCTAACGGTGTTTGCCCCTTGTGCATAGATCCCGGGCTCCCTAGCGTTTAACGTATGATTTTAAATTTCGTACTATTCTTAATTTAGGTCTCTGATAGCAAAAGATTCCCAACTTAGGGGTATTTCAGGTCAATTAGTTACCTAATGTTGTTGCACATAATTATAGAAGACGCGTATTTTGTAAAATTTTTATCTCAGCGTTTTCCCGCCTGTGTTATCCTTAAAAAATTGGACATTTCCATTAAAATTTTTCCTAGAGCCCTTAGCCTGCGGAAGGGGGGAGGGTGTACCCATGTTGCGTAGCTCCCAATCTTCTTAGTGAATTTCATCCGCTACTTCAAAAAATATTAAAGCATTTCGAATTTCCGACCGAGAATCTTCGTTCTGATTTATTTATTATTCCGGATATGCTCTCGGATTCGCAGCTAATTTACGAATTCAGATCGTCCACGAGTCGAAATGGAAAGTTTCGGAACAGGATCTCGAGATGTCGCTAATTAAGCTCTGGGAAGGAATTTCGTTCCACGACGGAGGCTACTTAGTGAATCGAGTTTAAAATTGAGTTCCCCTAAGATTGATTTTGAAACCGAGGTTGGAATAGCTAATAAAGTGATTCTCCGCCGAGAATTTTAATTTAAAATAAGGAGGGGTGGCGGTGCGCCTTTTGGGGGGAAGGAAATGAAAGGAATGATTTAAATTTCGTCCCATTCCCTGGGAAGTCGGCCGTAAACTGTTGGAAATAGCCAAGCAATGCGTGTTTATTCATTACACCGTGATTACGAGACGCCGATTTTCCATTTCTCCTCGCGTTGGCAGTTTCAGCCTTCTTTATGAATAAATCATGCCACCCGGGTCCGCCATTTTTCCCTTTTGTAATTTGTTTTCCTCCGAACATTTTTCGCGAGGAATAAAAAAATTCAACGTAAGATCGGTCCGCGCATTATTCGTCGCGTTTCGGAATGAGCGATAGCGAGATTTTTTCGCGTCATGTTCGCGGACGATATTAACGCGGAAAAATGCGGGAATAATAAATATCGAAGGAAAGAAACGAATAATTAATCAGTTTATCGCGCGTGGTTATTAATAGCCGCATCTCTCGCATTTTTTCGCGAATACTGCAGAGCTCATTTGTTCCCGCTAATGGCGTAAATCGGGCGGTTTTAATCACGTTTCGCAATCAGGGGGATCGATCTTTTTTCGCTGTTTGACTCGTCCAGTTTTTTCATCTCTACGATTTGTTTTCCTATATTTTCTCTTCGACGCGTGATTTTTGTTCGATAACGCCGATATGGGCCGATACTCATCAAAGCAAATTATATCTCCCCCGAATCGGGAGGCGTGATTTACTCTCCGCGACTCTCTTCCTCCGTATATTGTGTATATCTGTAGCTGTTCCATTAGGCGCCGCGATGTCTCGTTCCCAATCCATTCCTCGCCCGCCATTCTCCGCGACAGCTCCTGAGTACTCCCCAATATTTTTTTCCGCAACTCTATTCCGCGAAAATACTCCAGTCCTCGATCATTCCCCGCACCTGACTACTTTCGTGCCATCTAGGTCTTTCGTTGAAAATGAAAAAAAGGCATCTACTTTTTCTAGGTACGTATCCCCTTCCCTTCGTCTCTTTTCACTTTATTACCACTTCAGTGCGGATCCTCGCCATGTCTATCAAAAGTAAGATTTTTTCGCCTGATAAAAATGTCGGCCCGAGGAGGGGAAAAGAGAGGTTGGAGGTTGGATGGGAAATCAGAGTTCCTATGCACTTGAACGATTCTGGGTAAGAGGAATCGAAATTCGTAGAAGTTATTTGTGCGCCGAATGGATTGTGATTTTCCGATAGAGATCGATTCTGCGTGGAACTTCTCCTGCTATGAAAGCCATTGCATCTGAACCACATTTATAATGTTTGATTTAAAAGTAATGACTTTAATGAAAAATTTTAAGGAAAATTGTCGAAAACTGCGGCTGGAGTAAAAATGCATAAGGAATCTACCACGCCTATTTTCTCTCTGTACAGTCTCATACATTCTTTATTCAATTCAATTCAGTTCTTTATCCAGCCATTTCTAGAGTTGCCATCTATCCGGGTTTGACCAAGAGTTCCAGGTTTTGATACTCCGGGTCTCCGGATTTCGTCATTTCTCCAGGGTAATGAGCTTTGATATTAATTGCCCGATTTTATTACGTATCGTGAAACAGTTGAATATTAATCAAGGAAATTCCTTAGTTGTTGAAATAAACATTAATGTTATAATTTGTGCAATCGTTAAAAAGACAGAATTTACATCTTATATGCAGAAATGAGACGGCAGTGGACCATCTTATGTAACGTAACACAACTAGCGCCGTATTTCTTAAGGGCCTCCAGCTATTTCAGAAAGTTATCGTTTAAAGAACAGCAGGCTCTGAAATAAAATTTGACAACTCATTTAAACCTAGGTAATAACTGAAATAGGTGAAAATCAGTCCCCTGATATTACTTAAAGGTTGGATAATTAGTCGATGAGAAGAGTTTGCGAGTTTACCTAAACTTAAAAATTTGAGCTTTACAGTCAGTAATTTGTCATCCTTCTAAGAAGTGGTTGAAGTATATCCCGGTTCTTATTGCTGGGAACTCATTCTCCTCTAATGTACCAGGGAAAGGATTGAGCAAATAGAGGGAAGGAAGTGTCGATGTGGAGTGAATCGATGAGTGGAGCGGTGAAGTAGGCAGATTTGGAAACGATCAGTCCCGAGGCAGGGGTGGAGCTCGGGAGATGGTTCCGGGAATCTAGTGTTAGATGGCGCGGACAGCGGTGGGAGATGGCGAATTCCTCTGAGTAATGGGGTGGCAGAGGGTGAAAGGGAGGTGACACAGAGGAGGACAGAATTCGCTTTCATAATCCCAAGGATTTAACCCTCCCAATCCATTGAATTCGAAATGACGACTCGTTCTCTAATGGCGTGGATCTTTCGGAGAGGGAGGAACAAAGATCTTCGGTGACTGCTTGTAGGAAATGAAACCCCTTGGAGGATTGAGGGCGAGATTTTGCGGAGTGCGTGAAAAAATTGTGTGACGGAAAATGTCTTCATTCAAACTGCTTAGATCGCGAAGTTAGACACCGAAATTAAGTCGTCAGATGTGGAAGAAGAGAAATGTCTTCAGCCGTCTTTATGAAACGTAACCGCTGATTATGCTACGATGATTACTAGTCGAAAGTGAAAATGACTTCAGAAACAATCTCTGGAAACATTAGCGGATTTAATTCTGCCAAATCGTTGTTTTTTCCCGTCGAATATTTATTTTAAATAGCATTTCCGGTTAAACTGAAGTTTTGAATTTTTATGTAGGATAAACTTGTGACAGAAAGGAGTGATTGATTTGCTTAAACTCAGTTTAATGACAAATCAATAGCTGCGATACTTCTTTATGCATTCCATTATCGTATTACATCGCATTATATCTATTAAAATGAATTATATTCTACCTATTTCAACCATTTGAATTTTTTGTAAATTACTTAATTAAGTAATCTTGGTTTTGGTATGTATTAGACTAGATTAATAACGATAACACCACAAAGAAAATTACTTGTAGAAGTAGTGAATTAGAGATATTTTAAAGTAATGCACTGTAATACATAGAGAGATTTGTTTCTTTTGTCATACCTATTTTTTATTTCATGTGGAAATTATCTTAAAGAATGGTGAATTACGAGAAATATTGCAAAGTTTAAATGTGAAAGATAGGTTAAGGCATAAGGGCCAAATACGAGAATAAAAGAAAAGAATTAATACAATGGGAGGAAAGCGTAGAAGTTTCGATTCACGACATTGATCTACGATGGAAGTTGACTGCAATTGGAAGGTTCTAATCTCCAATTACAGTGATTTATTTTCGTTTTAACTAGAGCTCTTACTGTGCTTAATTAATTATATCTATTTTTTATCATCTCTTTTTATTGGATAACTTTTGCCATAATAAAAAATAATCTACGGTACGATAATAGGTTGTCTTCCTTTCTAAACTGTATTCTTATCCAAAGATGTTTGTAATTTCATATAAAAAATTATTTAAATAGTATTGTAGAAAATCCTTAACAATAATCTTTTTACTAAATCATTTATAGGCTATTGCAAACAAGAAACGTTTTGAACTGAAAATCTTTGGTGGCAGCGTAGGAAGGTGAAAAAAATGGTTTTCAGTGGAATTGTATGCACCATTAGGGCTTATTGTAAAATGCAGGTATCGAATATTGATTTTATCCGTTTTTTAAATTTATTTTTTTGATTTTCGCATTCGCCTTTTTTTTTTCGTCTACTTTTTCGCGTTTTTCAGTGAATATGCAAATCTCTTCATCGATTTCCTTCGATTTTAATTGCTTTTTTGTTTCGGGATTTCTTCCTCAGCCAAAGTAAATATTTTGATATTTTCATTCACCGTATTCATTTTTTGTCCCTTGTTTGCTGTTACGGAAAATCCTTCTGGGATTTGCTAAGATTAATTCAATAATGAAACATTGGGTTTTCAATAAGTTCATTGTTGATTACATTTCCCCGTAAGCCCGGCAATGATTCTCAGTTACTTAGTATGTATTACTTTGATGTGGTCAGACGATGTGAGTGAAGCAATTTACACTTCCGACGCATCGAATTGATTAACGCTTTATTTACAATTACAAATTTCCCCTTTTTGACAATGGAATGAGCGTGAAATTCGATTTACACCGTGATTCGCGGAAATCACGTAATATTTTATGCAACTTAACTCCATTACCTTTTTATTGTTATGATTCCCAAATAACGATGAAATTCATTCTCAGTATCTCTCGTTGAGTTTACCAAAATTTATTTTCAGCGACGACCTAAAATTTCAGCTGGTTAAGTGGTCGTGACCTTCACCTCAGATTTATCTCCGCCTGCACGGGGTTGAATTCTCGCGTAAAATTTTCAGAAACCGGCTTTTACACTTTCAAAATTTATTTCTTATCTCGTCTGTTGAAGGAGCTCATATATTTTCTCCACATTTTTGTTTTGACCTCTCAAAAATATCTTGTGAACCCTGAAGCTCCCTGCATCGAGATCAAAAGCACCGAAATTTTTCAGGTTATAAACCTCAGTTCCTCCATATATTTTTGTTCCTCTTTATGTCCTTCCCGTCACAAATCATAACGTTATAATCGGCAACTGTTACCCTTGACCAGTGGATCTCATACATATAGTTTCCAGTTGATATCCTACTTCTTTAACTATTGAGATTTTTTATCTTATGTGATATTTCGTACTTTGATGCTTTCATGTTATAAATCAGTTCGACCTTATCAAGTCAGCGAATAGTTTTACCATGCTCATGAATCAAATATACTTGTGTACCCTTACTTTATATTTATGGGGATATGCAGGTTTCAAGTTGAATACTGCTTTAAGCGGAGAGAATCCTAGAAACTGATCCTTACTTAAGTCTCAGTAAAATTTCCAAGGCGTATTTGCCGTATTGCTTGGAGTTTATGCTTACCTGAAAGAAATTTAAAGTTTTATGTGTATGTGTATATATACTATATTGTATGTAGACCTCTGTTTTTCCTTTTCAAAGAGTTTTGGCCTTTGATTATGTGATTCACTTGCTGATAGCTTTCTTTAATCCTATCTTGCTCAGCTGGAGATGATATATTGAGATACTTAATGTAAAAGCATGTAATGCAAAGCACACGTTCTATGGGTCATATTAGAGACGACGCATGATGAGAAAGGAATTAAAAACGCAATTAAAAGGAGGAAGATTGTTAATCTCTCTACGGATGGCAAATCGTGAAGATTTTTCTTTCGTTGATGGAGATAAATCTCGAGCACGTCTGCGGAATGATTTAAGTTGTTGGTAGCGTAATGATGTCAAGGTGGCCTCTGGAAGGGAAAAGGCTGAGTTGTCTTTTCGCTGTTTTTTCTCTCCGTCACTTCTCATTTGAGGCATTTGGATCGATGTGTAGAAGAATACGCGCGGTGAGCGGTTATATCGTTCCATTTATGCGTATGTGGGTCATTGGTTTCCCTTTCCGTTTGGATCGTGATTCCATTTTATTACAAGGGAAGCCTTCGAGAGGAGCCTGTTAGCACATTCAGTCTAATGGAATGAGAGGTACCGACGATGATGTGACATGACGCTGTTCAAGCTGACACCGATACGCTTTGTTTGTTGTTATAGGTCCATTAAAATCTTTGAACGCCCTATTCAGTCAGTACGCACCTAAGGATAAAGGGAGTAGTTGTGCAATATTCAGAGTAGTTCAGAATCAATCCTAGAGGTTTATTTCGAAAGTCTTTCTCTCTTGTTACAAACGAATGTCTCGTTCGTGCATTTTGCACGCGATAAAGCTTCTGATGTTCCGCTGCACATTGAGTTTGCTTACATATATTACAGAGTAGAGGCTTCGGTCGGACGTCAAATTAGTCTTCGTTATCACGCGTTCGTATTGGTGCTGGTAAAGCAGATCGAGTTCTGAATGCAGCATTTCGTCCATTGCCTTTAATAATCCCGCTCATCAAGGTCCTTTGTGACTGTATTTATCTTTTGCGAAACTCAATTATTTAATCAGCCCCTGAGGAATACAAATTACTGTGACGTGACCACTAGATGCGTGATTTCTGTGACAAAAATATTCATCTAGTAAGGTTTCTTCAATTTGAAATTAAACCCTCTACTTCGTCATATGTATAACAGCAGTTTGAAATTCACCGTTGAAACTTGATCAAATTAATATGTTAAGCATTCGTAAATAAATCATCTTCACGCATCGTAAGCAAATCATCATCATGATTTGTCATAGTCCTACAGGATCGTGGGAATTTGTTTTACGAATCTCTCTATTCTTTCCTAGTTTTTGCTCGGCATACAATATTCTGAATATCAGCCAGTGTATTATTATGTAATTCTGACACCTATACGATGTAGCTCATCTTATTCAATCCTTCTCTACTAGTCGGTCCCTTACCCTGTAACTTATCGTAACCATCGGGCTTCCGGATAGACATGTGGGTAACGTGTACGATTTCAATGAATGCTGTTCCGGGTTCGATTCCCGGTGGAGGCTCACGTGCAAAATGACCTAAGATGTCGAAGTACTTTTAAAAATATTACTACAACCACCTTTAACCGTCATCGTTTCGACCGTACTTTATTTTTGCAGGGAATTAGAATATTATATGACTTTACTGGTAAAGCTGAGCGGGTTGAGACCCAAAGAGAAATAGCTTTGAAATCGTAACTGGGACTTGAACCCAGTCCCAGTTACCATCACTTACAGTAATCCCCCACTATCCATGTAGGTATCTAACACTTAGTGTCTTCTAACACCTACATACTTAAGTGTTGGGTATAGTAGTTATCTTCGCGTTAGGTGACTGTCGCATCACTCTTCACATCTTTGTCCTATTATTTCTCTTGCCCACTCGATTTTCTATCTTCTACGCAATCTTGTCTCGAAACTTCATGCATAATGGGTACCTATTATTGCAAGCGCCCATGTTTCTGCTTCATGGCAGGTGTTGCTAGTGCAGCCAGAATTCAGCAGCAGCTTCAGTTTTACAGATTGCAGTTTCTTTCCTAGTAGCATTAGTGTTAAATAGCTTCAAAAGCTGATGTAATTTTACACTTTCACCAAAGGAGAACGCGCTTCCCATTTGGTAATCCGGGAGACAAGTTTCTTTTTAACGTCATCATTTTCTATCGATAATGGTTCAAAACATTCGTATAAATGCATAGACGGTAGGATATGTTTTTACTGTTATGATTTTGAAGCTAACCACGCTGCAGAATTTGGAATAGGTTTATCCAGCATTCTGCAGTGTATGAAAATAAGTTGAGCGTACATGGGCAACATTTTATTCCGTAAATAGCTTAGAACTATAAATGAACTTAAGAAAAATTGGAAACGCGAATGGTTTATGTCTATTTCAGCCATTATTTGGTCAGTTATGGTAAATATTTCTTAGGATCTCAAAAAATGCAGTTTGATTTGAGAAATACGCCACCGAAACGTGATGGAGTTGCGAAAAGTGAAATCTTCGTTTATTGATTTTTTGGGTAAAGTACGTAGTACGTACGGATTTTAATATCCCCTTTATTCATTCACCCATCAACAGTTCTCATCAGGTAGCGAAGACAGCGGCTCTTCAAGCAAGGATTTACTATCTTCGTAACGATCTGTTAAAACATCGAGGGAGCGAGGCCGATGCATTTCTCGGAATGGCTCGAATTAATCTCGCCATGCCTATCGGGGGCGCCACAATTCACGTGGCCAAGTTAACGCGCTGTCCGACATCATGCAATACGTTTAACAGACGCGAAGCCCGTTTCTCCACGCGTCGAAACGTTGCATTCGTCCGGAGACTATATTGTTTGGCTTTAAGAAGAAAGCGTTGACGCGAAATTTCAGTAATTTTCCCTCTGGAAGTCATTCACGGACGCGGGTATAAACAACACTTAATTAGCGAAGCTATCGAAGTGCTACCAGAAGCAGCCAACCTCTTCCTGTAGTCGAATTTGTCGGATTAATTTGCGTAGCGGCTCTTAAATCTTCCCGGCGTAACATTCGACTTGGCTCTTGCCGTCATTAAAAACATAGCGGCATTTTATTGCTCCGCTGGCCTTAATAGATGCTCGGCTCCTTCAAGTCGCTCGAATCTCCCCAAGCTTGTGCGACGGGAGCTCATATTTCACGTACTTCGTAAATCCTTCCCCTTCAGAGGTCCCAACTTCAAATAGACTCTTTTATTAGGGCTTTGCTTTCGAATCATCCGACAGTCTTCTGCGAGCGTTTATGGAATATATGCACAGTTAAAGCCGCCAGTCGGCAAGTAGAATGCCTCGGAGAAACGGTGATCAGTGAAATTTTATGCCGGCAATTTTGTGCGAAGTACCTTGCAGCTCTCTTTCTTTATCGCTTGGCGCACAGGAATTTTTTTATTCAGCGATCTTTTCTCTCGCTGTCGAGAATAAGATGAGAAAATTCTCATATGCCTTGTTTGGTATGGTTGGATTGGAGAGGAAAAGTAGATAAGAAATGGATAACTATCTTACATATTATATATTACAAAACTACGGTAATGAAATTTGAAAAGGAGATTACACTTGCGAGAGTATCATAAAAGACTTTGATATAATCTTTCTTCATTCATTTTTATTATTGGTAAGAAAGGGAAAATGTTAATGTGACTTCATTCGTGTTGTTCGCCATCCCATATTTTGATGAAGTTGCATACTCGTCGGTGTTCTGAGGAAGTGAAACAAGCTAGTAATTTATGGAAAAATTAAATATTTTACAAAGTCAGAATTTTCATTTGCAAATAAAAATGGCATTAGGAAGAGTTTATGAGAGAGTTAATAAAAGTGGATCGCTCTTTCTGCTTTGAAGTCCCATAACTCGAAGTTACCTGTTCTGAGTGAGTTTTCTTTTCGAAGATCAAGAAGTAATCTGTAATATTAGGTGATATAGAAAGAATGAACATCACTAACTTTCAAAAGAGGTTGCGTAGCCATATACAAAAATTTTTAATAATTTGGTTAGATGTATGTGTAATTTAATAGGGTGAATGACACTACGCGTGAATGCTATTTAAAAATTTGAAGAAGTTACAGAGTCATTACCGCAACCATTACATATAAATATTTGAAGCAGTAAGATGTCACTATTTATTTATTACGATAAAAGTCTCAAGGTACAATGTAGTTAAAAAATTCTTCCATTTTCTTTGCGACTTTTCTCGCAAAGCAGCTACTGAAGTGAAGGTGTTTGCAACTTTTTTTCATATTTTTTTAACACTAAACGTCACGAAAAATATTTTGAATAATCTTGTAATCGCAATCTTCTGGAATGAAAGCTCTAATTATTTTTTCATCCGAAGATTCAATGAGAAAGATCCGAAGATGTAATAGACAAATACTTCTATAAATTATCATCTTTATGGCTTAAATGGAAATCCTATTTTAGCTTAAAAGCTGGTGTTATTGTTTTATTTCCCAAATGATCGATTCATATCCATTAATATAACGATGAATTTCACGCAGAATAAATTTTGCGAGAAAATCATCGTTAATGTGACGTAATCCTCACAGCGACTCCATGAACGAAGGAGAACAAACTCTGACGTATTTCATTTCGTACTTTCGGTAATTTTGAATGTAAGTCACGCTAATTGGCGACCGTATTTATCATGGCTCCTCGGCTATTTTACTCCCTTTTCGCCGCGCTTCCCTTTCGAAATAAACCGGGCGGTGATTCCACATTTTGCTATTCATTCCACGTCAAACAGAAGTTACCAGATTTTCCTCATTAGTCAAACTGAAGGATGAGATTATGGTGAAAGTAATGCGAGAGATACATTCCATCGCTGAAGTCGGTCCGAAATTGGGCATCGGATCGATTTCCCGAGCCGTTAATAAAGGAATCCGGAGGGGTTGAATTTAGAGAGAGTTCGGTTTTTGAGGGAGGGGTAGGCGGAGTTTTGGTACTTTGATGACGGAGGAATGAGAAGTTGGCCCTCGAAAGGCCCTTGCACACGTACCAAGGGTTTTCAGCCGATGGCTAAAACAGAGAGAGATGGGAAAATTTCTCGTGATGGAAGGTTAGAGGGAAAGGATGAAATTAATGGTAGCAAAAGAGGTTTTAACAATGGCGTTTCCTGTAACAATGGTGGTCAAATGTGACCGCCTCCCTTAAGTTTTTTTTTATATCTTCCGATTCTCTCATCCATCTCTTATCGAAGGAAATAAAATCGCATGGCCCCAGCTCTCTCATATCTTGATAATTATCGACTCTGCTGATATCTCTTCCGGTAGTCATAAAGGCACCGTTACGTGTAACCCCAGTTAAATTTCATTTAGTGTTCCATTTGTTTTCTTTTTCTGTGTGAACGTTTAGAATGAATGATATACTAATAGCGGTGCTAGTTTAGAATCATTAAATCTATCTTGAAAACCTTCGAATCCGTTTTGTTTTCAATTTTATAAAATTATCACCTTATTGAGTTTATATATAAAGAAGATGATGATCATGAACTTAAAAGAAAACTTGCAAAGAGTTCTGAAACTATCGGTCTGGAGTGTTTCGATGTACGGGTGTGAAACGTGGACCTTAAGAAAGTAGGTCATTTGAGATATGAGGCTTTGGAGTTGTAACCGTGGAGAATTATTGACAATGTTGGAGTTATAGAAAATACACAAGGAGTCGGAGATGAGTTTTATTGAAGTAATCAATAACGGGAGGAGAAAGGGATAGCTAAGGTATGAAAGTAGAATCCAAGGAAAAGGACAGAGGGGAAAACAAAAGCAAAGGAAGATACTTGATTTTAAGGGAAGGGTAAGTTATCAAAATGTACAGAAAAAGGCGTTTTATATAAGATTTCAGGGTCATGAACATATAATGTGTAAAAACGATCACCATATTACTAAGGAATACTTAAGAAAGATTATCTTTTTTTGTCATTATTTTGTATAGTATCTGCATAGCGTAAAGAGGGCTTCCGCATAACCTGATTAGTGACGCATCAGCCTTGGATAGCGCTCCCGCCGGCGGGAGTCTAACTTACCCGATATGAGATGGGCTCTGGAATGTTAAATTAATATTTATCACTTTGTTCCTTATAAACCCGGTTAAAAGTTAAACCAACACAAGATTCGCCAACATCATGTTTCATTATGATCACCTTTCAAGCCTATAATTTAATGAGAATGGTGAGAATAAGAGGAAATAAACATCCTGAGTAGAGCGAAGTGAAACCGTTCATGTTACATTTCACTTGAAACAAATTTAATGAGTAATATTATTTCGAAGTGTTTGTGAACCAATTTATCGCCACATATCCGTGGCTTCTTCCGAAATTTAGAGTTTTAGTTTATTTTCGTAATAGTGAAAATATCTCAATAACCAAACAGGTTTATATGTAATCTTACTTTTTTGTTTTCTTTTCTGACATTTTTATTTTATTTTCCTCTCATTTCCCGTCCATTATTTCTGTCTTCGTTTTCATCCTTGTTAGATGCTGCTTACTTGAGTTCCTACGGGTTATTTTGTCTTTTAGGATTACTCATCCTTCCAAAACATTTTCGTGTCTTTGATTTCTTTTATCTTCTTCTTTACACTTCATTTTCATCAGCTGCCCTTTCCTCTGCTCCTTCGTTACTTACGTTATAATTGTAAATACTCTCTAACGATGCGTGAGCGTAAAGTGGAGTAGTTTCGGAAATCGTGATGCGCTTTCCATATCCGCGGTTTCGTAATTAAGTCCGAACAATTTTTAATGTTCGCAAGGCTGTTTCACGAGCCAGTAGAGATGGCGAGAGCGACAGCTTTCAATTTATCCTTAGTGTTTGTTGTGATACTCGGGCACAAAAAGGTTTCAAGTTCCGGAATCGAGACTTTTTTCCTTCCCACTCCGCGCCTCTGAATTTATTACGAGCCTAGTTCGTCCCCATCGTTTTATTTTAGTTTAAAAGTCCCGTAAGTTTTTTAGTTTTTTAATTAAAGCGAATTGTTTAATATCGGTACTCCAAGCGTGGTGATGTTTCCATCTGGGTTGATTGAGCGCGCTCGCGAGGCCCACTACTTCTGTTTTTGCGCCGATCCCATCTGAATAGAATTTGAAATTGAAATTGCACGAATGGTCGACTGGGTCGCCCTCTATGCGGAAACATTTTTTTTCCTTTAGCCTCGATTTCGTATCAGTTTATTCCTTCTTTATTGATATGATTGTTACGATTTTAGAATGACGTGAGAAGCGTATCAGTGCACGCTAAACAAAAATCCCTCCGCGATTTCATATCGTTGGAATTAGTTTAAATCACGTCTCTTTTACCTAGCCATTTCATAAGAGAAAAAAATTATTAAATCTTTTCATCGCCCATCTTATAATGTTATTCTGCTTCGTTGGCTCCACCTAATATCACGAAAACCCTGTATTTCCTGTATTCATGTTTCTGAACGCAGTGGTGACATTGTGATAATGTATTCATCTTCTATAGCTAAAAACCTTTGAAAATTTACCCATTTTCAATGCAGCAATGCATCAGTGGTTAAAAAAAAGGATTCTTGTTTTTCGATTAAATCAGCTTCGAAGATGCATCGGTTATCAAAATTCTTAAATTTTCATCGGTAAATCATGCGCCTTGACTAAATCATACATCAGGTTTGGAAATTCTACATCTCTATATTTTAACCTACCTTAAAATATTGTATGCTTTTGTGTAAGAATCTGTGTGTTTCATCGCGTCTTAATATTCCTTACTTTTTCCTTTGCATATTTATAGTGACATGCTCATATTTGCCTGAATAGGAAAGGATGAACAGCTGGGTATCTTTAGACGTATATTTATGTCAGTATTTCAGTCTTGCTTATTTTTTTACGTTTACATTATTTATTGTGATCCTATTATGGTGACTATAATGTGATGTCCATTGCAACATTTTAAACATTTTATTGTTTATTTAAAGCCTTGTGTTACTAACTTTCAAAATTACATTTTTTCTATGTAGAGGTTTTAATTCCACTTAAATAGAAATTTTTACTAGTATTTGATATCTTTGTATTTGTAATTGTATAGCTAACATTTTTTCTTCTTTTTTCAGGTAAATTGGCTTACTGCGTCTTCATTCTCTTCCCCTAGGTGACGTGACTGCTGCTTTTGGCTCCACAAGATAAGAATTTTCAATTTTTCTCAGTTTAATCTACGTATATCCTTTTCCAGATAGCTTTAACGCTGTTCGTCTTCAGGGCATTTACTCAGAAAGTTTGATTCTATCCTCAAGGTTCCCCTGTCATTAACCATTGTAACAAAGTTTTGTTTGAAGTGTCGGTATGAACAACGATTTCAGGGCGTTTAAATTACTTGTAAAGCCAGAGGGAACTTAATGTAATTAGTAATCTAGATTCAGTTGGCTTTCTTATATTTTTATCGATGACCGAAGCGGGTTAAGTAGGAATAGATTATTAACATTTATTATTTGGGTTTTAGTAAATCAGTAATTAATGCATATGTAATTGATATTTCTTAATTAATTTCTAAGTTTAAAAATTTTGTTTAATTTGCTCAAAATAATTCTACTCTTAGGAGGGATTTTCTGTAAAATTTTCGAGTGGAATTTTTTCCAGATTATATTTTACTATAGAATCAAGGAAACTTCGTACGAAGTTTTATTCTATTTTTAGTCTTTTATTCGTCTTTTCTTTGTAGTACTTCTATTAGTCTTTTATTCTGCAATGTCTTTCCACGAAGTCACGCCTTTGGATATCGATATATTTTATTATATTTAAAGTATTGGATACCATCGCATGTATTTCTCACTGACTAAATGTTGATGTAGTCATTACAAAGTTTGTTTTGAGGTTTTTTTAACGTAATCACATGTCATCACAAATTAGGAAAGCGTATTTTACTCGTTTCTTATCCCATCTGAGTAATCTGATGAGAAGCCAGCACGTATTATAAANTATTTTAAGGATTTTAAGCCCAACATTTTCAACCAATGCTATAATTTAATTAATTAATTTATTTATTGGATTGTTATCTGGAATATCATTAGAATCTTAAAGATTTCTTTTTTGTTGTGCGGGAAATTTGGTGGATTATTTTGTTATATCTGTTCCAAAAATGTTTGACATCGATTTTTACATGGCCCCCTGCTTCTTTAAATTCATTCCGAAAAGACCGCGACACGTTATCGCCGGTCACATCAAGTACTTTTCAAGATATTATAGATGTGTGTAGTCTTGACAGCAGAGTGATATATCCATTTTGAATGGCCATAATCTCCTCCTTTCTCGTACTCGGCGCTCTGCGCTATCTTTACTGCGTCCCGCAAAGAATGTTTTCCCCTCTTTCATCATGCTCTACCTCTATGAATTTTTCCAATATCGCACGATATACTGAAAAGGTGCCTTAGTCTAGAGCCTCACCAGCGTCGCCTCGCAGAAATTCACCTTTGAATGATGTCAAATATTTCATTTACCTTTATTTATCCCAGAAGTACCCTCATTACTGTTTTTTATTATACATGAGCTTCACTTGAAAGAGATTGAAGTATTTCATTTGGATCGGAACAGAGTGTGAAATGTCGCACTTCTTGATAACATTTACAATCGTGTTCGTTGATATTGAGTCTTAATTATTGTAGCCGGGGTTACTACCTCCTGAAGTTTAACTCGGAATCTCCGGGTTTAAAGGAAGATCTTCCGGGTGAAAGAGAAACAATTATCCAGGTCAGAATTGATAATTATTTTATTAATGCTTAAAATAACCTTGTTAAAGTTTCGAAGAAATCAAAATGAGCATAGTTTTATTAACCTTTCATGTTATGGAGATTCACTAAGTCAAGGCTGACTCCATCGATTTTATGATATTTATTATGTTGGGAAGTACAAATTTGATGGCAAGGTTCTATGATCAGAATTGTATATATAACATTCATAAAATACAATCCTATTTTTCTTTAAGAAGAGTAACGAAATCTTTCCTAAGACTCTTGAAAAATTTCGGGTTGAAAGGGAAAATATTCGAGCTAGAGAGCATTATATGGTGGTATAGTTCGTGGTGAAAATATGATTCGTCCTCGCAAATTTCATATTAACCCACTGTTTTATTCCTAGGACTGAATCCCCTAACTGGACCGCACTAAGTAGTAAGCCCTATGTTTTCTTTAGGAATCACTTACTTTGAGTCTTTTAAGCGTTTCATGGCAAATTCTGAAAGCTTCTTTTCCGTCTGATTTTAATTTATCGATTTGATACGCAGTCAATAACTTTTTCTTAGGTGTGTTATTGCTACGAAAAACGCCCGTAAGTGTTTGATCTCTATAAATTTCTCATGAGCTTACTTCGGATTGAGTAATTTAGTCTTGGATGAAGGAATCGTCTCAGGAACAAGTCCTGACGGACGGTCAATCTATTGAGATCGAATCAGAATTCGAAATGAAGCTTTCTCCCAGGTTTCCCTTGGAGGGGATAAGAAATTCAAATCTTGTCCCTGTGACCTTTCAATTTCTTTGAAGGACGTAGGATTGATCTGCTTTTTGCTTAACTTCATTTTGCGCATTCGTAAACTCATTGGAGTTTTTCCATGAGAGCTCCAGGAGCTTTTGAATGTATGTAACGCTTGTTTTTACCAATCTGACGCTATATTAAGAGGTAGTTCTTAAAGTCAATTTTCATCGTTATTTTAATCATTATTTAATACATATTTCCAAAGCTTTTTAGAAATTATCAGTAGTTTGTTAGACTTTTATTGACATACTCCGGTTGTTCCCTCAGATTGATTTTTTTCTAGTACGATCTATGGACTTTACTATGATTTCTAAGCATTTTTGTTTTTATTCCATGATCATGTGATATAGATTCAGTAGTAGTAGTAGTATTTTTAAAAGTGCTTCGACAACTTAGGTCATTTCGCACGTAGGCTCCCACCAGTGATCGAACCCGGGACCGCTTTCACCGAAGCCGTTGCCCACTTTGCTATCCGGGAGCCCCGATATAGATTCAGTAAATGTAATGGAATATAACAGAAAAAAATTTTATATTTGATTTTGAATAAATATCTTTTAGAGGTAATCCTCTTGGATTGCTCAGATGTAAGTTCCACAGCATTTCACTCGTTAGTACTTTGGTAAATATGTAAAAAGTGTTAATTGGGAGATTCAAACTTCCTACATTTCAGCGTTAAATCAGTAAAACGTTCAAAATTTTTTAAAAAGTATAATTTTTAAACTACCAAAAAATATTTTATAATAAATAATAGAGATTTTTCGTCTCACAGAGTGTTGACATTTTAATAATCTGAATGTTGGGTGTTTAACTTCCAATTATGGAAGCTAAATACGCATTCTATACAACTTATATTTCTTGAGGATTTTTTAGGACTATAGAAACTACCAATCTCATCGTCTGAAGGAATTGTCAAAGACTCGTTGTGCGGTGATATAGTCAATTTTTTCTTATCATTATTCCTCTATGTACTACTCATCCCGTTCTATTATACAAATTTTTCACTAATTTAGTATTTTCATTTTTACCACTCCAAGAAGGTTCTAGCTTGCTTCAATCGTGCTTTTCTGAAATTCTACTTCTTCTATTAGGTCTAGTCATTAATACAATTCACCTTTTATCACAGAGGAAGGCCCCGCAGACAGCACTAGACCTTTATTTTTTATTTTGAGCTCTTATAATTTATTTAAGGTTTCTTTCGGTTCTTTACATATTTTCTCAGTTTTAAAACAAATAAATGATTTAAACTTTAATTTCAGCCGTCAAAAATTCGCATCTGTTCGCCTTTTCTCTTCTCTTTTAATTTTTATGTAAACGCAGGCAAAAAATGTTTTTCTTCAATTCTGGGAAAAGTTTTTCTTTTCCTAAGTCCTCTCCGGTGAGAATTCTGTCTATCTTGAGATTCGCATCTTAATTTCCGGAAAGACACCCCAAATAGATTCCAGTATTAAAAAATATATCAACATTTTTCTACACATCCGTTGGATTTTACGTTCACTCTCGGTACTTCATCGTCGTCGAAACAAAGGGAGTGAAATTTTGGAGAATTTTTCCCATACTTGGACGTGGTAGTGGTGCCTCATCTGCAAGCATATCCTCCAACTTTTTTTCCTCGGAAATAAGTGTTTTTCTTTCCTCCGAAATAGGAAGGAGGGGATTCTCTAATAACACCAGCTCCTTATCCATTTTCCAGAATTCTTCCTCTTCTCCACCTTCTTCTGTGCAGCTCCTTTTCCCTCCACTCGTGTGTTGTTACCACTCCCTCTACCTACCGCACCCTTCCCCATTTCCACCCCTCATTAACCGTTTTAGCCCTTTTTATGCCTAGCGTCTTTTGCCTAATGTCTCTTCCCTGTCCCTACCGCACTCATGTCCGATCCCTTCCTCTAGGCTCTCCTCGGCGAGGTTTTTTGCTTTCCATTCCCAACAAGGATCTACTCTAATCTCCCGACTCTCTCTTTTTCCTCTTCCTGCCTCAGTATCCATTACTAGGATCTCGCTTCGCTTGCTTTCCTCTCATTTTTAGTTCCCTGTCCTTCGTCCATTTTCTCGCGTACTCATCCGCAGTATTGTCAACTTTATCCTATCCCATGTGAGTTCAAGGCAGAACTGCGACTTAAGAAAGGGAAGGAATTGCTCCTCTACATGGTGGGGAGTTTCAATTTCTTCCGCCGAGGCTGTTCTGTGAGTTTAAGTAGTGAAAATTAGGATGAAAGTCTTGCTGGTAAATTTTCCCCGGTAATTGACATGCAAATATTTTCGTGAGCTAAGTGAAAGTTTATTGCGTTTATCTGAAAAATCGATGCATTTTGTGGGTTAAAGCGGAGCTTCTCTACCTGTGTGCCGCGGATCACTTTAGTGCCACAAGGAAGTTCTCTGTTTGCGACAATATCTCAGATATTTCTATACATGTACGCACCTGTAATTGGACTTAACGTTTATGTTTTTTCGCGGGATATTTCAGCGTATAATTTGAATTTCTGGAATGGCGATCCAAAATTTTTACCGTATCCCTAATCAATCCTTCATAATTACCTTAAATAGAGAAAAACTGGCAGAAAAATTAATTTAGACCTGGAGTTTGGTTCAGTGCCTAGGTAGGATGAATTTCATGAATGCTCAAGTGTCATGTTGGATCCTAAGTTGTAACTTTAAAGATTGAAGATATAGAAAGGGATTTTTTTAAGGAAAGTAAGTAATGGCCTGCTTGCTAATTAAATTTGCATTTAAATCGGCTCTACGCATTTGATTTACTCCATTCAATTAAATCGGTTTTTATTAAACTAGTTGGTCCTGATTCTCTATCCTAAATTCCTGAGCTAATCGATACATCATTGAAATTGGAAATTTATCCTAATTGATTCACAATTATTTTGTTAATAAATGTATTACCCTCATTCCGTTCTGTTTGTTAGCGCCGACCGACGAAATAGGATTAAATTGTAATTTGAAGATAATTTCTCAAATGTCACCTTGTTTCAAATCTCCATCCGCTCATCCCCGTTGAAAATTGCCGACCACATTTTGCAAATGTTAAGTAATATTTTTAGCTATTATCTTTCTACAAATGAAGCGTTTTATTAATATTTTTCTTCGAATTCTTTTTTATTATAATGTACTGTATTAAAAAAATAATATTGTATTTCACTGAAAAGGTTTTCACTTTTAGGAACTCTATTTCATAAATGTATAATAATATCTCTATATTATTCCAAGTACATAATAAAAAGACGCTTGGCTGTCTAGTTAAGTAGAAGAAAATATCCTCTTGCCTCCTCGAACTGAAATAATATTTATATTACAATCAGATGTCTAAATTCTTCCGCAAACGAATACTCTGTCCACTTTCTTGAATTTTTACTCAAGTTTTCTTTCTTCACTGCAGAAAGTTCTCTTGTTTTTAAATTTTTATATCTTCTTGTCTTTATTTTCCCTTTTTCGCCCTTTCCTCTCCTCCCTCTTCTCCCCTACTTTCACGTATCCCTTGAATTTTACCGTCTTTCGGACTTGTGGGTTTCATCCTTATTGCTGCGTTCTGGCTTCTCCTCACCCTCCTCAAATTTTCTTTGGTCTTCCGCAAGAGTTTTTTTTTGTAGCGAGTTTTTCCTTCTTTTCAGTTTTCGACGCTCTCTGCAGTTCTTTGTGGAAGGTTCCTTAAAGTATATTTTTGTCAGGGAGATAAAATATGCGTTTGTTCCGCTCAGTTTGAAAAACAAAAATATTTTGTGAAATTACTTTTTAATTGAAATTTCGCCCTTGGCTACTCTTGGTGTGTTCTTAAAACTTATCAAAAATCATTCGCATGATTTGCAAGGTATGGAAATATTGAATATATCAAATTCAGCTGTTGGAAATAAAGATATTCTCTTTCAAATTTTTAGCAGATTAATTCTCATTCCATAAATATCAGCAGTGATTTCGTCATTAAATTCAATTTCCACAAAGAAAAATAAACCTAATCTAAATACTGCGGAAAAAGCCTAAAGTGAGCGAACTAT
>KZ308204.1:418267-540557 GCA_000376725.2 Ladona fulva | reverse complement strand
CCCGCATACAACGCCCCCCCGCATACAACGCCCTCCCGCATACAACGCCCCCCCACCATTTCCACTCCCTACAGACCTCCTATGCCCGGTATTACTCCTCAAACCGCTCGGGCCGTTAATTCGAGACTCTTAATCACAGGGCAACCCCCTCTGACCCACCCTCTTCCGCATTACCCCATCGCAAATTAGCTCTCCAACTAACCGCCGCCCTATCCAGCCACTCCCTCATTTTTAACCTCACTCCCCCCCTCTTCTAATCCTCCTCCACCTGTTCCCTTTTCTCACCTCCGCATCTCTCGAGGTCGCGGAAGATAGTCCGGATAATTCCAAAATCTTTTATGAAATCCCTCATGAATAAATGGGGATTTTTTCCTTTCTCTTCGTTAGTTCTCCGCGGGTTGTTTTCCGTTTACCCTTTCGCGTATCGAGAGATGGGAGGTACTAATTATTAATCAGGGAATGTTTTCGCAGTGTCGTTATTGTTCGGCGCTGCGTTTTGGAGCGCCGTAGGTGTTGTATCCGTAATGCAGTCTGCCTCGTTATTGGTATTTCAGGCTCGAGTTGGGAGATTTTTCCCCGCGCCGGACCAGTTTCCTATGCAGTATCGCCGTAACCACTTCCATCATAATAGCTTCAGTCATAATACGACGCTTTTCATGAAAGCCCTTACTCGCAATTCTGAACAGAATTGGATTTTCCCTAATCGGTTATCCTTCCTGCTGGTAGCCCAAAGATTGTAATAGACCGAGAGATGATAAAAAAAATGCACTAGTGTTAATTGCCATTTCCTCAGTTTCCCAAGCAAGCTTTGGTAGAATACCGTTGTAAGTTTAATACCCGCACAGGTTAACAAGTATTGTTACTTTTATTAAAATTGTTAACCTAATTGCTAATTATACCTTTCCTATTCCTCTTTACTTTGTAGCAATGGACTAACTGTCATATGTACGATGCTAAAACAACTTTGTATTTAACAATTCCAATCATTTTAAAATATTCGAAGTATAATTGTTCTCCTTAGACCTGTTCAATATATTTAAAGTCATCGATGGATATAATTATATTCGGTGCGTTTTTATGTTGTGCCGCACGTTGCATTTTTATGTTTTAAGTACTTTGTTTCATAACATATCTAGGGAAATATATATTTGTCCCAAGAAGGTTTTGTAGTTTCCTTTAGCTTTCAGTGAATTTCTCCTTTAATTGGAATTGATTTTTAACTGTGCAAATACCTTCGGAAGTATCTTCAGAAAAAATTGTTTGATATAACGGAATTATATACGTGTCAAAATATGTAGGTATGTATTTATGTGTTCAAACGAATAATCTTGTTTTTTTTGTGAGTTAAATAATATTTTCCTTCGACAGCCACTGAAGTGATTACCTTTCAATAGACAATTTTGTCATATTTTTGATGCCGTAGACGCTTTACAGTCGCGCCGCAGCCTTGGTGAATCGTATCAGAACGCTTCGATAATACAGTATTTACAAGGATTCAGTTTTTATGCTCGGTTTCCCAATCCATGTGGTGAAAATCCGTTCGGTATTGCAGAAACTTCATGACGAGAGTACCATTACGAAGAGGAGGTACAGTATTAACCGCTTATACCCTTATCTGGCTTTCGAGCGTCAGCGGTGCGGAAAATTATGAAGAGCGAGTGTCTAATTTTCATTTAGCACGCGTTGCTCCGTTCCCTAACAACATCCTTAATCTCTACCCTTGCATTTCTATTTGTACCTTTTTGTTCCGTTTTCTATAAATTTAATGACCACTATTGAAGTAAAGTGTGCAGTGAAATGGTGATAATGACGTGAATGACGGCCCGAAGGGCCGGATTTAATTTTTATCGCACATTAGATTGATAAATTGTTGTCTCCTACTGAGCTTTCAGATTATGTTCTAAAGGATAACCAGTTAACCGCTTTTTCATACCGCAAGAAATGGGTCACTGTTGAAAATTCTGCTCGTCGTGAAACAACCAGTTCCGGGCATCATTTAAGGCCCTCTGAATCTAATTAATGTTCAATATTACATCTCTATGAAGCATCCTCTCATCCTTTGGGAGATAGTTCAGAAACTTTCCGAAAGAAACCTGATGCTGCTGAACTTAGTGTGTTACAAATAATAATATAATGAAAGTTTGCGCGTGTCCTCAATGTCTCAATTTTCTCTTTGTGGAATCAAATGAATGTGGTCAACATTTCTGACATTGAAACGAATATCTATATGCATATATAGATATTCATTCAATTACTATACTGAACATTATGATCTTTGAGTGTCAAATATATCACATTTCTCGGTATTATTTGATTTGTCTTAGAATAGTTCGATCTATTCGGTAATGTTTTATATCTGAATCATTTGTCGTATGGAACTAGAGGTCATTCGTATATTTTTTCTGTTATAGTTAAGAAAACAGACGAACGGTAGATGAAATCTTTGAATGCTGTCAATACGAATAATGTCGGATCAAATCCATAGATTCTAAACATAAAACGGCCACAGCGTCTAGATCACTCTGAAATGGTAATTATTGCCAAAAGCGGTTGTAATTGATGATCATATTTTTTGACCTCGGTGTCCTCATTTTCGCGAATACGAAAGATACGAAAAACGGACATAAGAAAAAAATTGTGTGTATATGATATTGAAATAATAAAGCAATATCAATAAGTTTTAACATTTGATTCTATTTATAATTTTCATTTCGATATCGAAAAAATCTCTGACATTCTCAATATTTATAATTGGATCGGTGCATGAAAACAAAATAAGCTAATCGTGTATAACAAGATCATCGTGAAAAAGCCTTTTTTAAATCTTCAGTCTAAAGCATTGTGGTGAATACGGAAAAAAATCCATCAATTCAGCCATTAATGTACGCGCTGAAAAAGTTTGTAAAACAAGGAGAACTATTCGATAGCGTAAAAATCTGACATTCAGCGACTCCATCGAATCCTCATCTGAAAGCCTCTTTTTGTTTCCCCATTCCAAGCTCCCCTCGCGCTAATGTAAAGCTCTTTTATTTTACTAACACGGGCGAAGATGTTAGAACCACTCACCCAAGGGCATTAATACGAAGGGAGTTGCAAGGTCAAAATTAGTGACGAACGTAGATATGAAGAAAAGATTTCATTTGTTACAGTATGGATTTTTTCGCCGTCCAGATAATGAGGGAGTAACCGTGTCGGTAATGGGTTTTAATTTTTAAAACGGTCTTCAGCGCAGAATGGGCACACGTTTCTTGAATTTGCAATTCTTTTGCTCCCGGCACATGCTTGAGAGTGTGATTCAAAAGAATGATGCAGAGTTGAGGATTTCGGCGTCGAGGGGTTAATGCTTTTTTTACCTTTTCCTCCGTGAAACTCCTCCCCTTTTTCTTCGTTTTTACTTTTGGAAATGTTACTTTTTCGGTCCACGCCGATTCTCATTGAGCTTCGGAAAGTTCCAATGTGGGGCAATGAATTCTCGAAGTGTCGTAGTGTTCCCGCGGCTTCGTTCTTTATTTTCGGGTTCACCTCCTTAAAAGTTGCTTTTTTATCGAGGGCGGAGGGGTTGGATTTTACCTGGAACATTGACCTTTTTCGGAGTCTTTTTGGCGCCGGAAAGGTCAATTAAAGAGAATGGTCAATGAAGACTTCCTGTCGTCTATTCGTTGCGTGGGTTGGTTTTTTATGCAATGGAGACTTAATGGACGTCATTTTTAGGTCATTGGAATGTGACCCCGTCTGAGACAAATTCTAATGTTATTAAATAATTGGAGGGTCTTAACTTGTAGAAAGAGCTGTAAAACGACAAATGAAAACAATAAGTTATATGAAACCTTCGTGATGTTGGATTGCATCATTATAAATTTATTGCAATGGAGTTTCGCTCTAAGTTTATCGCCTCTAATATTTTCTCAAATCCTTGATTTCCTTATATAAAATTTCTATATTTCCTCACTATTATCGTACGTTTTTATTTTAACTCAAACGCTTTTAGTTTCTCAAGTAAGGTTAATGAGCAGCTCCAGATAGCTTTAATAATAACAATAATTTTTCATCGATGCCTAAATTGAGCTGCACAATCATTTTCAAGGACGAATGTAGGAGTTATTGATAATTTATATGACTGGGTAAATTATATACAATGTAGATGAAAAATTTTGGCCACATGAACTTACCTTGAGGAAAAATAATAATATACGTAAGTAAAGGCAATCCCGAAATTCCTATCGAACTCCAATTATTAGTATGCAGTTGGATATTAATGTGCCTTCGTTTCAGTTCGGTGGAATCGAAGTATGTGGTTAAGTATCGACATGTTTATTGATTTCGCACAACTATTAGATTTTGCAGTTGCGAGCGAATAGGTTTATACGAATTTTGGTATAGATTTTTGTTTGATGTTTTTAGAAACCGTTTGATACGGGGAAGAATCAGAATTCCTTCAGGTATCTTTATAATGTCACATTCTCATGAGCTCACGGCTATATGGACGATGAGTGAGTTTCTGTGTATTTTCTGATATAACATTACCAAATGTTTAACAAAAATATAATTTAAAAAATCCATGTTATATTGCGACCTTTAGTTCCTCAATTATCGAAATAATGATATTATTAGAATATTTCTTCAAGAGTATTTACGAGTACTATTAATCCTCTTGAATTTTCCTTTGCTTGCTCCCATTGTCTGATGTTTGAAGAGGTGGAAGCGGACTAGCGAATTTAAAACAGCTTGATGTTGTTATTTCAGGAGAAGGTAGGTCATTTTATGATGGAAACAATAGGTTCTTGAAATCGAGCGTTTTCGACGAATATTCTCGACTCATTTCACCGAAATGAATTACTTAAGCTTAAAAAAATTCGCCTCCTTTCTCCACTGCAACACCAACTTCGCTGTCGAATGGCAGAAACAAAAGATGCCGGAATTCAAAATGAGCCACAAGAACGCTTTATTCGCGTTCGTCTCATTATCCATCTATTAAAAAAAGCCCTCACCGTTTCGAATGTAGGCCGTGTTCTCATTATTTCGAACAGCCTCTCGCTTCTTCGTCCTTCAACCCCAACAATGGAGACCATGACATTGTTCTTCTGTGGGTGCCGAATATCCTGCGGATAGTAATAATTTCGCGCGCTGCCGTCGGTGGAAGGGAGTGGTCGCGACGCGAATTTTCAAGCGTCCGTTTCCACGCCGGCCACCTAGTCGCTACGGTCGCATTCATTTTTTTATTGCCTTACGCACTACGCGAAGGATGAACTGCTCCCAGCCGTTGAAATCGTTAAAACCACACCCAAATAGAAGTGGAGAACGATTCGCGAAATGACGGAATTGTTTGTTTCGATTTTTGTCTCCGCTCTTCCAAGTGACGTTTCACGCAACAGAAGTGAGGGGAGCGATTTTCTTTTCTTCGGTAGGTTTCCAGGGAAGTGATTTCTCTTGCGTTTGATAGGCTCGACGACAGCTTTTCGGCTGTCGAATAAGGTTTTCGTAAGCCCCGTTATGTTTCTCTCGAATTTCTGCGAGAGGCGTGTTTTGATTTTGGTACCAGGCATTGAAGTACCTCTAGCGTCGTGAAGAGATTTGCGAGAAATGAGTTGATAGCGAATTTTCGTGTTCCGTTTATCTGGAGACGAGATATAGTGCTCTTAGTTTGTGTTCGTTTTCTCTCAGTTTCCAATCACAAAAATATCTTTATCTAGGCGAATTTCGTTTTATTTGTTTTTAATTTATAAAGGGTTTCAAAGTTCGCAAAGCTCTTACGTTTAACATTCCATCGGAAAAAATAACATAATACATGTATTAAAGTGTATTATTTATTTAAAGTATTAAGTTTCCAATAACATTGTTCCTTTAGGTTTAAAAGTCAATAATCATTCCAGTAATTTTCTTTCCCTTAAATTAGCTAATTATTTTTTTGAACTTTGTAGATCATTCATCTTATTGGCGTACACGTATTTTTAAGTGGCCGTTTCCAATTTTTGGTAAGATCTGTAACCTTTCGGCACGGTTTTCAAATTTCTTTCTACAGTCCTCTCCTTATCTTCTTTGCATTTAATCTTATTTTCAGCAAATAGTTGAGTAATTGTTTTTATTTTGCGACAGCTTTTCGGGTCGTTAAGCTCTTACTTCGATTAGTCTATTTGATATTTGCCTGTTTACTTTAACTGACTTTCATCATTCCTTTCCTCTACTGTTATTAGAGGAGTGGAAGTTAATCAGTTAATGAAAGGCAAGAAAAATGAACATTTACTATAATGATAAGTCGATTTAGATTAATTGCGAAATTTCATCCTTTCTTGTTAGAGAGAGAAGCATTTTATCGTGAGTTGCTAAAAAAGCTATAACTATTTTATAAAAAAGGAAATATTGAAGCTGCTTTTAATTTCCACTCGAAATGCTCCATTATCAATTTAAATATAAAATTTATCATATTTCGGATCGTTACTCGCCTTCTACTCATTGAACCTAGTAATCATACTTAGCTTTATGAAGCAGTTCAAAATGAAAGGAGCAGGAGTCGTCAAAATATCGCCATTGGCGTAGAAAACCCTCGGAAGCGTGCCCTCTCTGCAAAGGAGTCCACCGGAAAACGAAATAGGAACTACAGCTGGCAGGATAATAAAGTGCATTGCGCTCAGACTCATCCTCTCATTTCCGAGCTGTTGGAGGATGTCTCTGAGTCCAGTCGACGTTCGCAGAGACGCTATTTTTCGACTTTTATTATAGTTCTTTACACATACCGTGATGACATCTGGTTCTCTTCACATTTTCGTTGTAGTAATTTCAGGGTGTTTACTATTATTCTATTTTCATCCCCCAAACTTTTCCTCTTCCTTATTTTCCACTTTTCATCTTCTCATTTTTCTTCCTTACTGCCACAATCAAGACATGATTTTCGTACCTTTAATCATCCGTCTGATCTTCTCTGTTGTGAGGTGCGAAATGAGTCAAATGCATTATTAAAAAGTGAAATACTCCAAAGCGGTAGAGACTGACAAAGTACTGATGATTGATACTTAATTTCTGAAAGTAGAAATATATGTACTCTTCTTGCGAGGGTTTCCCTTTCAGCGTTCGACTACTGCAGCTGAATCAGAGGGGACACATCAAATGCACTTAAGTCCGTTTTGCCTTTCGACTTTTCTATTTTTGGCTTTGGAGTATTCTACTAGTTAATGTTATGTCTGCCATGACTCTCATTTTCTAGTACCCTAATCCGTTACGGAGGCAAATACATTACAGCGAGTCGTGTCCTCGATATTCGCTAATGAGGGCACAAGATTAAAAGCGAATTTCTGCTTTGACGCTTCACCACATGACGTCCTGTGAAAGCCTTGAAAACTTAAGAATATTATTCATAGATTTTTACTTGAGAATGTGCTTGGAAATGTAATTTCGATGGCATTTACGTTTCTTTACGTAATAAATTAGTTTCGTAGTTTTCATATGTGAAAATATACAACCAAGAATTCTTTGGTATAATTTTTCTGGAAAAATGGATTCTTCCCGTAAACATGGGAAGAGTATTTATTATGGATTTCATCCTCTATCTGTCGCTATAGGGCTGGCCTTCTAGGAATATTACGACTATAACATTGATATTTTAAAATTGCATTAACAAACTGACTGCAAGATTGTAATGATGAATGTAATTCACTGATTTAATTTACCAAATGAAAGCTAGTGTGATATGTGAGAAGTTGTTCTTCGTGCATACTTTCCTTGAAAGTATGTTATTAATAATGCATTCATAATTTTACAAAAACGGACTGAGAGAACGGAATTTCCCACTCTCGTAACCATTTCTTATAAGAGATAATTTTCGATCCATCTACGTACTTCAACTTTTTATACTTCATATGAATTATATGAAATTTTCGAAAATTTCGAAAAATTTTCGAAAATCTAAATGCCTATTTTATGTGTATTGTGCAATAAAAGTAGAATATATGTGTTGGGAGATATAACGGAGGGATGATTTGGTGTAGTATTACTTTATTTGTGTTGACCTGATACTGTTTATGATATCATGATGTTGTTTTCTAGAGTGTTTGTATATCATTTGTAGGTATATGTAATAACAATGTAATACGCTATATATGTAATGACAATGTAATGACATGTAAGTCTATGTAATGACAATGTAATACGCTGCCACCTGACGGAAGTCTACCTGCAGCGATTAATGATAATAATAATAATAATATATAATTTAATATTACAGCACATCAAATGGCGTATTACAACATAGACAATTGTATGGTATATATCAATACGAATTATATTTGCATGAAAATATACTTAAGTACAAAAGAAAATTTTGACAATTTCTAAATTTCTAAGCTTTGGAAATCACTAATTTTTTTTTTAGTTTCTGGTATGATCGTTTTGATCTAGCTACGGTTATCGTATCAATTCTTTCTCCTCCGCTGGAAACTTCGAATATCGCCATCGCATTTTCTTCTCACCCTCTCCCTTTCCATTACCTATCTTCGTTCACTGTGGCTCTCATTTGCACTTCCATCTATCCTCTCCGCCTTCAAGGAAGAAATTTTCGCATCGACCCCATCTCTCTACTTTCTTTTTCCATACCTCTCCTATTTTCTTTCATGAGGACATTTGGGAGACGCTCTACACTTGAGGGACCTTTCACGCTAGTTTCTGGAGCATTATTTCAGTCCCCGTCTTTTTTACACCATTTTTCGCCACATGGTGTTTGATGAGACGCCTTCTCGAGTCACAGTTTTTATATTGCGGCACGTTAAAGTTCGCTTTCAAGTCACGCTCTTTACATGCAATCTGTTTACTGAGCGAAATAAGCCTCTGATGAAATTTCTCCGCGAAGCCGTGGACGTAAATTGACGTCGGATAGAGTGTGGTGAGCTTAGTTTGATTGCTAAGTATAGACTATACGTTATGAGCGAATTGCGAGATCCAATATTAGTGATATTATGAATCCGAATTATATGCACCACATATAAACTGAGTGTCAGAATGTTGTCCCTTGAAGCCCGCCGAAGTTTCCAAGATTGGTTTACTAATTTCGATCTTCGAAACATTAATGGGGTCATATAATGAGAGTTATGTAAGAAACAACTCATAAAATCATGCCGTATAATTATGTGTTTTGACTAAAATGTTTTCATTACTGAATTGCTTACTTATCTGCTGCATGTATATTTTTTCAATTCACTTAGGCATTACTTTTCGCATATGTGCTGTTGGCCAAAAAAATCTACATTAAAATTATTATATTTTGATTAAAACGAAGCTAGGGATGTCTTATTTAAAAATGCTTGAAGTTCCGCTGATTCAGTGTATGTAAAAGTTCCCTTCAACCGAAAAAATTTGGCTACCTTGTTATAGCCGCTAATTTTTGCTCAGTACCTTTTCTTTTCGATGGCTTTTGCAACTTCTAAATTATAAATCCTACAGAATGTTTTTGCAAATGATGTTACTGAATCCTGGTAACAATATGTTTTTACAGCAGTCGTAACTCAATTGCCCTCGCCAAATTCTTAGAAGCACTAATCCTTCAGTAATAATTTAGAACGTAAACATTATTTTATGTGAAAGGCCGTTAACGTTTTTTATTTTATTTGCATTTCCTTTATTAGCTTACCACTCGTAACCTTTCTATTAATGGTCATCAGTGCATATGCATGACGCAGGTAGTTTGTTTCTCAGTTGCTTGTTTAGTTAGTGGTATATTTCATGCTAACGGTACGTCATTTAATGATTGTGAAGTTCTTGTGTTCTAGCGCAAATCTGCATTATGTGTAGCATGAATTATTATAACTTTTTGAAGTTTCATTATGTTAAAATTTTACAGATAATTGGTTTTTTTTGGGTGAGGAAATGAAAGTTGTTCTTGAAAATTTCGGTTGTTTAATATTTTTAAATACTTCTTTAAAAGTTATAAAACGTATAAATTAGACTTTATTGAAGATGCATGAGCTAGATTTATATAGAATTTGTTCAAAGCTTAATCTAACAGAAATAAACGACACCGTTGTGTTTTTGTAGCATTTTTTCCGCGACTTGCTTCCCTTCTTGCATGAAAGATGCCTGAAATTGGCTACCGTTTAAACTTATAATTAGAACTTATTCAGAGTAAGGGGAAGTATTTAACTTGGTACCTGTAAGGTAGAGCCAGAGAAAATAGAATGATGAAGATGGAAGTAATGGAGGATGCACATATTCATTAATAAAGGCGCCGAGCCGTAGAAGTTTGCTAGCTTAAGGATGTAGAGATTTCAAGGCTCTTGGGGCCGATATCTGAAGTTAAGCGCATCCGAAAACTTTTTCCTTTTCTATGGCGCATTGCGCGGAATTCTCTCAGCTCTTAAGGGTAATAAACCAGATTATTATCTTATTAATGAATGGAAAGTTTGCAAGAAGTCGTATTAATTAGAACGTAATATTTCAATTATAATATTATTTAAACTGCGCTGTACTCTCTAATACTCGTGAGAACTCGTTCATCAACGGAACTTTTAGAAAGAGCTTGTTTCCATGGCGTGGATAAAAGAGTTTATCTCAAGAAAGTTGTTTTAGTCGTTGTTAATCTCTCGTTTACCTTTTTTGGTGTAAAAGTTCTTAACTACTTGACTTTTTACTTTTCACTTATACTCATATTCCGAGTAATGTGTGACAAATATTTTGCGTGCCATGTACATTATTGATCAAATTATATGAAATTGAAAAACGTTTGTTTAAGCAACATTAATATTGCCCATTAAATAAGCAACATTTTTTTACGATTTTCATGTAATCTTATTTTGAAGACGTTCGTTTTCGTTAACTTTTAAAATAACAATGATTTATTTTACCAGTTTACATTTCTTCGAGTTACATCTGCTATCGCCTTTGTAAAATCTTTTAAATTCAGATTTGTAAATTTTTTCTTAAAATACAAAATTTTACCAAATATGGACGATATAATTATTACTTAACGAAAAGGGTTGACCGGCCGCGGCAGCTGAATGGTTTGCATGCTAGCTCTCAAGTCCCTAGGTCTCGGGTTCGAATCCCTACTAGTCGGAATTTTCTCGTTAGGCTAGGGAATGATTGTGTGTGCTTCTCCGTTTGTATTGTTTGACTCCACCACTGAAATTGAATATTTGTGCGGGCATTGAGAAATAAATATATAATAAAGAAATATTTTCCTGAAAGGTTATCGGTATGTTGTATGCCAGCTAACTCGTAGGTAATTTAGAATTAAATATGAGGAAATGTTCTGATTGAAACAAAATTAAAGTCTTCACGCTTAATTCTAACTTGTGTTCATACTAAGTTAAACTAATTTTTGTATGAAATGAAATGGTATTGCTTTGGTGCGTTAGGTACTAACACGCGTGGGAAAATGCTTTTTTATCTACCTCTTTAGTCGAACTTTAATATCCGCATCATTTCGTTACCAAAATCCAGTAACTAAATCTCTGCTCGCCAAGGCGATAGTGCTAGTCTTGGATCCTCCTATGAGCGTCTTTATCCTTAAAAAAACATTGCCGTTCCCTTACTTTTAATAGCACAAACCTCCGGCGTTCAAAAAAGCATCCGCGGTGGTTCTTTCCAGAATTTCACTCCTCTCTTATTCCAAGACTCCGGCGGGGGAGGTAGGAGGAGTTAAGTAAAAACTTCATTCTTCTGGCGGACAAATACACCGAGCTATTCATTTAAATAAAAAAAGCTCCGGCAAACGAAGGGGAAATGAACCACGCTCTCTTTTCGATCGCTTGAAAAGCGCTGCGGAACGTAGTTGAATCCCTTTTTTTCTCCTCTCTGTCATCTCATCGTCCATAGGAGCGCGATATTAAAGAGAGAGGAGTTCTCCGGAGGGATGCCCACGCTGCCGCGGGCCGTTTACAACCATCTTCCCACTTGCGGTCACATCTTTCACGGCGTGGGATTGAAAGGGGAGAGTTTTAGGCGTCTTCTCAAATCCCGTTGGGGAGGAGTGGTGGAAGAGAGCGTCCCCGCTGTCCAGCTCGGAACTTTCTTGTCTTCAATTCCACCTCTTTCTCCCGGTATCCTTTAGCCTTATTCACGTCCACGCCGTTCTTTCTCTCACCCGCATTTACTTTCCCTCTGCTCCTACTTCCACTTCGCCGTTTCCAAAGCTTTTTTTACCTCTCGCCGAGAAAAATCGCGTCTTTTGTTTGAGAGCGTCTGAAGGATTTGGAAGTTTAGCGGGTTGGCGGATGAAGGATCCTATTGGTTTTCTAAACTTTTTCCGATGGCCACGCCCCAGACTCTTTGACCGCGTTTTGTTGATGCTTCTTTTGCTTCCCCTATTCTTTTCCAAGGCTGTAGTCCGTTCAAGATTTGTCTGTGGAAGCTTTTAACTTATGAGGCTTAAGGATTTTAATCCATAATTTATGAACTTGCCTTATGGAAGTGCCTTCTTTGGTATTCACTTGTCAGGAGTGCCAATGATGTACGAGTAATCCTAAAATTTCGCGGAAAAGTCTGGTAATAGTAGTGGAAATCCAGCCAACGGTACATTTATATCCGAGCTCCTTTCTTAGGGACGTGACAAATATTATTCCTCCGCTTTGGTACGTAAGCCAATCAGTTATTACGAGTAAAACAGAGGAATGGGTCTAGATATACTTAACGTACCCTACGCTTACAACATGAGGCAGGGGAAAGTGAAGATGCTAGGAATATCTGTAAAGCATTTAGCCCGAAGGCCGGTTAGAACCTCATCCCCTAGACTAGGAGAGAGGCTTACTAGACAAGATGAGGAGTAAGGTAGTTTGTTTTTGTTTTCCTCACCAAGCTAGATTGCTATAAGCTAAGCAGGTACACGTAATTGAAGTATGATATGTCTAAGAATAACTCTTTTACAGGTGAGACCTAAATAATTTCCGATATTCAGCATCACTCATAACCCAGCAGTTTTCATGTCATCATAGCGATGAACAAACAAAAATTAAATTAAGGATTTAATCTATGTAACATTTTCCTCTGCCCTGTACCAAGACATGTGAATAATATTCTATTCATCAAGATATGGTAAAAGGACTGATGCTATCCGCCTAAAAAATTGTTTCCCGTGAATGATAGGCGAAAGTTATTTATTAGTAAATTGCGCTGAAGAGTACATAAACCTCACACCAAATGGTGGCTGTCAGGGTATTAATGAATATCTATAAAAAAACTGTGTATTATTCATTTTTATTCTATGCATGCCATTACAGTCAGCATTCCATAATAGTTCGATCTGTTTTACCTTCCATACTTAATTAATGGGAATAATTTATATTTCTCGGAAAAATGCATGTACGCCCCGCGGACTGTATCTGGCTGCGTTATAGTTATGTGCATTCAAATACTAAACTAAAATGAAGGAACATGATTTTAAAGTTTCGTAATGAGTAACACTTTAACACTTGTGCTAGTAATCTACAAGTTAGACTTTGAGTAAAGAAACAAGAAAAATGCCGCATAAAGCTAGAAAGCCTCAAATCCCAATCCTGTTTTAGTAATTATTACTATTTCTCCAAATGTAACATAATAACAAGTAATAAGTGTTAATTAAGCGTACAACCAATAATCTTAAGCGGTAGAATTCTGCGGAAAAGTGAGTCTTATTCCTGGAAATGTATAAATCATCCTTTATCGAGCGCTCTATTTTAACGTCTCGTGTATGTTAAGCAAGTTTGTATATTAAGATCGTGAGAATCAGCTAAGAATAAACTTATTTGATAGTTCTTATGTAATTGTTTCTTTTTAATAGATCGCAGATAAATATTTTGTGTTTCCAGAATTAAACATCTCTTTTTTATCGAACGATACTGCTTCATCCACGTAGATGGTAGCAACATAGTTAATTTTTATCCTGTAACGGCACTCAAAAGGTTCCTCACATGTTGCTACAAAATACCTTGAGCCATCTATACAAGGCTTCTTGTAATGCATCAGATTCGGTATGAATACCTCGGTACATTAGTGAACTCTGACCCAAGTATGGAATACAGGAAACATCGGCCATAGCATTGGATCATTCTTTCTGCAGAGACTTTTGAGGCCACATTTGCACAAACTTGTGTTTGATAGGGGTTTTTAGGATGGGGATGGAAGTAAAATGACTGAGGAGTAACTTTAACGTCCGGTGAATTATTTGTTCAAGGGAGAAGGAACACAGTTTTTATATAATGCGGGTCAGGAAAAGGATGCAGTGCTTCGTTGCAAATGGAAAACGCGTTTTATCGTCTAAAAACTCGGGCAGAGAGGGGAAAAAAGAACACGCAATCCAACGAACGAATGATGGTAAAACTTCGTGCTCATCCTTAAAAAAATATTCCGCATGGAAAGGGACTGGGAGATGGAAGTCGAGAAGCGGCTCTATGGGTGTACTTTTTCTTCTATTTCTTGACGAGAGCTAGTCCTGCTCGATCGCTGTGTTTATATCATAGACGGGAGAAGCTGAACGTTGGAAGGGAGTTATAGGCTTTCCAATATCTTATTCAAAAACTGCAATAATGTTTAAACATGATTTTTGCCCGCTGAAGGGGGCGGCCTTATTCTTTCGAAAATGTGCAGGGAGTATCAATCATCCAGTTGCAGATTTATGCATTGTGGACAAATTACAGCCCATTATTCAGCCGTAGGCTTGTTTTTCTCCGTAAAATTTACCTTCAATTAATTTGGTATTAGCGAAATACTACATGGCCTCTTTCTATTTAGGAAAATTTTAATTTAAAGTTAAACGTTGGAAATTATCGTAGGCTTAGTTAATGACAGATATGCCTTTCACCAGTAATCGTTGCGCTATTGATAGCAATCGAAGATATGGATATTTGCGTTCGTCTTTTAGATATTTATTTTTTTATCTATTTATTTCGAAGTTTTATAACGAAATTAATGTAATAGAAATTTGAAGTTTATATCGATGTAGGATGTAGGAATTTAACCGTTTAAATTCATTTTATCCTTTGATCTAGCGATGGCGTTGCAGCCGAAACAGTTCGTTGAAAATTAAAATATATTTAGAAAATTACAATTTTCTTTTCATTTTTTCAGCTAAAATTCAGTTGATTAACAAATTTCGATTTATTCCTAGCCATTGGTTCTTAAATTGAGTCCGTATTCATTTTTCACCGAATCTTGCTATATTCTCGACAACGAAGCAAGTAGTTAGAAATTATACGGTATGCATAATTTTCTTATTTTAGTAAATTGTAGTCCAGTTTTACTCTTTAAAAATGCCGATTTACGATTTTGCTCGTAGTGTATATAGCTTTGTAAAAAGCCACGCTTTTTGTAAATAATTGAAATGTTACATTTCTGGAATAGATTCAAATAAAACAGTCTATTTGCATTGCGTCGAAATTTATATCTCTAACATTCTCCCTCACTATTCCGAGCTCGGATGATCTAATATTTGATGAACCTGGAAAATATGTTAATATATGACCTTTAGTTCAAACAGTAGTCCTCATCCGTTGCTTGCAAAACTTCTTCTGGTCCCTTTATATTTTTCTGCTCATTTTCCGTGTATTTTCCAACCTCTTACACATCATGTATTTTTCTTGAAGCAAAAAACTAATGAATTCATTCTCATTTCCGAGCTCTTTATGTATTTTTGATAACTTTGTTCCCGTTTTTTTGTCTTCTTCATCTCTTTCCTTACCAGTCCTGAATTCATGGCGCCCTTAAAGGGTATGCGATCGTAGTTCTACCATTCTCTCATTTCACAATTCACGCATATCTTCGAAAACATGAATTTTCATGTACAACGCATTTTTTTAGTATTCTGATTATACTCATGACATCGTTTCAATAGCTCTCATCGATTTGGTAAGCATGTGTAAATATTCCTTAAAGTATCTCAGTGCTTATCAGAGGTTTTCAATCTTTGAAGGATAAACTAAGATGTAATCTTTGAATAACTATTCTAAATTTCCTGAAATTATTTTAGTCCTTTTTCAAATATTTATGTATAGTTTATCTAATTCATTTTCTAGATAAACGAATTGCTTCGGAATTTCATTTCTTTTACACGAGGAAAAAGTATCAAATTTTTACTGGAAATAATAAATTAATGAAAAATTAATAAATCGACTATAAGAATTTGCTGCCCAATAATATCTACACAATTCGTCATTGTTTAACAGTTCATCGCGGTAAAACCCGAGAAAATTCAGGTAGAATCAGAAATGATAATTTTCTTTATCTTAAAATATTTCCTTGCATTCATGTTCTTTTGGACTCATTTGTTTTTTTTTAATTTCTAGCTTTTTAACCCCATTTTTTACTTGCCATTTGATTCTTTATCCCATTATTCGAAGATTGACTATTCCAGCCCTCCCTTCAGCTTTGCCTTACTCCATGTTTCTTTATAAAATGCATAATGAGACGATCACTCCAGTGCTTATTCCTTCCAAACTCTACTTATGATTTTGTTTTTATTTTCTTTCTATACCGTTTCCCCGGGGCTTAAGCTTCTTAGGAAACGCGCCAGCAAAGAAAAAATCTACGATCCCGTCTATCCCGGTGTAACTTTGTTTATGTTTGTTATAGTTGTTGAACTGTAGTAATAAAACTCGTCATTTTATTTCCTAAGAATGGGGGGTAAATATTCCTATAAAATAATAAACTTAAATAATATCCAACCTTATTTTGATCAGAGCGTGGTGAAATATTAAGCCATTCGAATCGCTTATATGGTTGATGAATTTGATTTAAAAATTATGTTTGACCTGGTGTAGGTTCTCACCAGTTTTAATTATTTTAATCGGTTCAGTTATTTCACTCTAACTCATCCAGAATGGATATAATCCACTAGCAACTCAAAATCGTGCATTTCACCTTAATTTATTAACGTCATGAATTCAGGTTGTAAAATGGAATAGTTATCCACGAGAAAAAAATTCGTATAAAATTGTACATGAGGGAAAAGAAAACTAATCCAGTAGTTTTTTCGTTTCATAAATGTACACGGATTGTAGAAATCTTGGGAAAATTATATTTGAGGTTTAAATTGAAATCGTTAAATTAAGAACTTTTTAAAAGTCGTAAAACGGGCACGCCTGGCTTATTGTAACTAATTTGGTAATTAATTTCTATTTAAAGTGGATTGAATCTTAATATTTCGATTTTCTGCGCGCTTATTTATTCCTTTTACGTATGACACTTGCAGATATAAAATACCAACATACAATTATAAATGCTAACTTAGATTGTAGTTAAGATGGGAAAGTTAAAAAAGCCTCTTCTGTACCATTAAGGCCCACTAGATTGTAGATTTGCCACTATTTATCGATACAAGATAGAAAATAAATATTTTTTTAATTACGATAATTTCTCGGAGATTGCAGATTCTTCGAATTGCGTTAAAATTTGAAGAAAGAAGCTGATTTTTATTTTGCGGATTAATGGAAGATTTTGCGAGAATTTACGTACGCGCATTTCATAAAATATTAATTTCTTGCTGTAATTGCTGTTGTAATTATAAAAACGGTGCTCACATCCGCTTTTACAACTATTTGCAATTAGTGTCGTTTGCTCAAAAATCCCTTCCTCAATTATTCCGCGCTATCAGCCATTAGCGTTATAGTCCCTAAAGGCACAGCCTCGTGACCGCGTTGGACGATAATGAATCCGAATCCGAATTAAAACCCGTTGCGAGGCCGGAATCCTCCTCACGCGTCGCGAGCAAATTAAGAAACACGGCCCGCTAGCTCTCTCTTAATCCTTAAGGGAGCACGTCTTCTGGAGATATCCCCGTCCCACTGCACTGTGACCACTGCCCTCCATCCATCGTCGCAGCCCGCGGCTTTTCGCGTTCTCTCCCGGATGAAATTACAATGGGGCGACTCCGGCATTTTTCACTTATATTAGTTCCCGCAGCCGTTCGCAATGGGTGCGCACAAGGCTGCCGTGTTTCTTTTCCCCCCTTTAGCTCGCAAATGTCCTGCCGGATTGTCGCGCTCTCTGCGGCGTAACTAAAGTCCGGAATAAGGAAGGTTTTAGGGTTAGAGGTTTTAGCTCCGGGGGATCGCATCCGTAGTTCTGCAGTCCGCGAGATCTCACGCCGTCTCCTCCCTCAAGAGGATTCCCGCGCTTAAAAGAGATAAATCTCTCCTCTGGGGCGTCATAAAACGTCTTCCTACTTTTTCAATTCTTTCTCTTGGAAGTTATCCCCGGTCCGACCTCCATTCCCCGTCTCTACGACCAGGCGTTGTATAGGACTCTCAGATGTAATTGACACGTTTTTATCGGTGCGTAAATGCCTACCTTTCTATGTCTTCGCAATTCCGCGCGGTTTCTTTAAGAGCCGTTCTTCTTATGGGCATCAAGTAGGAATTAAATATCCTTTCTTTCTCCGATGATGGCCCGGTTGAAGGAAGTTTCTAGCTTTATCCCTCGGGGAAGAAGATGGGAAAGTTTTTCGTGGGGATTTTTTCGCTACTTCTTGATATCTTCCCTCGGTGTCGAATAATTTTTCCGCCTTCTTTTTTTCTCCTTAGCGTTTGCCTTCAAGAAAGTATGCCTCGAAAGGCCTTGTTTAATTAAGTTGTCGCCGTTTGCGGTTGGACAAGAAGGAGCTAATTAAGCGCCTATTTTCACGTTCGTCATTATCTTTTCCATGAAGAGTTTCCTTTCTTTCTTTTGCTTTGGAAGATCGATGGATGTTTTCAATTTTCGGTGGAGAGCGTCTAAACTTTGATATTTCTTTGGTACCTCTTTCTGAAGTTTTGGAAGAAAATAATCCAGGAAGGGAGGAAAAGAATAAGATTGTTATTGCACGAAAATGCGAGTAGCTAGGACTATTCTCAAGGAATAACGAACATGGAAAAATTCTGACAGGACCGGGACTCAAACTTGAGTCTACCTCTTTCCGGGTAAAGGCTCTAACCACAGAGCTATCTTGCGAGAATATTTATCCATGCTGTTTGGGAGATTTTGTGGGCAAGGGCGAGTGGCTCGTCTGACAGCAGCATCGTCCGCAGCCCCGACGTCATAGAATCGGCCATACAAAGTGATTAAAGAGGAAGACTCGGGTTCAAGTCTCTGTCCTATCGTAGTTTTTCATGTCCGTTTCCTTTTGGGAATATTCCTAGGTAGGTTGGTTTTATTTCTAAAACTTTTCATATCCGTTCTCTTCTAACTTTGCCTCTCCACATGTAAATGTGGCCAGCATCTACCGAGGCGTTAATAATCCGGGTACATCAATACAAATATCGGAAAAATGCAGTTATGTATTGCCTTCCTACTTTGATACTAACAGTAGTATATTTTATCATCACATTCTTAAATAAAATGTTCTAATTTTAGTCGATGAATTTGCTGCAAGTGTATCGGCCTCCGGAAGCAACAGCTTCCAATTCACTGCATTGTCTTAATACAACTTCTAATGGGAGCTTTTTCGTTCTAATTTAATGAATGAAGTCGTGCCTGATAAGAGCTTAAGTGAGAATTTTTTCTACTTTCCCTCACTTCAAAACTGCCGAGGATTCATTTCTACGTTCTTTCTTTCGGAAGGATTGCATAACTGATCGTTCCCTTAGTGTTAATCATAACAGCTATTTTTGCGCCAGATTTCCTCTTCGGAGTTTTTCGCCACTGCGTCCGTCAGCACTTGGCCTGTAAATCCACCGAGAAGGTGAAAAAGAGGCCGCATTTCCCATAGAATGTCTTTAGGCCACATTTACCATTCTGCAGCGTAGGATGCGTCACAAGTGAAAATTTTAGCCCGCTCTTGAGCGTCGTATTGACTACCTTCAAGTAGTTTCAAATCTACATTCAATATGAAAAAATTAATTAATTCGCGGAGGTTGCTAAAGATAAATATTTTCTATTTTAGTAAGAAGTGGTTCTTTCCCGGCGTGTAGACTGAAGGAAATATTCTCGGGTTTCCCACCGGGTCGCGTCTCTCCATGTTGTCGACGTTTCGGCTGCATACGCTCCAGCCATCATCAGGAACTGATTCATCAGTTCCTGATGATGGCTGGAGCGTATGCAGCCGAAACGTCGACAACATGGAGAGACGCGACCCGGTGGGAAACCCGAGAATATTTCCTTCATTTTCTATTTTGTTTTTCACTTGGCGATATTAGAAAGACTGGGAAATAAAATTATTCAAAAAGAGGTATTTGTTTCCGAAAAAGAAGTAAATGGGCCGCAGAGAACGATGAAATAGGCCTCATTTGGTCTTAAGGCCGCCAGTTCGGATTGAGCGAGTGTAATTAATATCTCATGTTATCGAAATCTCCCTTTTATAAAATTTTATTTTCATCTTTGGGTGGGAAAGATTTTGTCTACTGATATAAATAGGGAAAATATACATTTTCAAATATATTATCCGTATTTCTATCGTTAACTACCAAGGAACTACTTCTTTATCTTAAAATTGATACATTTTTATGACGTTTTACGGTGCTAATCAAGTTGCGCTGAGCATACACCATGCTACGGTGTGACTTGGTCGAAAGCCGTATTGTTACAAATAGTACTATGCAATTTCTTTTGGGGAGTATTTATAGACTATAGAGGAAAGGATAAAGAGAAGAGGTTTGGAGAGGGATCAGTTCAAGGTTTCTTTATTCGCGGAAGTAAAATTGCAGAATGCTGCACATTTTATTAGAAAAAAAATAAAAATGAAAATAATCAGTAGTTTCCACATGAATTTTACTCACGACCGGCTTCGTATGAACCACTTAGTATTTTTATTTCTTTCTCTCTGTCGTCAGCCACAGTCACGTGTAGTCATGGCGTTCTACTAAGTTAAGTTAGATCACATCGATTACATCCTTCAGTTAGCAGTAGATATGAAATTTAAGTACTGAAAATGGCATATATTTACGTTCCCTATGTACGTCTTCGCCGAGGTATCCCTCATTGCAATCTTCCAATAAAACGCTCTGTTGAGAAGTTTCCACGGAACGATGTGTGTTGGATTTGGATGATAAGTGTTGGATTGATTTAGAACGGTAATTGCAAGCAATTTGAAGAAGGAATGTTTTACTTTTTCTCTGAAATAGCTTAGAATTTTCAATCGCAATGCTCGGATATAGTTTTAAAATATTAAAGATGATGAGCTTATGAACTTCCTGTTCTCTCTAATAATTGTACAATATATTAACCTATAGTAAAAATATCAAGAACTTTTAGTTTAAGACATTGCACACATGACTTTTCATTAATTATAAAATCTTAGGAAAGTCGCTGTTCCCTCGATATATATAAAACACGTCAGCTTCTATAAAAATCTCGTAGGATGATAAGCTGAAGTTATTATCCTACAGGATGAAAATACATATATTAGAACTAGAGGGGAAAAGTAACAGCCTCCCGGGCCACTTGCCGCTGTTTTAGACGTTCAACGTTCCATTCTCTTCTCTTAACTTAGTCATTTAAATAATTTTGTTTCTCGGTTTCAATAATTGTCAAAATAAAAGTATCACATTTAGATTAATAAGTGAATAAATATCTTTACTTTGAACAGCATCATAGCTGAACTATTTACCTACATATATTTGCAATAAGCACTAGCGGCTTGGTTTTTTCTCGTGATGCTTTCCGATGAAAAAAGTTTCCACATGTCTGTCCTACGCGAAGGGTCCTGTGCTGAAAATATTCTCCGTAACTTTTGGTTGGAATCCCACAGCGCATGCCTCAGTGCGTGTTTCCAGATTTAGCCCGCCTTCCCTTCAGTGTTAGCCATCCACTTGTCTACGAAGACTTTCTTTTTTCGGAGTTTTTGAGTGGTCCTCGAGGCCTTGAATGAATGACATCCCTGTGGTTGGCACAAGAGGCAATGCTGGAAGTAAGCCTGAGAAGACGTCACAAGTTTAGCAATACTTAACCCGATTTACGCGGACTGAGAGAGTCAGTGAACTAACTTCCTACGTATAGATAATTAACGCACCGTGGTAGCAAAAAATCCATTCGAAATGCATGCCGGAAATTCGTCGTATACGAGTAATGCTCTCAGGCGGACTGGTGCCAAGAGGCAATTTTTTATGAGGTAACTGAGAGTAATATTCATCAAAACGACAAAGAACTAAAAATTTTGTAATATTTTGAGTGTATGTGTAATTTTATCGGGAATGTCGCCCAAAAATTATTTGCTCGTGGTACGACGACTCATCCAAAGATAGTTATTGTTTGGTAAAAATTCCACCGTCCTTATTTTTGACTTTCTCTTGCTAAATTTCAAAATTTGAGTTTTCGGGGTATTTTTAGTCCCATTGCTAAACTTAAGTTTTGTTGAACAATTCAATCTAACGAAGTGGTGTTTAAACGCAACCCCAAGGGCCAATTTAAACAACAATTAAAGTTTCTCCTCAATTCTTTTACTGAAGTATTTCGTCCCATTTCATAACAAGACAATTATTATGCATTTATATGAACTTAGTCATTAAAAGTCTGCTTCCCACAAGAGACGAAATCAATTACGGCCGTAAAATTAATCGTTTTTACTCAATTTAATATTTTGGTTCTCTTCCATATTCCCGCAAAAAGCTTTTCTCCCCACATAGAGTTACCTTTTTTATTTCAAAGCCACAACGATTTGAATTATAAATGGGCGATTTAACACTTAACAATTAAATTAACTGAAGAGAAATCAATTCCCTGTTACATATGTCCAATTTAGTTCTCTTATATTTTGGCTTATCCTCTATATTTATTTATTTCCTGTCTGCCAATTGTCGGTAACGATTTCATTTTAAATCAAGTTTTCCATCACAGTACAGTTGATCTTTTATCCTTAAATCACCTACATACCATTGAGATCTGGTAGTAAGCGTTGATTTTAACATAGTAGTTGCTGATTAGCAAACATTTCCTAGGATATTAGTAATTACTTCCTTTCTTGTGTTTGCTAAGAGCTTCCTTGGCTCATTCGCCGACCAGTATTATACAACCAACTACAAATTCTTTCATGTGAATATTGAGACAACGAATGACATTATAATTACATAAATCCGCTTTTTCCTGTTAAAATGTTTTGGTCTATTGTATTATATGGGAGTTAAAAACAATAAGAATATTTTTGTTGATATTCGATCGAGAATTAAACTTTCGAGTTTTTGAAGAAGAAAATGTTATAAATATACAATTCGTAAAAACATTTATTGACTTTGATCATTGTCTTCGTTCTGTTCAAATTGTAAGTATTGACTTAAATTTTTACGTGTGAAATTAACGTAAATCACTATAACGTAAATAAAAAAATTAACACCCCTTTCTTTTTTTTGCCGGTATGATATTTCTGTTACAAAATGTTTAGTTCCTTAGAGAGAGTCATCAACATATAATTCTTCCTTATTTTGTTTTCACATTTGATGGTAAATAGAAACTAATCTTGTTTCAGAGTTAGATGTTGCGACAAGTTACGAACAAAATTGAGATGCTCTAAGAATTTAGTGCAAAATACTTGTTTTAATAACCTCGGACCTCTTGGTTTGGTGTTCAGGAGCCTTGATCTTCTTCGTACGAAGAGTACGGTAGCGAGGTTAGAGAATGAGGGCTTCCGTACTACGAGTTTTTCGCGGTGAATGTACCCGTTTAAGATGCTCCTCCTCAAAAGGTATTAGCTAGTATCTCACATTAGCGAAATACGTTCGCCAAAGAGGAGGCATCGTCCCAGAATAAAATGGGACTTCCTTCCTTCTCGGGCCCCCTGTTTTTGTGCGGGAGTGAATGCGAGACGCATGGTTCCTGCGGCTTGGGTCTCCGTTGCGTCATAAAGCTACCCTTTAAACTTTGCGGTTTCACTTTAGGGCCAAGGTAGAGAGAGGTATTCTGGGACGTCACAGCATCACTTGTGGTCGCCATGATATGCTAGGCGAATAGAGAATACACATATGTGTACAAGCTTGTATACACGCATATTTGTATGAATACATTCATAGCATACCAGGTTGGAGGAAATCTTCTAACCACTACAGGGATAAAGTATGAAGTTTATACGTCTTTTTGTTCCTTCAGTAGGCAACAAAAAGACGTCCTTTAGGCACCTGCAAAGCAAATTAATTACGAATTAACTTATTTACGAATTGTAATACGAATTTTCAAAAATTAATAATCTCTTTCATTTAATTTTATCTAAGTTAGAGTACTAGGAAAAGGTGAATAGAATAGGTCTAATAGAACATATCATTCTCGTGCACTAACGGTTATTGCAATACTTCATACTAATTTAAGGATAAATGGAACATGATAACAATGCCTTAGTAGATGGGAAGCTTAGGGTTGCCTTTCTGTTTAAATAACTAGGAATTTCTTAATGTGTGCATAAATAATATACCAACAAATTAGCAAAGTGCAGAACCTCTCCATTCTATGCATTTTAAGGATAAAATGAATGGAAATAAGAGTGTTATAATCGACGCTTTTTATGGATTTTTCGAGAACAAATTATTAAATTATGCAAAAGTATGCCCAGATCACCCACAAGACAATATATGTTTAATATAGTGTAAAAGGAAAGTAGTTGACCTATTAAGGGTGTATGCTGGAGGGACGGCTCTCCGAATGTCAGGAAAATAGAAACATTCACAGAATCAAGGCTACCGTGAGAACCAATAGGCACTTCGGATTGAACTTTTAGGAATCAGGTTAAGTATAAAATAGCTAAAGTAAATGCTAATTTAAAGAAGGGATTGCTTTTACAGATCAGATCTTTGGTATTCGAAAAAAAATTAATTGAAACCTAGTAACGAGTGGGACACTTCTCTTAGAGAGGTAAAGGGCATGGGGAAGAAAGGTCTTTTAAAATTTATAATCGTTTTAGATGAGAATCTACGGTGGAAAGCGGAAAATCGAGCCAAGATAAGACGAGAAATATGGAGGTATTGTGACGAATTGGAAAGATAAGAAAACTTGTAGGTGAGATAAGGAAAAGAGGGGGAACTGAACAGGGATCCTCTAATATGAGAATGGTTATCAAAAATACGATTGGAGGAAATATGAAAGCAACGTTAGCAAGTCTGAGGAATTGGCATAATTTGTATAATTCGTATTCTTTTGTAGTTTATCAGTCTATCCAAGTATTATGACAGGCGTCGCAACTGGCCTTACTACGGTAAATGAACTGTTTTTGACTTTCCTGAAAGCCCTTCCCGACTCCTCCAAAATAAAAAAAAATCGGAAATCTATACGGCTTTCCTTTTATTTCTGCCTCCTGAATGTTTCTCCAAGACTTCCGTATGATCTGGAACACAAAGAGCGGAAAGGTCTACTTGTATCTTTCGTCATATCGAGGGATACGCAACGGATGAAAAATCCATCTCATTCCTTTCTTTCCCGTTCGATTCGCGTAGGTAATGCGGCATGAGGAGGTTCTACGCGAACTCTCCCATAAGTATCTGGAGGCTTTCGCATACCAAGAGCGAGGAGGGCGATTTCATTCCCGGTTTCGCCGCCCTAAGGGTTGCGGCGCGCAATTTTTTGAGGACGTGAGAGCAGCTCCTTTCCCTTCCCTTTCTCCGATTTGAACTTCAGGGCATCTCGCTCAAACCTCAAGCATCTCGAGTTCTGGTTTTCATCCACACACACACTGTGCGGCGCTTTTCCCGTCCACGTATCCTTTCTACGTTTTCCATTTTCCTTCTTTCCCGCGTTTATGACAACCTATTTCCTCTTCCTTCTAATCCGTTGAACGTTCCGTTTCGCAAGGCGTTATACTCCCACGAGATTTTCTCGCTTTCCTCTATACTCCTTTGTTTCCCACGAAAAGCAATTCTAACATTTAGCTGTTTTATATTGTTGAGTGCATTTTTTTCAAATTTATGTTTCTTCCTATTATTAGAGAACGAAAAACTGTTTATATCTTGTTTGTAGAACAAGAAGGATCTTCCGGCCTAGCTACTGTAGTCATCGTTCACTTAGTAGTCATCATGAAAGGTTTAAAAACAGTCCGTAACACTCATAGCCGCACCCAGCCTATTTCCTGCCCGGGTTCAAACAATTTGCCCCCCTTAAAGCTAAATACCAAAACCATACATTTCCTGATTTACTGGTCAAAATTATTCTGTAAAACTTTGAAACACCGTTGTTTTATGACTTCTTTCCCCTGCTCACTTTGGTCACAAACATCAGTAACAATTAATTATGTAGATTCCATATGCTGAGATAGTAAATTACGAGTTAATAGTTATCGCACTAAAGATGAACGTTTCTAATAAAAAATCTCTTTCAGCATAAATACCTTCGATTAAATCCACAAATATTCCTTTCTCCTCTTAGTTATCCGTCTTTCCTCTGAATATTTGCCAATCTTTGATTTTTCATCACAATCTTACCTAGATAACTCGTGTGTATATCACAAAAACCAACAAATAATGTTGTTGTAATAATAATACTGCTTGGCTACGCTTCTGTTGCCGCCGCCTGAGTGCGATGCACCCCTTCCACAAATAGAACGATGCGGTTCTGGTAACATTCCACTCCATATGACGGAAGCGGCAGATAATATCGTTCGCCTTAAAAACGTCACGATTCGACAAAAATGAAACTAATTTAAGTTTCTCAGTAATGTTACATCACCATAGGAAATTTAATCCGACTCAAATCTCACATTAACCTCGCAAGGTAAAAACGAATTATTATAGTATCTCGCCTTTAAATTTATAGTAATAAAGTCTCCCAAAGTAGTTTGTACATGTGTACGTCGAAGTAATTAGCGAATGGACCTTTTTCAATACATGTTTCAAGCTATTTTTTTCAGTTTTAACGGGCGTACCTTATCTCGCGTTTAATATTTAAGGAAATTGATTATACTCGCCGTTAAATTTCCGCGATAAAATGCTTTCTTTGAAGGATATTCAAACTTCCTTTGCCGTGCTTCCTCTTCAGAAACTTTGCCGTATCGAAAATCGAAACAAGGTTTTGTTCCCTTTTGTGAGCGTCTTCGGGAGTGGGGTGAAGAGGAATGGGGAAGAAGAAGGATTGGAGAGTAGGGGGTGGAAAGTGAGTCGGTAAAGCAAACGAAGAGGAAATATCCTAGAACGGTACAGTCAGTTGTATTCGAAATTAACACGCTCCTGACAATTTCTGTATTAATCTTATTACTGCGTGGTTTGACAATCTTCTCAGGCTTCCCTAAGTTGAGTGGGAAACGGGTAAAATCTTAGAAGGGATTGCAGGACATTGATGATTTTCCAGTCGCAATTTTCCTTTTGCAGTTTGATTCGTACCGGAAAATAAATGTTTACCGTTTGACATAATTAGAGTGAAGTTTTTTCTGACTTTTAGCTCAAGGTTTCGGTTTCAAGTTGAATTATTCACATAATGGTTATAATAATCTTAACGAGAAATTTGTAATCAAGTTTTTTGACTTGCGTGGTGATTTGGTGATTCATTAGTGTACCTATCATCTGAAAGGAAAACAGCCATGATGAAAGACTAACAAATCTCGAACCCGGGTCCCCACTTGTCGAAAGGCCGTGCTATCTATTGAGCTGTCTCGCGAAACATTCAATTATGCCGTTTGGGAAACTTTATATAATTTCCTTTTCTTTCGCAAAACATATATCATGCATTTTCTAATTTTCGCATTTTGAAATACATCCGGTATGTTTTTTTGAGTATAATTATGTTCCGATAACTTGAATAAGTTATAGTTAATCTGACGAATACAATTATATTAACATCTTTTTTCTACATTTTGTGTTTTTATCGCTTTTCTGTCCCTGGGTATTCGCATTTAAATTACGATCGGTAGTTTCAGAATATCAGTATTCTAGTGTTGTTCGCCTTTAGATTATTCATGACCGGTCTTGCCTTATGTCAAAGATTTACGGAAAATTTGAATACCAAGAGATATTGTAATTTCGATATCGGGTTTGCGGAATTCGTGTGGTATTTTATTTCAGATTATTCTTTCTCACAACTTAGGAATCTATATTTTATAAGACGATTTTAAACCAATGTATTGCACCATGATTATTCTGTCGCATGCTTCCGTTTGAAAAACGAATTTTTCCCTCTCCAGCATGTATATGTACATGAGAAAAATCATTAAGTGCCCGTAATTTACGCAATTTTTACTCGTTCTCTCCTTCGATGAAGGAATCCCTCAACCGATGTGACCAAAGCAAATGGAATCTGATTTCCATCATTGCGTTATACTTTTCCAGTATAATTCGCCCGACAAACGTGAGGAGCTTTCTTGGAATCTGCGGAAGTCTTCGGGAAAACTTTCGGAAATGGATCGGGAGTGAGTAAGACAGCGAGAAGTTGTGGGATTAGTCGTGTGACGAAGATGGAAGGACGGGAGAGAGAGGATGTAATATCGGGAATTCTCTCAAGTCGAGTGGCTCGAGATGGGGTAGGGTTGAAAAGAGGAGTGTTGGAGGCAGACAGGAGAAAGGACAGGGAAAAGTGAAACTAAGAGACGAGATGAAAATGCGTGGGAGCCAGCGAAGGGAGTGGATATGAAGCTCGATGAAGAAGATCCTGAGAAATTGAGGTTCAGGTGGTACCAGGAGCTATATAAGTACTATGAGACCACTCGAATGGGGACAAGGAAGATGATGCGGAGGACCAAAAACCCTTGTCTCTACAACTGAGGACATACAAGACTTTTATTATATGTCTCTGCTCTCACACCCTGTCGGCTAATAACTTGAATGATGATTGTTCCAAAGGGTGATGATGTTAATCAAACGAATTACTGCGTATTTATACCTTCACATCGTCGGCAGTTTAACATTTGATGTGATCTTCTAGGCTAGTTTAGCCTCTTTCCTTTCTGCTTCTTTTGAAATCCATTTATACAAGTTTAATTAAAATTATTACTTCAAACATTTGTTGCATAAATCTCTTTTTCATCTAGATCCCGGAAGAAATTTATCAATCGCGATTTAAAGTATTTGAAAAAAGATCGTTTGGTCATCTGAAAGGTACAGCGAATATCATAATTGCACAGTAGCATACATAAATAGTGAGGGAAAGTTTTGAATCGCCAGTCTTGGTAAGGATGTAAGTCCTTAACAGTGGGAAAGTACAGATTGAATTAAACACGGCACAAATGTTTCTGTTACTGAATCATGAAATATAATCAATCGATGTCATTGGAGCTCCAGAAAGGTAGAAATGGATATTGCGCAGTATCAGTTCAACTAAAAATCATTTATCATTATTTCTTGTCATACTGTGATTATTATTTTCCCCCATGACCAAGAAGACTAAAACTATCCGCAGTGCCAATATTCACTTCACTTTAAATGGTGTATAAAAAACTTGATGACGTTGTCATACGGAAGGAAACCAGACGGAATCTGCCCTGTCACCGCAATTTAAAACCTGACTTATTTTCAGCTGACAAGAGGAAGGGCAGCTAACATTCCATTGCTACAAATAAAATTAAAATATACGATACGGTAAAATTTTACGATATCTTTCTGTATAGCATTCCAACTTTTTTATCAAAACCTCGCTGGCGACAGACAGGAGGTACTTTCGAAGATAATGAAGCTCCAACGAGTGGGAATAACATTCAAAATCATCTGGTCCAGCCGTTCGCAAATCCAAATAGAGAGAGTCCGAGTAGACAGCGATAAATACGCTTCTGTTACCACCAGAAACGTCCAGCGAGAATCGATTTCACGGAGTATTTACACGTTTTACAAGATATTCCGAAAATCTCTCATCACGTTTGTGGGGTAATGGAGAGAGCGTGAAAAATCTTTGGCCAGGGATTCTGGATTCGATGTAGAAAACGGTGCATGTAACTGATTTATTTAGAAAAGAGGAGAAAAGTACAGATACCCTTGGTGAGGTCTAACGGTAACTCTTCAGATAGCTTTATCCTCCATTGCCTGATTTGTCTCGCGTCTATGGGGTACATATTGATTCATTCATATCGATTTCCTGATGTTGAAAAAAGGCTGAACTAAAGTTCATGCAGAAGAATGATTCTTAAGCTGTTTATGAATCGAAATTTAAGACCTATGAATGAGACCTTTAAAAATATATGAACACCATACCCATGAACGTAAATATTTTCACGTTTTAACGAGTATGTTTGTATGTTTCTTCGATTACACTCATTAGATTAAGCCCTCCTTTAGATTATAGGATAATGTAATAATGAATGCTAAACCTACACGTACAGGTATCAGTGCTTAGTAAAAGTTCTTTTTGGTTGCAAGTATTTTTTTGTAAGAATACTTAAATAGGCGCTAAGATAATAATATCTGTCATGTTACGAGTGAATTTTGTCACCTACAAAATTCTATTAAAGAATTAGAAATTTGAAATTATTTATAAATTATCGAAAAATTTAGTTGCTGTTTAAATTGAAAAATCCGATGCTGATAAATAATGTCATATCAGGATCAGGAAGTTCATGGATGGGACGACTGATTCGTAATCTAGAATTTGCTTTAAGACGAATTATATTCTTTATATCGCTCTATATTTATATCTACAAGAATTCCAAGTAATGAAATTTACTAAAACCGTGTACCTTTCTGCTCAGGAGCTTATGCATGTTAGCGACAGCTCTTACTCATATCGTCTCGTGACATTTAAGCAAACAGCAGCGAATCGCAAAAGTAATTAAAGAGCTAAATTTTAGTCTTCGAGTCAGCAGTTATCATTTTGTGGATGTATTCTTACATATTTTTAATTGCGCATGCTACAAAGTGCAAGAATGAGTTGCTCCTATATATCTTCAATTCAATTAGCAACTTATTTTGTGAGTGCAAATTCCAAGTAGATCAATATTTTAGTTATGGTATAGCCGTGGTTCACAATCTCTCCTCCGAGTACGCTTAAGGTAAATATTTTGGGCCTCAAAAATGTCGTGTTGACGTCTTTCTCTCTTACTCTGTGGAGAGGAATATGCCGCAAGGGGCAAAAGGTGCAGGGATGAAGAAAATATGGGATGTCCAGCACTACAAAAGGAATAGTAAGCGTTATGTAAATGTCCCCAGTTATATCCTCAGTGGAAAGGTTGCTTTCCTTTTATGCAGAGGGGAGACATTTTTATAAGCCAATCTGGCGCATCTCTCTCATGCCTCGGCCAGAAATAATCTCACTCTCTTCATATTAAAGCTCGAATTTTTTTTAATAAAACAGAAAATACTGCCGTGTTTAGAGTCTCGCTGTTTTATACCACGGACTCGGTTGTGGAGGATACTTTGCATCTTAATTCTTTGGGTTATACTTTTATCATTCATACGTCTGTGAATTTAAGGCCTAACAAATGTATCGAATCTTAACACTTGATTATTATACAACTTCATTTTAACTTTATTAATTAACTTAATTTTAAAATCAAGATAGCCTCGAATGCGAATTCTTCGGCATTGACATAATCTCGTAGTATGTAATACATCTATGAATATCGATGAATAAATTGCACAGATTTTTATTTCGATCATGAATTGTCGTCTTAAACATTTTTATTCATTCGTTTAGAATCTTATTTCTTAATAAGGGGAATTTTCAATTGTAATGATGTAATAAAAATACAATATTAAACATAAATAATTACAATCAATATTAAACATTTAAGAGTGGGTAAGACTTCAATTTAGAAGCTAATTTCTCACCGAAAAAGAAATTATTTCATGGATTTCAATAAGTTGCATTTCAGTAATTGTCTTGAATGTTTGTATAAACATATTCTGCATGTGAACTACACTGTATAACTGTCAAGTAATGAAAGTAGCACTAATCCATGGAATGAAATTCAATGTCTTCATTGTTGAATCAGTCCCAGGTTATGATTTCAAATTGCTTGTCACTCTAGAATATAGTTCGTGTTTTTCTTATTTAGCGATGTTTTAAAACCCCACTGCTCGTCCAAAATGTGAATTAGTTTTTAAACCAATGGAATTCAGGTAATAAAATCAGCTGACATCTTCGAATTTCCCAGTTCTATTCGACCTTTGTTATTTCAAATGTAACGTCCTCCGCAACTAACTTTTGTATTTCATTAGTGAGGTAATAATGTGATCAGCAGTTTCACAATATTCAGTTTCTGAATTTGGGTAGGTAAAGAAAGTAACCACAATAACAGGAAAAGATAAAGCCATTACGCCATTAATCAGCATGATCCTTGATTAATGCATCAGCGAGGACCGAGCAGAATTTTCATTAGTTGTGAAAACAGCGGATTAGGAGAACGAACGCAGTAGGCCTGGAAAGGTGTCAGGCACAGACTTGTAAAGATAAGTGGACTGTTGGCTATACATTTTGCTGCGTAGTTGATTGTATCCAAAGTAGCACTCATGGCTTTGCTTATGGAGTAACGGTTTTTAAGAATTTAAGATTCGTAAGCCGATACCTCACCTACTGTACGCCCTGATATCTGCATAATATTTGTACTAGTTATATATTTAGTAAAACCGATCGATATTATGTTGATTATTTTAATTTCATTTCTAGAAACTAAAAATTTTTCTCCCAGTTGTACGTACGTAGATTTTTTTAGATTTGTAGAATGGGAGGTAATTATCATCAGTTTAATGATAATTTCGAGAAATATATCAACTCCTAAAAGTCATCAAATATTAAAATTGCATAGCTTCGCTTATGCTTACTCTACAAATATTAAAAAATAATTTTTGGACGTTTTTTTCCTTATTGTGTGTGTATTAGAATTTTTATATTATCGTTCAGTAATGAATCTTCCGGTAATTACTTCATTTTCGTACGTTGTATTGACGCTATGTTTTTATGAGATCGCACGTATAATTTTTTTATTTAAATCGAATAAAACATTCATTCGAGCAGTAGTTATATTGATAAAAGCACTTCGACAGCTGAGATTATTTCGCTCATATGGGCTGCCACCCGGTATCGAACCTGGAATCACTTTTACCAAAAAGCGAACGCGCTGTACCTATCTCGTAGCCCTTTTTTGTTGATAATGCATTTGAATAACATCAGATGAGAAGGGGTTGGAATTAATTTTTATTGTAGATCGAGAGGTAATGGATTAAACAACTAACTTGTTAACTTAATGGAATTAAATGCAAAGGGATGTTTACTCCTTAAATACGAATAATGTCGCGAATTAGCCTCTTCAGAATTTCATCCATCCCATTTCCGCAAAGTTCAAAGCTCGGACAGTAACACGATGTTACTGGGGCGCGACGCGGGGTGTTGCCCAGCGACCGAGAGCTGGATAGGCATTTTTCGCTCCTGTTGGCCTGGCGTCATAAATCAGCTTTTTATTGCCGTCGGGCGTTTCTCACGAATAGCAGTCAGAGCTTTTCATTTATACTCTGAAGTGTTACACAAAGGGATGAGGAGAAAAAATGGCGACGTAGCCGAGAGGGAGCGAGAAGAGACAGTCCCGGAAATGCATCTGCTTTTTTCGTTACGCCTTTCTTTTTTCCGCGTTACTTTTTTCCATAGGTCTCCTCCACTTGCGACAATCGCTCACATCAAAACCCGCGGCTTCTCTTTCCCTCAACCCTCTCCGTATATTGGCGCGCGGATCTTGAACGGCGCTTCCGTTCGAAAAGGAATTTTCCGGCATTTTCCTCCGTTCGGAACGATTCGCAAATAAATAGATGATTGCGTTTGTTTGCTTGTCTGTATGATTCATCCCACGGGAATGTCGGGGCGTGTTGCATGTGCGAAAAGATATCAAGCTCTCTCTTTGATAAGCGGAGTTTTAACATGCTGTAGCATATGGCGAGACCTTGTTTCCGTTTTTTAGCCTTTCTTTTGTTTTAAAGGATGGCGCTGTTTGACCCTTTTCCGGGTTACTCGTAAATTAAGCGTGTTCTTCCCATGAAACATGTGCGTTTCCCATGCGCGGCGTTGACTGAAATTTTCTTCTCCTGTGAAAACCTGGTTTTCAAATGTTTCTTTGGTACGTGTATCAGTGTAAAAACAGCTTTGGAATTGTGTGCCCCAGATTTCAATCAAAATTTCTCGGGTGGAGGTGCTGCATATCTCGCGCTTTAACATTTAAATTCTTTTCGTATACAAAAGCTGTTGGGTTTTATTTTCTTATCTTCCGTTATGGGTCACTTTTTATACATATCAATAGCTTTTAAGCATTGAAGCCCACCAAAACGCACTCGTCAAATTATCGACATTGACGTTGCGAAGGATTTTCCTTACACTGGAAGGCATGATTAACTTAAGTTGACCTAAACAAATTCATGTTTCTAATAATATTAAATTAAAGAGTCAATAATTGTATGATTTGAATGTAGTTGGCAATTATTCTCAGAATATGGAATATATTATAATAGAAGTTTTCTTAAGGTTTCTTGCATATTCATGCTTCATAAGACGCTTTCCTGAAAAGAATATCGTATCCGTTTAGCTATATGTGCCCCATTAAATAGGTAGCAAAAACTGCTGAGTAATTGTAGAAATAATCGATTGTCAGATTTATGATTCACTAAGATCGATTTACTTTAAGTAAAGTGCCGAAGTAGAATTTTTCAATTTCATCGCTGTATCACATCCAGTAGTCGTAATTTACCTTGATTGTTTAGTTTTCGTTAGTTTCAATTATTCATTTTGCCTTTTGGGCATCCATTGCTACCATCTTCATGAATGTCCTCCGATTTATCTGATAATATTTCAATACGATACCACCATCTCAGAAATTCACCTATTATCACCCGTGTTTACCCGTGCCTGTAATTCATCAATATTTTTCTTCGTTTGTTTCGTTTTCTCATACCTATCAGTATCAATTATGGACTCTTCCTATTTAATAGTATGTCACTATATGGGAATGTGAGGATTGAATTGCAACTTATTGCATCTAAAACGCTTTTTTCCTGAATATTAAAGAAAATTAACTTACATTTTTATCACCTCATTGCTGTTTTATTGCTTAACTTTATCTTATTAACTCTGTCCTCGTTGTTCGAATAGGTGATGAAATCAACCTGTAATTTTTGCTATGCGGTGGAAATATCATTTTTTTCTCCTCTTCACCCTTCACCATCGACGGGTGCACCTCAGTAAACAAAGCTTCAGTAAGACCAAGGTTACGTTCAAAGAAGACGAAACTTCATGAACGCCGTTGTATGCATTGTGTGCTTCTTTTGCGGTTCCCTCATTAAAATGTAGAGTAAATGCAAGAAACACGATCCGTATGTCAACTCTTATATTTAAGTTTAGCAGTATTTTCATTCTTTCTACCTTCCTCTAGAATGCTCTAATTCTATAGATCTAATTCTAGATTCTAGAATACTATAGATTCTAATGGATTATCTTAAAATTGCACTCGTTTTACGATAGTTGCGGTTTGTCTGTTATAATTATTATTAGTTATAATATTATTATCAATGACAGATTAAATTAGGATATGGTTTATGCGCTTCGGTATTCAAGTTTTTTTTTTGTTTCCCAAAGGAAATTTCTCTGTTGGGCGTGCTCTGTACGGTCGTCTCCTAAATTTTTTGATCCTAAGGCCCGCATTCCAACTCTTAAGGACGGACAAAAAGAGCTCGTTTTTTAATTGACGTTATTTAATAATCTACGAGTACATAGGTTTCCTCTTGGAGGATTTAAATTCACTAATATATCATAGAGGATTATACGATCTGTTTTCAAAATTAAACGTTTAATAATGTTAAAAATCTGAAAGTTTGTAATTTAATCATCCTATCGACACTAGTCTCATTTTACTCTAGCTGATAAATCCCAGCAATTATTTATTTCACGGAGAAGTACAATAATTGGTGGAGATGCAATAGTATCGAAGTTTCGTAACACTAAGGCAATCTTTGTCGAAATTTACTTGAAACGGAAGCTGTCTATTCATACATAGTAAAGCTGTTGTTCAGAAAATAGTTATAATGATACTTTAAAGAATTACTTAATTCGAAAAGTAACGGGGTATGTTACTAGTTACTATATTATTGTTTTCTGGTGAATTCCGTTATATTGTTTTCCAGTTCCATTCATCGCAAAAATGGTAAGAAGTAAAACATAATCCTTCAGAACTGCAGATTTAATGAAGAAAAACCTCTATTGTGATCGTGTACCGGTCTTGGTTATATTCTCTTTTTGCCGTTACCCCGACTCAAAGATACTTTCCATTTAGACTTCAATCCCAGTCGTCGATCCATATTTTACTTTGGCTTCTCCCTACCTGTTCAGATTTTGAGGGACAAGGGAAAGCACTTGAGTTTTGCATCGCACTCTGCACCTTTTTAGCGCAAGGCTTTGTTCTGTAGGAGGCTTCATCTGGCCGGTGTTGAGAAAGAGACGGTGGTGTGAGTGCGGGCTGTGAAGTTGAGTGTGCAAAGATGCTTCTGGTCATTCCATCCTTTGAAAGGGAGTGCTGGGTTGTCAGAATGGTCGAATACAGGTTGTTGACGGCGGGGGAGGGAAGAGGGATAAGTTGAAGATTTTTCGAAGGTCGTCCACCTTTTTTATGGACGTCTTTTTATTAATGACGTGAGTGCGAGACGGTGGAGTTGGGCGATGTCTGAACAAGCTAGATTCTTAGGAATGCAAAGGCATGAATTCACGTCTTGTTCGTGATACGGTTGGTGGGGGCTCTATAACAGGCCTGCGCTACTTACTAGAAGGGAGGAACAGCATGTATAGGAGAAAAAATATCGGAAGTCGCGGATGAGTAATCTTTTGAACTGGAGATTGTTATTTGTATTTAGCTGAGCATAAAACGCTGATGATTAAATTTTATGATGTATCATTTTTCAACCTCGACTTTTTTAGGTTTAAGATTCTATAGAATTGCGGTACTATTCTTAAATTTATTCCAAATGCTGATATTCAAATATCTCACCGGAAGTAGTCCAAATTTGTGCTCAAGTGCCACCAGTGCTTGCTTCTATACCACACCAGCACTACACTGCTCTATAAATAACATTTGATGTCTGTCTTTCATTCTTAGATTTAAATAACTTCCAGCTTTGGTGTATACGTATCCCGCAAAATCATTGTAGGCTGCAACTTAGAGAGCCGCATGGGACCGTTTTGTAGTAGTCATAATACTTAAATATAGTGGAATCTTCCATCACCTCCGACTGTGTTATATCCTAATTATAAAAATTATAGGAATGACAGATAACACACTGGATAACATTAGTAATTTCAAGTGAATTTTGTCAGTAAAGGATAGCTTAAAGGAATGCAGAAAAAGAATGAAAGAGAACTACTAAGGTGTATTTTTTATTCACTAAAAAGAGTATCGCTGTCTCTATTATTTAGTTAACGTTTGCTGTCTACAAGTAAAATTTTAATATTTCACTTGATAATAGTATGACAATCAAGCCTAAGAATGATTAGTTTTAGTCGCAATTGCTCGAGTTCGCGAAATAAGTTTCCAGCCATTCCGGTTATTTTTTAGTAACAACGCAAAGTTATGCTATAATTGAATTCGGTGGGATATAGTTAATTTGAAAGTGATTATTTATATATAGAGAGAGGTTATTAAAACCCTTTTGCCGAAGAGGCCTAAATTAAAATCAGCCGTTTGGTGCACAATTAAGCAAGGAATAATAATAGAAAAACATTTATTACGAAATGGAATATGAAACAGATATTCTATCCATAGCTTTGAACGGTGATTTATTTATAGATAAACCTGGGAATGAGGCCCATTCGTATATGTATACCTTTTTTGGGAACCTTTAAATTGAATCCAAGTTAGGTAACTGGAATCATTGAAAATTCCAACGGGTAGCTACAGTTTATTGCCACGCCATTTGCCCCTTATTTGGTTCGAATAGCATTATACCGCTTGTTTTATCCTTGGTATCAGCGACTAATTCAGTTTGAGCGTGTTTCCCAGTTGAGCTTTAAAGCGACTTCCTATTCGCTCCTCCGAAATAATTAAATCGATTAAGTATCGGTTAGAAGTCAAATCCTCGGCGGACGCACTGATTGACGACAGAGTTCTCGACGCAAGCGGCCGTATAAGCGGCGACCTCACGAGTGAATGGCTGGTAATTTAATTTAGATCGTTGCCCAGAGGAAATTTCGTGACTACTTCCTCCATGAGAGGATGATCAAATCACTTCCTTTATACGATCGTATTCTTAATTATTTCGCTGCCTTTGCTTTAACTTCATCTTTCTCCATAAAAGAGAGGTACAGTCATTTTGCAATACAGTCAGTACAGTCTTTTTGCAATAGATTGATGAATATCTACTTTGAAATTCGATTTCCTTATTCAGCCATGAAACTCCCTGTGTAGCTGGGGTATATAGGAAGGCTTGACCACGGTAATTCGTTTGAAAGCATTTCTTTTGAAGAATGAATTATGCAAAATTCACTAAACAGAAAAGGTTGAATTTGGTACATAATTACAGACATTCCGGCCAAATTATACAGGAAATGTTTGATGAAAAATTTATTTTGTCAATAATTTACGTCTAAGAAATTAGTTCTCGAAATACATCAACATCTGAAATAATAGCTGCTCAAAATAGCGTCCACCGGCGATTATCAAGGCCAAAAATTGGCTGTTTATTGGAGAAATTACATCTGAAGAAAATGTCGTGATAGTTATGTTTCAAATACATCTCTGATACGGCTGGTATAACATAAGCAATCAAACATTTAGATTCATCACTCTAAGTACTATTAAGTTCGAATATATCTTTATTAAACTATCGTTATTACTTGAAAAAATTATGGGCAATTCATTCGCAGGACGGGATAGATATTTAGGTATGACGCAAAAGGGTAAAATAAGGAGAAAAACAACCAGCATTATAATTTGAATGAACCTTATATGGTCAAGCTTTACTTTGAGGAAGGCCATAGCACAGGAGGAGAAAGACTCGGTAAATTTACCACACAGTTTATTTATAACCACCGGTTTCTCTACCCGAGTAGCATCATCGGGTGCAGTATGTGCATCGGAGTATCGTCACCTGATATATATGGATGTTATGTAAAATACTGAATTGCTATCAAATGGCATAGAAGAACTTTTAATGTTTGCAATCTTCTCCATCATGTGTTATGACCCTGCGTAAAGCTCTCTTTAAATTCTGTTCATAACGATGAGTTGTTGGTATTTACCAGAATAGGCGTTTAAATCTTCTCTGGAATTGACATTGACATGCCCCGCAATCCTTGTATTATAAATATTCAGGGGAACTCCATTTATCCCTTATGAGTATTTATTGATTCGTGTTCAATATTCATTTGCTGGTGAATTTTGCATGCGAAATTCACCTTGTTGGTAAAATCGTGTTTATCTTCTTAATGATTGTCTCTAAAAATTATTTATCGCTGAATTTTCGAAAATTTATTTCTGTCGTTCCTAAGGTATTTACATTACAATTTACCTTATCTACTTTAACTTTACCAATTAACTTTTACTAATTATTGGAAAAAATTTTTTAAACAATCGTTTTGGTCTAATATTTGCGTGATCAGCATAATAAATAACATTTCATTCATATTGTCTGATTTCAAGCACGGTTTTCGAGTTCGTAGTAACATTTTTCTGCGTAATATCTGCATTTGCAAGCTTCGGTGAATAAAAACATAGGGAAAAACTTCTCAGAATATAACTAAGTGTTATGCTGAAAATAAAGTTGATAAAGTAAACATTTCATACATATTTCCACAAGGATATTTCAAGAAAAATACCGTCAGTTGAAAATTTTATCGTCCCTTTGATGGAAGGTGCCTTGCATGTGGTGCATTGGTGCATGCACCCCCTGCCACACGCCAAAAGGCGGGTTGCAGGGTAGACATAGACAAGTACTTATTAGAAATAATTATGGAAAAGTACTTATTAACCAGACTGCTAAAACGTTTGTAATCACTACGGAATAAAGAAATTTAAAAAATGATAATTTCATCGTAGGCTGTTTTTGCCACAGCGCAGTGTAATTTCTTGAAAGCAGACCTGAGGATTTTCGGCTTGCTATGGTCGAGAAAGAGCATTGCTCTTATCACTGGCAGATTTTCTTGTGGCCCAAGAACATACGAAACCAGATATGGAAACAGGTTCATCATAAGGAACTCAAGTTCAGTTTTTTATAGCCTCGATTTATGCAGTACTTGGTAATAGGAGACAATCTTTGGGTAATCTTCGCGACAGTTCTCTACTTTGTAATGTTAGTTACTTCCTGGAAGAATCCCGCTGTGGAATATGTATCATAACCAGGACGTTTCTTTCTGCAAAAAGTTTCCTTTGTCGCAAAGTGAGAGTAATGCTAATAAGACGTCGTATTAAAGATAAAAAAATTCCCTTCTACGGAAACTCGGTCGCTGTTTGTTAGTCGCCGGAAAGAAAAAAGTCAAGGAAATGTATCAGTAAAAAAAAATCTCGGCGGAAACCCGGAAGAGAAATCTCTTCCCTGTTTTCGGTGGCCTAAGAAAAAGAGGGCTGTGCATTGCGTTATTTCTGCTTTCCTGAGTCACCATTGTTGTCTCCTCAATATTTACAGCGAGATTTTGCGAAAAGTGAGGAAAGTAGCCTCGGGATTCTCTTTTTTCTTTCTCTCTCTAGATGAAAAAATGAGAGGATTTGGAAATGGAATGTGACCGTTGTTTGCATTAAATTATCGACATTCTTTTTTTTCTACACCTCTTCAATCCTGTTCGTTCCTAGAAATGAGAAAGAACGAAATAACATGGGAGTCGTGTTTTGGGTCGACTGCGCTGCAATCTGGGTTGCCCGTGTTGCAGGAGAGCGAGTTAGTCTTGTTGACTATGGTTCAGGATACTGGAGAGAACGGAGTCCAATTTATTATCGCGGATTCTTTTTTTACAATTGTTTCTTGAATTATGAGAATGACGCTAATATAATTTGGAATTTCATGGCTATGAGTTTAGTTTGTCATTGTATGACTAATGCTGCAAGTTTTAATGAAAAGGTGTTATGGCAGGAATATCTCCACAAGAACTCAGACTTCATCATTCAGAATCGTGCATCTATGTCATTTGTCACCAATCTCGTCCCTAACGCAAATTAGTTGCGTCTTTATTTTTTGGGTGGGTGGTATTTCTAATTATTAAAATGTTCAGTCGAGGCCGACCATGAGTCTAAATTCATACTTAAATAAATTCTAATGCACCTCGAAACGAGGACGAAAAATGTTTCTAATAAAAAAGTGATATTTCTAACAGTTTAAGATTTTAATGTAACAATTTAAAGAATCTCAAATATACTTTCCTTATTATATTATAAATATACTTTCCTTATTTACTTTTGCGTTGTAATTATATAGAAGACAATATTTCCGAGCATTTTTTCCGTATTTTATATATTACTTTACGAATACACCAATTTAAACAGATGTGATGGGCCATATCATGTAAATGTGTTGTTTCAATAGGTATCATTATTATTCTTATAAATAGGTACTTTTTGCGTAATTATTTCTATAAGTGCTCAATCAAGATATCGTCACATCGGTAGGTATGGTTACGTTAGTTTTGCTGTTACGAAGAGCGGAAAGGTGGACGGTAGGTAAGAAACAGTTTGCGACCTATGTCATAGTTTCCATGATGTGCGCAACATGGAGTATATTGTGGTTTCATTATATTATTGCGTAGAATTGCTGGAATTTTCTTAGCGGTGAATGGTTTCACTAAGGCACTCGCCTCGAAACTAATCAAAATAAACTGAATGCAACACTTGAGACGATTGCATTAATTTGTTATAATTTGAACGCAATCCGCATTAACTCCCTCTTAAGAAATACCTTTAAAATATCACCTGTAAGTGAATATATTCTAAATTCTCAGTTTTCTTCAAGAGTTTCTAACGTGGTTAAGGTGACCTTGGGCGTCCTGCAGGGTAGCGTGATTGGATCATTACTATTTTTAGTATACATCAATGACCTTATCAATCTTACTGATATTAAAGTTAGGATATAATTACAGGGAAATAGAGAGTAGAGATGATATATTAACCTTGTCCAATGATTTGGATAAAATTAAGAAATGGTGCGAGGATTGGCAATTGGAACTTAATGTAGAAAAATTTTAAGTAGTAAACTTCTTCGAAAGAAAATCTATTATTAAAGATTATCCGTAGAGTCTCCGTGGGATAAACTTATTAAGAGTAGAGCCGGTGAAATATCTTGGAGGTAACTCTTACGAATAACTTAACATGAAGTACCCACATCCATAATAAATGCGGAAAAGCACTTAAGAAAATCGGCTTCGTAAAGAGAATAGTCGGTCGGAGCGACGAAAAAGTTCGCGAGCGATGTTATTTTTCGTTAGTTAGACCTCATCTTGAGTATCCGTGTAGTGTATGGGACCCTGCCGATAAGTGTTTTATTTGAGAATTAGAAAAGGTGCAGCCAAAGGCGATACGTTTTGTGAAGAGTTGCTACGATAAATCAGTGAGCGTCACTCAGATGCTCCAGGACGCAAAATGGGAATCTTTAGAAGTAAGAAGATTTCAACAAAGAATTAATTTACTGGATAAATTTAGAGAAAGCACGTTCAGAGACGATGTAGCCGATATAATGCGTTCTTAATGCTACATAGGACGTTCCGATACTGCGAGAAAGATTAGAGAAATAGATGATAGAGCCAATAGATTCAAGAACTCATGTTTTCCACAAACGATAGGCGAATGTAATCGATTAGCAAAATAGAGTCATGGTGTATGCACCTCCTGAGACACGCCGACCCGCCAGCTAGCAGGGTACATAGAATAAGATAAAACTCTCCGCCCGCGTCCATGGGAGTATATAGTTACATGATCCATTAGAGAAAAATCGACTCTCCACGAGGAGGGGGTAACGAGAAATGCATAAAAGAAGGAAATTAAGTTTGCTCTCGAGTCCCGAGGGTATGCCTAGAATGGCGCGTAACTGTTACTTGGGTGTAATTTGCTCGCTTGAGGACTTGGTAGGTGCGATGGAGAGAGCAGATACTTAATTTAGCGTCCGTGGACATTACGCTCCACGGTTCCATGGCTTCTGATGTAGAATTCCCCTAAGACTTAACACCGAAAGGAGATAAGAGAGGTGGCGGAGGAACTTTGCTACGTTCGGTTTGCGAGAGGTCGTAGATCATTGATAAACAGGAGCGAGGTTGAGAACTTCCCCCTTTAGCTGGGCCTTGCGCGAGGATTTTTTTGTAAATATTTTCCCCACTCTGTTTTACCGGTTCAACTAGTTGATTAAAGTTCTGTAGCGTTCTGAAACATCGATTATCAGCCGTAATTAAAGGACAATGGTTCGGGAAATTCGAAATTCTAGCCTAGAGCAAAAAAGTTTTCAGAAGTTCGCTCGGGACTTTTTAAGCATAGAAACTCAATTAGCGAAGATTTAATGAAAATACGCTCACCAGGCACAAACATTGTTTGGCTTAAAGTATGTTCGCGGGGATGTCCGTGAGTGCATCGAGCTGCAACGGCGCTGCGTGAACTCGATTTATAGGTCACATGGTGCGGCTGATTCCCGCTCTCGTAACTCCATGTTGCTGTTGGAAGTTTATTTTACAGAGTTTGCATTTCACGTTGCTGAATTGCGAAAATGTTATGGTAACCGTGAAATTTTAGTCGCCATGTAAATTGATGGAGCATTAACCTGTTTTTAGCTTCATTTTCATCGAAGGAAATCTTCTACGTAATATGTATTGCATGAAAATGACAGCGCTAGGAAAGTTTGGCGAAATTCGGAAGAAAATTAGAGTAATTTAGGAAAAATGCAGAGTGAAATTTTTAGAAAAAGTTATAAGATCTTCCTCCTATGGTGTGGCAAAATCAGAGCAAACAAACGGTATCATTAATCTGTTTCACAAGTTAAGCATTTATGAGAATTACGAGGAAATGATGCATGTAGTATTAACTTAACTAAGAAGTTTATTTACCTATATCTAGAAATTTTGAGCAGCTGAATTTTAATGACCAAATTTCATCTATTTAAAAATACGCCCTGCGAAAAGTTATTGTAAAACCACTTTTTCTGTGTGAGCAGTTTAGAAGTAGTGAATTGAAATATTCGGAGTAATGAAATTTTTTGAATTTTCATATCACATTTCCTAGAATTTATTTATGGTAACTGCCCTTAAATAAGTGCCAGTATGAAAAAGGCGAACTAAGATATGCTTTTTATATAAATGTATGCCATTGACAAGTATCATGCCAAGTACTGCGTGTACCATACCATAGTTCCCCCATTATTCTTTAATTGTTAACATTTCATGCTGACCCTAGATAAATTGCTGGAAAGGCTGAAGAAGGAGCTAAGTCTCTTCGCATGGATGAATAAACTAAGACAACCTCCAGCGTCTACGTACGTGATCCGAAAATGGAACATGCATGTCCATTGAGCAAACGATGTTCTGTTGAATTTTCAATATGGAGATCGAATTAGTGCAGTATATTCATTCTTGAAATACCGCTTCTCCCACCATTCGCACAAATTCGCATTCTCCAGATGTATGGTCCATTTCTTTTATGTGATGTTTTTTTTGTACTCTTATTTCAACTTCTCCCAGTTCGAATACATTTGATTTACTGGATGTGATTGATATTTACCTCGCTTCACGATAACTACAGTAAGTTCTATTTCTTTCTATTACTTACACGTGAGACCGACTCCCTTTCCTATTTAATGAGTTGCCTTTGACTAGCATGTATCTATTATTAAGAATCACCCCTTGCATATTTTTTATGATTTTATTTTCATCTTTAGTGTACTTTAAATAGTTGCTGAAATTTTATTTGGGTGTGCTAAAGAAAGCTGAAATTGGTGCATTTTAACTCACAAATAAATTATTATGATTAAGTTAATCATTGCTCATCCACCTTCCGACAGCCATTAGATATACTATACTTGTAGTAAATATTAGTCGAGTACTATGAATCAATGAACCGGGTTTGCAAAGGAAGTCATTCTTCGTTCCGAAAAATTCTGACATTTCACTGCAAATTAATTTTGCAGTCTGTAAAAAGTATCTCTATCTCCAAAGCTACATTATGTTAGTTTAATACTAAGCTCGAATATCTTCATGCTTTAAGATAATTTAAATCATCAGCGTCACCCAAATTCCACACATACGTTCGTCGAGTCAAATGATTTGCTTCTTTAACAATTTTGGACGACGCAAGTCTTCGCTTACTTCTCCGTCACAGTTGGGCGTGTATTTCAAATTTACGCTCCCATGATCGCAGCAATGTTCACGAAGCCCTCGCCATAACTTGGTTCCATATCATCATTCGTTTCAGAAGCACTCTCCGTGATTGATGTTTCGACTACTTTTCAGGAACTCTCTGCGACATCGAAAGAGGTCGAACCTTCGCGAATTTAATATCCGTCCGCCCCATCTTGCATTTTGATTCATTTCCCGCGTTCGCACGCCTAACTCGAGCTATTACCAAACGAGGCGATTAAACTTTCAAGAATGGCGTTCGCACCTGCTCTTGCAGCACGGCGTAATTTCGACGATTTTCGCATCATCTCGCAGTCCTTCATCCTCCGCGATTTATCTGCCGCCGTCGTCGAAACGACTCTAGAAATTCGCGCGGATTGCGGAGATGCGTGTCGTCGCAGCAGTCGCTGTAATCGCCTCGCGACTTTTATCATCATCTCCCATTTGCATCGCTTTAGCAATATCATGGATTTGCGTAAAAATACCCTCTCTCGTAACAGTAAGAACCAAGGTACGTAATAGTATTTCAAGCAAGGAGTGGTCCAGTTGCCATCGATGATATTTTTTTAATTTTAGAGATTACATTCAATTTAATAAGAGATAATTATAATGGTTTTGTAAAGGATTTTATGATTTTCTGTTGGAGGGTTTACTTTTAAGTTATAAAGAATTATGCTATGGGAAAATTATCATTTTACTGCATAGCTGCTCTTTGCTGCAACGTTGTGAAGTTTTTTCAAGGATTCCAAGGTTCCGACCAGGGTTGTCCAACCTTTCCGGCCAACATTAGAAATTTCATCAACACGCGGGCGTATAAGAACCCCTTACATTAGACTTCCATTCTCTCTTACACTTATTCCGGATTTTCGCATTTTTAATATTTGAATTTTTGAAGAATTTTTGCGCTGATTGTTTGTGAAGAAAACCTGAGAAAATATCTAATTACGTAATTAAAATGCATAAATGTACTAACTATTTATTCAGTTCACAAATCAAGTTGATATTTAGAGTAAGCATAATTCTATAGAATGATTTTATAAGGTTTTTGACTTGTATCGCTTATGTTTTCTAGAAATACAAGTTTTTGGGATTGAAATTTATTTAAGGAACTTGTGATTGTTAGATTGGCGGGCTAGCTGAAAGTCTCTAGTGGGCCGCATCCTAGTCCACGGGCAGCAAATTGGACAGCTCTAGTTAAGACCGTCAGTTAATGTTATATAATTCCTTTTCAGCTGATAATGCGACAGAACGAGGATATCCTCGCCGTATCCAAACTCTTCGCATCCAAAATTTTTCCCCAAGCTTGGTTCACTTGTATTGCCGTTCCGACCCTGGTTGTTAAACAGGTGTAACACATACAGGAGTTCCCCGCTCTCTAATCGCGGCGGTACGTTTATTCTTACCTGAAGTCTCGGTGGCCCGAATCCGTAACTCACGATGAAAAAAGTTCGCTGCAGCCAGATACAAGAAGCGGAATTCCTCCTCGTCCCGCTTTATGACGCCCTCACACGATATCTCGACTTCCGACGGATGATTCTCCTTTTCGGCATTTTTCTTCGAGGACACCGAAGAGTGCGCCGTTTAGTTTCATTTAGAACCCCTCCTTATCTCCGGCCCTTCCGGACAATAAATTATTCGCGAATACTTTTCCGCCTTTGTTTGCGGCAGGAGGAATTTCCTCGCGGAATATATCTGCCCTCCTTATCGATATAAATTCACCCGGAATGTTGGTGCTGCGGATGTTCTTTTTATCCGCTCCTTTTCTGTCCCCGATAATATATTCGAGACTCATTGCGGAAGTAACGAAGAATTAGAATGTATTTTGAGATAATTGGCTTTCGTTTTGTAAATAGAGCTCATTATCGAGGACATAAATGCGCTCGCTTCGGAGTTGTGATGTCCGTAATGGCATAGAGTATTACGCCGCGGCTTTTATCTCACCCGTTGGAAATTAAACTGCTTTGTGGCAAAATAATTTTGCATATGCCGCACGGCCCCTCTTACATTTTGACCGTCTTCCACACGGTACATCTGCTATGGCAAAGCAGCTCTGTGAGAATCAGAGAATATTAAAAATTGTAATAATAAAGAGTCGTTCTCCCCGCCGAGATATTTTATGGCATTCTGTGCGTATAAACTCCTGGGAAATCACTCTTCTTTCAAAATTTAGCGTAGGAGCTCACTTAAAATGGGCACCTGTTCCTGAATAATCACACTCTGCTCGCTTCGTTTGTCTTACCTTTTCAGTGATTGCTCCTGCTTGTGATCGGGTTAAGTCGGGTCCCACTTCGATATTTGTCCCGGAAATCCCTCCATTAAATGTACAAATACCAAAGACGTTTGAATGACAAGAATTATGTACCCATTTCCCACATTTAAAGCACAATTCTGAAAATGTTTTGAAGCTGAAAGCGCATTTGCTCCTATTCTAATATATTTTGCTCTTTCCTTTCTCCGTGACATGTGTAAGAAAGAGTGAAATTTTAACAAGACGATTGTTCTATATTACTTTTTCCATAAGAAATCTGGATGGTTAAAAAATAATGATCGTTTATCCAATCTAAATTGGGATTTCTTCAATAGGTTAGTTATAGTATTGCCTCTTCTTAATTGGGAAGGCAGAGTAACCGTCGCATTATTCAGGCTCTGTTTGGAACATTTTGGTATATCTTTGGTGATAGTTCTTTCAGAATGGCATGGTTAATATATGTTGGTAACGGTTTTAATACACTAGGTAACATGAAAATTTCCTTTTTTCATGTCTTGTGATGTTCGTGGAAAATATTGGTAATTCTGTTCTATTATTGTTGAGAACCCCCAGAGACGAAATGGTTTTTCTGAGATTTAGAATGCCGACGAATGTCAAGAGTAAATATTCCAATAGTTACATATTTTTTACTGCAATCAAAGCTCCTGTAATATGTTTTATTGCTCAAATATTAAAATAAAATTTAAAAGTTATTCCAAACATGGGATGTTCTTAGAAAAGGAAATTTACTTGATGAGGCGTACACCTAGGAAAAATCCCAAGCAAAAACAGAAGCGAAAAATGTCTTACAAGTATGAGATTTGGTATTCTTCCAATTGCGAAGATCTCGCTTCGAGTCTCTGTGTTGTCTGAGTTTCTCTCCTGCCAGTTTTTTCATGTAGTGGGACGTACGTACTATTTTGAAGAAAATTTCGTGTTTTTGATTTGGCACATTATTCCTGGTTATTCGTCAGTATTTAATAATCTTTACCAATTCATGCGACTCCAATATTCGAATAAGTCCCTCTTTATTCGAAAAAGTAATCCCTATAAGGTTTTGCCTCGGAATGGATTTCCAGGATGCTTACGAAATATGCCATGTCCTGTAATAAATCCTGTCACATACAATCGAACGAAGTGGGATTAAAAAAAAACTTTTCTGAGAAAGAAATGAAGAGAAGGTTTTAGATGCAAAGCCGATTCGATTTCCTTCCCAGTTCAAGCGCCTTATTTTTTCTGTCTCAGAGGAATCCCAAGTAATTTCGCGCCTTCTTTGTCGCGTTCGACCTCTCCTTCGTGTATACTCGTATTTATTGCCTCTCCTTAATACCCTCTCCACCCTTAGCACCATTAATGCAAGAAGAACAAAACAAGTTCACGGCATTCCTCGATTTGGATTGGAAGGACCTCGCTTTAACAGCGTCTTTCTTTTCCTTTGATGATGATCATCAACTATACGAATGATTAAGTTTGTAAACACGGATTAATCTCGGTACTAAATTTTTTTTTCTGGCCAGGCAAAGGAGCCAGAGCTTCTAGAGCCAGTTATCCAATCTTCCCCAGCTTTTGATACTTGTTTCGGATACGTGTTTGTTGCATTATATACTGATAGATTAGAAATGATAATTATTGTTATGTCAGTGAAGATGTAAAATGTTGAGGAAGAAAAGGAGAATTGTAAGCAAAACCATTCAATTTTCGAAGTAAAACTATTTTTTAATGAGCGATAATCGTTCGAAGAATTTGAGGATAAGGAGAAGGAAAAACCCATAAAAATAAAAGAATATGATTTATCGAAATATTCAAATTTAGGTTTCTTTTATTGCATTTAGACCTGTATTGTATAATTCAAGTGATAAGCATTAATCAAAAAATGTGCAACAAGAGCGTTAATGCATCTTAAAAATCCTCAATTTTTATAAGCAAAAGATTGATAGTTTCAATAATATTTATATTATAAATTTTCATCCACCGAATACAAAGACCAATATATTACTGCTGAAGTTTAATACAAATAATTGAACGCCTATTGTTTCTTTGGTAAACCGATGCAGTCTATTTTAAAGTTTAATCTCATTAGATCTGTCATCTATTTTGCTTTTTTGTTTCTTTTTGGTTGTTTATGCTTGTATTTTTTGGTGACTTAGCACATTATTATTAGAACCTATTATATCAGTTTTATTTTCCTCATTTCCATTCTGAAATTCACGCCGGTAACATTAGGTTTATATAAATGATATGGCGACTTTCTTTTCAGTTTTGAGAAAAGAGTCTTAACTGAGTAATATATTTTTCATAAAAGCATGAATGTTTCGTGGAGTTTATGCTTGGAGGCTGTAAGTCATTAAATCCGCTTTTTGCCCGTTTTATAGAAAGTGTCATTAAGTTATTTAGTCTTTCATTCTTCTGCGGGTATAGTGATCATATAGATTTTCAAATTATTGGTATAAATCTTATATGATGTCCTTAGTCATTATTCCAGTAAGATTAAACAGATAAGAATTGTTATGCATTAAAGGAAGGCAGTTTTACTGCAGATCAGTCAGTCTCCATTTTCAATGATATTTTATTTTGGTTCATATTAAGAATTTCAATTCTTTTTATGCTGTTGCATTAGAAATGAAGATGTACATTATTCAAAAGTTTTACGTAAGGAGGACTTTAAATAAATAAATAAAAACGTCTTAATTGGATACCGAGGTTATTGTGTCATGTCACTGAAGAGGACTTCGAATATTTTCTATTACTGCTACTCGTTACCCTGCTTGAGACTTCTTAAAAGAAGAGTCAATGATGTCTGTGCCCGATTTCTGTAAAATGTGCTTGTTTATCTTCCTTTTGCTTCTTTGGTATAATTATCTATTTTGTATGAATAGTTTCTATAGTATAGTATTGAAATAATAGCTAGGAAGTCTTCAAATTTATTACGATCTCAGGACAAGGTTAAATTTTTTTATAAATAGCATATGCAATTCACGTAACTGGATTCCCAAGGGGGAAAAATACATGTTGTAGGAAAACTATCGTATTTGATTAGTGTTGATATTTAAGAGGTATATACATACCTTAAAAAAATTAGTTTCGTGTATTTTCTGAATCGGAGTAAATGCTGCTTTACCGACATTACTGGGATGTGGTGAAATATTTTCTTAGCAATCCAAAAGACAGGAATTGTAATATATTCTTCATTCCCTGTTTTTGGCCATTTTTCGTTTATTGCACTTTCTTTGCAGGTCGTACCCTAACTACCCTACCCTATGGAATATTAATCAATGATATTGAGATATTTTTTTATCATCTCCATTAGTTTAACCTTCCCGCATTTCCTCCGTTTTGGTATGAAGAAGCTATATGTTTATAAAAATCATAAATTTATCTTAGCGGAAGTATTTTTCGTTGGTAATACTGTGGTTTTTACAAGTTTGAATATTCTTGATTCCTTCCTATGCTCTTTATTTTATAGAGGATTTTATTCATACTTCACAGACATTATTCATACTTCGAAGAAAATAAAATTTCACTGCAGAGTTATCTTCGCGCCTTTTTGCGGGAAACCTTTGAGGTATGCAGTTACAATCTATTAGGAAATTCGTTAAAATACGCCTTGTAATTTCCTGTCAGGTATCTAAGATTGTATGCCTGCCTCTTCGGAATCGTGTCAATAGTCTCTCTGCCTAGATAAATTTTCTCGGGTTTAGATTGAGAAAATACTTCGGTAAACTCCTTAATGATGTGACTTGATTCAGAGCATGAACCTTTTGGAACATATACAATATATCTATACCAGGATGTTTGATGCTAGAAATCCTTCGAAACTCCACTCTAATCTTAACGAAGCTCTTTCCTGTTAGAAGTTTACTAGGTTTTCGAGGAAGAGATCAAAGTTACGGCGAAAAGTTAATTTTCATGATTAAAATAAATTACCCGCTCTGTGCTTTCGTCTCAATCTCGACTGCAAGTCTTAGCTTCAATGTAATGTTCGGGTTATCCATAAAGTAAAATAAAGCGTTGCATGAGCTGAGATGCATATCATCTTTTGGAAGACACTTGGTATTTTTATCGCCATGTTCATGTATTGCAAAAGCCTTCGGAGTAATGACGTTCGTGTAAATGTTTTAGTTACCTCTCTGAGTTTATCTCCGTCTTTTCTCTTGAATCTTGAAGCTACTACTTTACGATAATTCCACGTTGCTCGTAAGGTAATTGTTAGGAGCTAGTAGTAAATTGACCCTTGAGAAGGTAATATGGTATATGTTATGGCTGTTACCGTAATCTTATACCTTTTGCATCTTGCCTATCATAACGAAATTTCCATTAAATGTGAGATAATATTCTCTTGTAAAATTACATGAAGATTTACGCATTCTTTCTATTTCCATTAATATATCCTCTCACCGAATATTTTTATTGTAACTTTCCTGTAATAGCAGGACTATCGCGTGTATTTAAATAAGGAATAAAAGGTGTGAAAAATGACATGAATTGGACTCGAAAAAAATTAAAGAAGCATGACTTCTCTCTTCTCACGGCTCCTCCGTGCTTAGTAATTCACCTTTCTTCAATCCTTGTATTTTTTTTCATTCTTAGAGTGATTTTTAAACTTGAGCTTATGTGCTTTTACAGTGTTACATTTAGTTACTTTTACATTTATTTTCCAGACTCGCAGAAAGGTACCGTCGTATTTTTTTAGTTTAAACTATTGGTAGGTTTTGTAGGTTTAAAATTTCCCCTCAGCAGTGGTTTTCATATCTCCAAGTGCATGCCTACGTTTTTATTCTCACATACTACTTCTATCACTATTTTTTGTTTCGGTCGGATTTTCTTTTGCAATAATCATCGTGTCGATCGTTTGAACGCAAAAAAGGTTTCCCACAAAACGAAGACAACCTATATGTATAAAAAAAAATATTTTCTCCCTAATGTATTTACCGTTCATTTGCGCCAGCTCCTCCTTAAAGAGATGATAGTCGCGAATTTAGGCGATAGCGCAAGTTAATAGCTAAACGTTTCCCGATCTCATTTTCCTTTAGTCCCTTTTATTTTTGTTCCTCGAGGGAAGTGAAAAAATAAAAGCTTTCCACCCTCGCCACCTCCACTTAATCCCACCCCCGCCTCTCCCTCCACGCTGCTGACTAAGTGCCCTGCCGCGGAAAAGTGTTAAATTCACGTGTTGTACGAGGCAATTCTGCGGAGGAAGCGGAGTCATAAATTTCCCTCCTCCGGACGGTGTTGGTGCCACTGCTCCTTGGCCCAGCGTAAATCTCGCCCTCTCACGCTGCAAACAGGATGCCTGCAAACTCCCATCTCTTCCCTCTCCGTTTATACTACTTATCAATTGCTACCTGCCCCATTCCTTCTGACTCGTCTTCTTATCGACTTTTTTTGCTGTCTACTTACGATTTCTCTAGCCGGGGTTTCGGAAGTAGTCCCTTTGTGCTTCGACTGATGATTTTTCTATTTCTTCTACTTAATTTTTCTCATAGCCGTTTTTGCCACTTTCGCATTATATCTGTAGGAATACCGCAAGGTGGCAATCCATTTCTTAATGAATGCGAGGAAACATAAAGATATTTTGTAGCATTTTACATGGACTTGTTCCATTCATAGGCTCGGTGAGGAAAGGAAATGCGAACTATCTCATTCCTCATCTTTATTAGTAAGTCTCGTTCCCTCTCCAGCCCTTTTTGTAGCTAATGGTTTTAGAGCCTGAGGATCCTATCAGCCTTCATGCTGTATAAAGACTGAGTGAATGGTCAGGCTCGCCAATCTTCTTCCTAGATTTGCCTATATTCACTACGGAAATGCGCTTAGGAGATGAGAAAGGAAGTCTTGATAGTTCAAACCCAGGTCGTGGCGGATTTACGTTTTATGGTAACGTGTAAAAGTCGTTTTCACTCTTCTCTCATCATGAAGAGCTACCACTAAGTTCAAGTCAAAACAGTTGATTTTTTGCTTAAAAGAGTTACATAAATGAGCGTTGGTACTTACTGTAAACAATATTTTTAATATGTAAATAAAGCTGAATTTATGGTGCGTAGTTTTTCCGTTAACTGTATAAGTATTAACGCACAACTTTTATGTATTTATATATATTAAAGATTCACTTTAAACGTGTTTACAAAAAAGCTAGTATGCTCCGCGTGGAATTTATGAGCTGTGGGTGGAAGAATCACCAGTAGAAATATTCTACCTGAGAATGATTGAATTTACGAGCAGCTAGGTCCTAAAAGGGCCTATGATGCATGTGTTGTGTCACATTCTTTTATTCACGTTTGCGTACGTTGGAAAGCGGGCAAAATATCAGCGATTTTGATTGTGGAAAAATTTAGATGATCCCTCTTCCCAGATATAGTTCCCGAAGAAGAACCCCATCATGAAGGTGTTTGGGATTTCTCCGATAAAACAAGGGAAATATGTTGTAGCAGAAAGAATTTATATCCGCCTTTCCGGAAGACTTTTTGGAAAAAATAATGGGAACGATTGAGGTCAAGGTTAACACGCTGCATCTATCCCGGACTACCAGTCTGATAACAGGAATATTTATTAAAAAAATTTATTTCCCAATGGTCCCACAAACATCCATTTTTTGAGCAATCACAGGAAGGGTTTTAAAAACAACGGACGAACTCAAGCGACCATTCCCTAACCGTAAAAATCTGACTATTTGGGATTCGAACCGGGGTTGGAGCGATACCACGCTTATCACTTTGCCACAGCAAAAGGTGTATAACAAGATCCTTTCATTAATTGAAGTTTCAATTGAGTATATTTATCTCTAATTCTCTCTGTCTCACTTACAAATGTTTGCATTCTTTCTACCTAGGAAATTGCTCATTCACTATATCTTAATGGATTGAAGTTTTTCCATTTTTCTTTCTTAAGCGATGAGTGAAAGTGTATCTTTTCACACCTCCCTTAATGTTGTTAATGAGTCTTAAGAACATAAATTCTAATACGGTGTGAGTGATTCTATATAGAGTTAATTTGTTCTGGTCTCCCCATATTGTATGCTATAAAATGTGATATTCAGAGGATGATTGAGCTGTAGTTACGAGGGTTTACCGCTTACAAAACACTGTCTGAGTGAGGAAAGCAACGGCAAACTACCTCAGTCCTCATCTTGCCTAGTCGCTTCATCCCTTCTCCAAAGCTATGGATGTTGGGGTTGGGTTGGGTTATGGTGGAGGGGTTGAGGATCCAAAGCGCATTCGGACCTTGCAGACAGACAGCTCTTTTCCCACGTAACAATGGAAACCTGAGTCCAAGAAGTCGCATCAATTTTTTTAGAGAAAATCAGTTTCTAGGAAATGTTGGGCCTTTTTATGTATTTAGCAAGTTTCGCGTTTCTTTAGGAGCCTTTTCTCGCGCGAGTAAAAAATTCCGGAGCTCTTACAGATATCATCACGTTCTTGCAAGAGGTTTGATACCGAACGAGGACAGCAGTCGACGTATCTCTCTGGAGGAGGTTTGTTTGTCGCCTCGTTCTCCGAGGGTTTGTTTTTGTCGCGCTGGGACTCTCTCGCGTGACGCTGGAAAGATCGCGGGGATTTTTTTGAGAATAAATCGCGCGACCTCCGAGAAGGAAAAGCTCGAGTGTTAAATTTTGGGCGAATCAATTTACCTTCCACGAACGTTTTCCATGTTTCATTTAAGGAGAATAAATATAAGTAAAGGGCGGTCTTTTAAGGCCGTATCTGAGGGATATATTACCCAGCCGGTACCTGCGTTCTCTTTTTATTTATATTTTTCTCCGGTGATGGCGTTCTTCCTTTATGTTTTCCTTCGCTGATAAGGTACGGAGTGAATTTAAGGCTTGCGACGGTTCGTGAAATAACCGTTCGATCGAATCATTTGGTTGTATAATACGTGGAACGCGAAACAGGCTAGGAAATTCGATTGATTAAGCGTAAGGAATATTTACGAATAGCAATTCCGTTGCCGCTATATTCCCTTTCGGTAAATCTTTCACCAAGACAGTTAAAAGACCGTGAATATTTAGTTTTCATAAAATCATCGAGATGGGTTTTGTTTCGGTATATTTCATTGCTTTTTCAAGCATCAGATCACCTGAGTGACGCTGTACATAGAATTCGGCAGCTAATATGACGTACATTTGTAACTGTTACAAATATTCTTAAACCTAGCGGGATTGCAATTCCGATTTTTGAGATGCACGGGAATTGCTGTAGCCACTGCGGAACGATTTATACAAATACGGAATGCACGAAAAAATGGTCAAATTAATGCAAAATCTGTTATATGTTTCCCTGTTTTATTAGACTTTTTAGCAGTTTGCATCCCATTTATTCTTCTGAAATGCTCACTGAATACTTCTTTTATTTCTTTTCGCTATATTGCTTTATTTTCTGTAGAAAGTTTGAAGTTCTCTACTTCATATTATCGATATCGCCTTCTCCGTCTAAAAGCATTAGAAGAAAATAGCTAAATAGTTTTGAGTGGTACGGGATCGTTTCCTTGTATACGTCGTATTGACACCCTAGAGCTTTATTTTTGTGAAGCTGAATTATTTCGCTATGAAAGAGTTCCATGTGATATTTCTCTTATGTGTCATCTCTAAGAGTATCTTCCCCGCGCTGTAGGGATATTCCCCCATTAGTCGCCCCTGAACTCCTTCGCTTCTTCTTCGCTCTTCCATTTCATCGCGGGAAGAGTTTTTATTTACCGAAGCATATCGCGTGCAATTTTCATTCGACTAACGGGAAAGAAACACGAAGTATGTCTCTTTGATCGCCCACTTCTGATGCTTCTCAGCGAAATCTTTTGAGCGCAACGCAGCGAACTAGGCAAAAAAGTGGAAAGGGATCGTCTCAATTTTTTATTTCATGAGCGAACGGAGCTGGCGATAGAGATGGAATCGGTAACTGTGATGGAACGTCTTCCCTCTTTCTTCCCCTCCTTACCTTTTAAACTCCGCGAGAACCTTATGCTTTCGCAGTGGTAACGTCAACCGGGCGTGTCCCGGAGTGAAATAGTGGAATTTCTTGCCGGGATCGCAGCTCACCTTCAACACGTTCTCATAGATACCCTATCTCCGACTCCCATCTCTCACATTGTTCTCAGGATGATGGAGCTTTCGGGAATAGCCCGTCCTCTTTCCCTCTTCCACCGTTTTCTGTCCCAGACGTGTGAAGTCGTTTACCCCGCCTTGTTAGGGCATTCTCCAGGTGCGCTTTGTTACTTTCTGGCCCATTTCAACTCCGTAAAGGCGATATATTGTCTTTATTCATGAGTCATTCGACACAGTTTTACTTTTAAAAATAGTTAAGTCGATAGAATTTTCTCTACCAGAGCCCCCAAGTGGGCTACGCGTTCGGCGAAAGCGGTCCCGGGTTCGATTCCCGGTGGGGGCCTACGTGCGAAATGACCAAAGCAGTCGAAGCACTTTTAACAATACTACTACTAACATCAGTGTAAAACTGCTAAACCAAGACATATCGAATCGAACTGCTGTGGCTTAGATCGATGTAAATCATGAATTCATAATAATGTATTGCTGCCGACTAGTCACACGTCTGTTCCATCTTTGTCGTTCCATTATTTCATCAAATTCGGAAAACTATATTTTCCAGGTAACGGTGTTTCCGAATCCTAAACTCCTCAACACTTCGCATTAAAACTTCCTCCCAGTCCGGCACCTTTAAAGTTGGAACGTTCCTAGCATTGTATTTCTAGACGTATATCTTTATAGTCGTATAAAGTAAATTAGGAAACGCGTTCATTTGTGGCCATTACTTTAGAAATCTAACTCCTCTCGTTTCTCTATTTCTCTTCCAGGTCTGTCAGTAGGGCGCACTTCGCTTCGCCCATCTTCTGTCGCTTGCTGATACAATTCTCTTAGCCCAGTTTCTTTTCTTCAGCCGTAATATATCCGTCCTTTTTCCTTTCATCTGTACGTACATACATCCTCCCGTCTTCTTTCGGAAGAAAAGCACCCAGGGCTTTAATGGAGCCTGGGTTTAATTTTTCCAGTTTCCGCCGTTTCGGATAGAGGGATGTTTTTCCAACGTTCATATCCGCGTCGTCCCAGGAAATATTTTTTATTCCCAAGGCTATTATTTCTGCGTTCTTTTTGCTTACGCTAGCTGTGGGAAGATAAAGATGTTTCTTTCCTCGGGTTTCAGGTGCACGGACCCTGGTTGCAATAACAACGAAAGACACCGACACTGAAATTTAGTGGACGTTCTCTGCAATATATCCCCTCGTGTGCCAGGAAGAACATATCATTACTGATGTCTTTGCCAGGGACGAGCGATTGAATTATGGGGGAACACGCGTTAGAAAGCGTATACCAATCGCAGTAAATTCGACATATCTATATTTTAATATAATTACTTAATAACGCGGAAATTTATAATTTTATTATTGTAATAATTTATCGAATTTACTTCAGTTTTACTCCCTACCGACTTAGTTAAGACATGGTTGGTTGGGTCCTCGCTCCTCCACCATTAACTTTCAAGTGCCTTCGAGAGGTAATGAAGTGTAATTGGCTTGATGAGGAGTGAGGTAGGTCGTTACTGCTTTTCTCTTTGAAATTGCTTGATATCAGCGTAACAAGTTCATTAAGTGCTGTTTCGTCACGCTTTTAATGAAGTTTTGCGTGACATAAGAATTGGCTCTGACGAAAGTCATTGTCCAGTCTCACAACTCAGTAGCTTTCATATTATTATAGCCATGAACATGAATAAGTCGAAGATGTACATAATGTACATTTTTCTCTCTGCTGCTGAAAAATAAATGAAAAATTCTGCATTCCTTAAGATGTAGTAGCAAGATATGTTAATATTTAAATATTTATTAATAATTATGCTAAATGATGACTATGGTTGTAATAATATTACTATTAGAAAATGGGAAGTTTCGATTCAAGATTTAGATTGAGTTCTGAAAGAAATCCGGTGTTTTAGGAATTGTTTAATTTCCTGTATGAAAGGTTGAAGAAGTCCTAGTTATTTTTTTGTTAGGGCGTGAAAATAATTTTCAAAACGATGTTTACGTTTTCAATTCAAATGTCAGTGTATTATTGAAAAAGTTTCATTTTTAAAACGAATTAATTACTTAGGTGCGTATGAAAGCAAATCCTTTTCTAGGAAGAGAATAGTGAAATGATTATCAGGGTTTTTTTCATTTCCATAACGAGATGTCAGAAAGCTTAAAACTCATTTTCATGAACAGATTTAGAAGTTTCATAACTTTGAAGTTGAAAATTTCAAAAAATGTCCAAAATTTGACAAGTTCAATCTAAAGATTCCTCTGTAATAAAATACACTTGATGGGGAACAAGCGCACATTAGGTGTGCGTGTTATGTTTTGTACGGTGGAGATCAGATTGTCTAAGTAGAATAAAATAACTCTCTCTATATAATAACCCAAAAAATTGTAGTAAAATTTCTCTTGTAATCAATTAGAAATATAATTTTCTCTTACCTGCAAATATCTTTATGGACCCTTTTAAAAGAGTACTTTGTATGTTGGAGATTTATTAATATCAACCTTCTCATGCAGGAGAAGGTATTTTGCGAGGCTCATCTCGAAAGCAATTTCGTAATAATACTTAATGAATCTCGCCGTTGAGTCCTTAGTTAATCTTCATCCCATAATGCATCGTGCAATTCAAGTAGCTGCAAAGGCCAACTTCATGGTCTCTCCTCAAGACCAATTTCGTGTTGATAACCTCCCAAGAGATCTTAAGAGAGGTCGCTCGCGAAAGGGCAAGAAGTTGCGCTCCTTCCCACTCTAATTCCTAGAAACTCTTGAATGCAATGAAATATATGCTTAGTCTAACATGCGTCGAGCATCGGACCATTAAAAGGGACCAGTTGAGATCTGCCCCCAGAACAGGCGGTAAAAACGACGTTCTGGCAAAAACTTCTGGAGTAGTTTGTCCTAGTTTTCGGCCAATAGTGGTGGGTGCGTAAGTTACGAACTATAACGAAATATATAACTAACGGCTCGATTAGCCGACGCAGATTAATATTGAGTTTTCTCGTTGGATAACTCTTCTTCCTCTTGCATTGATTTCTCAAGCTGCCCAACTCCTCTCTTTCGTACTTGAAATCCTCTCCCGTGGTGTTTTCCTCCTCAGACGAAGTTTATATGATAAATACCTCGTTTAAAGTTGTAGAAGATGGTGTCTCAGCGTTGAAGAATCTTTCTTTTAGGTCCTACTTTATTTCCACCATGACTTGGAATTCCTGCTTGAAGTACGATTTTTAGTCGATCAATAAGTAAAAAGTTAATAATCCATATTTTTTCTTATGATTTCTAGCAGCGTGGCAGCCTTTTCTATCATCGGTACTCTCGCAGGTACGTCTCCAATGATGAATCATTTTCTCAATTTCGATGCGTAGCATATAAAGTTGTTCTGCATTGTGAATGTAACCTGTCAAACAAAGCTTACTTTTATTAAGTCTACCCTGGATGGAGTTTGAGTCTGGAAAGCTTTCATGAGAAACGTGAGAATGTTTTCAGACGATTGATAAGTAGGTGGGTAAGTTGTAATACTCGATCGAACAGCACTCCTCGTCACATTCTCATAAGTATCTAAATTTCGAAGCCAAACCAAACAACATGTTTGTAAATCCATCAGAATCCACACATTTATAAAAACAACTAGGATTAGCTATCCGTCAACCACGATGGAGATTCAACAAAAGTTTTATTCTCTTTAATAATTTTGTTTTAATATATCCGTATCTGTCTCAAAAATAAAATATATTTAAGAAATATTGAAATAGTGAAGAATGTTATTCTTTAAGTTCTCCAGGTGAATAATTTGTAAAGAATCTTTTCTTTAACTGCTACTTTTAATAGTTTTTCTGTTAACAGTACTGCAAAATTGTATCTATTCTCATCCTTATCATCGCCTTCATCTACCTTTCTCTAGACTGCTACGTGCGAGTGAAAAGTAAAATTGTCTGTGCGGGAACCCAAAGCAGTGTATGTTTTCCTGGAAAAGATACACTACTTATTCTCAATAAGTTATTGATTTTTGATTGTTTTACGCTAAATGAAAGGTCGTCTAAATAATTTTAAATTTACCAGAGGCAAAATGGACGGGTTTTTCCTGTTCCTCGTACCGGAAAAATCGTGTCGCTTTCGTGTACATTCAGTTTTATGTAGTTGGGCTTTTTTATCAATTACCCGAATTCCCATATTGTTTTGGATTCTTGCAATATTTGCCCTTAAATTAAAAAAGCGATCCCTTATTAAGAGAAAGGTTTATTTAGTTACTGAACAAAAATATTAAATATCTATATTTTTAGTATATAAATAGAAAATTGTTTACATCACAGCAAACAGATATGAAATCAGCCATATCGGATGCTTCTTGCATTATCACGTTGAATATTTTCAGGTTTTAAGCAATAATTTTAAATTCCGTTAAATTAAATGAATGAACCTTAGCTTTCATAGTGTCTTATGAGTTTTCAAATGTTCCTCATCGCTTATGACAAATCAAAAATTTTTAATTATCTCGCAAATTTTAATTATCATGTAATCTTATACATATTTACCTGTTTTGTAGAGCTAATTATCTTATTATTATCTACTTACTCAATTCAGCTCTAAAAAATAACAAGGTGAGAAGTTGGGATTTAATTTTAGATTGGAGATATTCCAAATTAGGGAAATACCAGGTAATGTATAATAAGTAATATAAATCTTCATTATTCGGAAGCGTTTAAAACTATAAAGTCTCCCCTTTCATCTAATCCATTGTTATTCTTAGCGGTAATTTTTGAAAGAGATAGTACGAGAGAAGTTTAAGAGATACGTAAATACAAAAAGCTTAGATACACTGAGAAAAAATCGATACAGCTATCCTGCGCAGTCTTATTAATAGTGGTAACTAAAATATATGAAAGAAGGCCTCATAATGTGTGTAACGCGTTAGTCTTTGGTGACAGCGGTTCCGGGTTCGATTTCCGGTGGGGAGGGTTGAAGTACTTTAAAAATTACGAATTGTGTGAAAGAAACACTACCTTGTAGATAAAGTATATGATAATGTATTGTCAATTAAATGAATATAAGTAAGTATATTGGCAATATACTGGATGAAAAGGAAATGACCTGCATCAAATACAATAAATAAAATATGTAAAATGATGGAATGAAAGAAAAAAAATCTGCCAAAGCTGGAACTCTAAACCAACTAAGATACTACGACAGAATAATCTCTCCTATTTCTAAGGCTATGATGGGACACGGTGTGTTTCATTTCATTATCTAAAATTAAGCATGCGAACCATTCGTTTTTCATAGCTTATTTACATAAAAAATGATTAATGAAGTACATTCTGTGCATAATAGTCTTTGTTATTTGTGAAATTTCTTATTCAATACTATCAAAACCAAGTATGTACTAGTCAGTGAACACATCTTACACTGACAATAAAATACCTATGAAATTCATAGAATTAAATTAAATGCTTACGAAGTATCCTTTTATACGATAAATATAGTGAAGATCGTACTTCTTCTTGATCAGAGAGATTTTTGATTTTCCTCAATTAGCGTAATTACCCCAGAATCACGATGTTTGACGCAATTTCTACAACTCGCAAAAAAGCAGCGGCTTTTTAGCTCGTACAGACCTCTTTTTAGAGGCCCTCGGAACGGTTGAAACTAAAGCGAACCTCAAAGCAGTGCGCAGTGTACGTGAAAACAAAATATCCCGCTCAATTTGCGGGGCCCTTCGTAATTTCGATCATTTTTATCTTTGATGCACCGGCACAGATTTCCTCGAGAAAGGAAACCCTTTGTAAACATAGCGAATTAACCGGTTCGAAGGGAGAAATATTCATTATATCTCAAACTAGGGTAATTCTCGCTCGAACTCTTTTTAATGCCTCCGTCTCGCTTTTTTACCGTGCTTTTGTGGAAAATTTCGCGTTGAGAGATGGATCTCGCGTTCGCCGCTCCTGAAAGCCGTCGCAACAATAAAAATGTTTTACCATCGTTTTCGGCATCTTCTCTCATTCTCCGCTTCGCGCGACCAATGGAAATGTTAATGCTGTCTGTTTGTGGGCTCGGTAAAATATAGGAGGCGCAAGCATACACGCACCCACGTAGTCAGATACCACTCCTGTTGTTTTTCTTTCCCGTGATCCTCTGTCGGCACAGAAAGCTCACCTTGCTTCACCAAGTTTTGCTCGGTCTTATTTGGAATGCCTCCCGTACACGCGCACGTGATTTTTCAAACCTTTTGCAACGGGTACATTGAAAAATATCCTCCTCTTTAAATGCCGGAGAATCATCCGAGACTTTTGCGGACTACACGTTTTATATCGTTTCAGTGCAATCAATATTTGGATCGGTTATTTTCTTCTCTGTCCGTCTCCTTTCGAAAGGGAATCACTCTAATCACTAACGGGTAGTGGTTGTAATAATTATATCCGTAAATATTTATTTTATCTTTGTGGTGTGAAGAGAAAGAGGATGATTTTTCCTATTCGGGTAGAAGTTTTTACAAACAGGCCGATCTTTTACAATTATCATCTAACAATACATTATCTTTACCGACTTTAGAGCATTAATGCACGAAAAGTACCTGACTATTTTGTAATCTTTAGCAATGATGATTATATTCTATAAATTTATCATTATCTCTTACATAAATATAAATCCTCCTGCCCCAATTTCGTCACGGAAGAAGTTCAGGTAATATCTTTGCGGAAGAAATGCAGATCTTCGGATGTTGGAGAGTTGGATCCCAATGTGAAACAATCTCTGTTTTGATTACTTTTTGATCTTATCTTATTGAATTGTTTGAGGGTACGTTTATCGGTAATCCACCTCCTGTATTTCTAGATTAAGTTAGGAGCAAAGAAGCCCACGTTATTCAATCCCATGTTTATAAGTCTTCTTGGGAACAAGGCTTAGGGAAGTCTAAGAGTGAGAGCTATATAGCCTTGCAACGTTTGAATGAGACCCAATTCGTTTGCCTCTACCCATTTTTCTGTTCCGGTTATCGTTGTTTCTTCAAGTAGTGAACATTTCTTCTTTGGAGGTTTTTGACAGATTTCTTTAAAATCCATTTTCAAATCCTTCTGCCTATATTGTGCGAATTATAAAATGGTGCTTTGATTTCTATTTCGATTATCGATTTTTGATATCGACTTTGAATTCTGGGAGCCCCTTTGTTTATCTTTGTTCAAGCCAGTAATAGTGCTCTCTTATTCTTTGATACCTTATTTACAGGATAGGCAAAAGAAAAAGCTATCAAAAAACTTTTATGGTCATCCTTCGGTAAAACAAAAATAACTATTACTGTATATTTTCGTGTAAAAGTCGATCTCGTCGATAGATCGAAACCACAAATTTTTACTAAGTATTTCCGTTTTTTACGTATCTCGTCTATAAGCCAACCTTTGTTCGTAGTTAACCTCGTGTATAGCCAACCTCTAATAACACTATGCAGATAATTTTCAAGTGATATTTATATTTGGAAACGTATATATTTACTCATTTTTCCGCTTAATCACATTTACATTTACATTTAAGCCCTGCAAACCGCCATTGGCGCGTGGCAGGGGGTGTAAAACACCTATATCCCTAACTACCCTGGATAGCTATTAACTTCTCTGATACTTCGCGGGAAAAATGACCAAAAATATCTACCCGTCCTGGCGACTATTTCCCTGTATCGCTTTTTCGTTTTCTTTCGAAGATTACGTGCGTTACTGGCTGGGATGAGAAAAGCACCGTGATGTTCAAACATTTTATCATACCGTATCACCAATTTTTTAATTAAAATGCAAGTAAATATTATTTATTAAAATAATAAAATAATTTTTCGAGTAAATTATGTGTTACACAAAAACGTTCACTCACAGATGATTTGCAACGTTTTTATTTCGAAACGGGTAGAACTTTCATGATGACCCTCATACTTCTCTCGTGTATACGCCAACCTTGCATTTTTTCATTGAAATTTTGTTTTTAAAGGCCAATCTATACACGAGTTTATACGGTAAGTAAGAATTAGAATTCTAACCAATCACTCCATCGCTGTGAGATTTAGTACGAAAATGTGTTTCCTTATCACAGAAAACTACTTTCTACTCTCCGCAGATAGAATATTTCAAGCACTAGAGATTTATCTGTGGAGTGCCGAAAAACCGAGAAATGAAATGATAGAAATGCGGATCAAATAACGACTTTATGGAGGTAAAGCGACAAAAGAAAATTTCGTTCCGATTACTTTGCCGTGGAGTTTCTTTTGCTTCGGTTTCCCCGCCTTCATTTATTCATCTCTGAAGCGCGTGGTATAACCACAATTTTCTCCCACTTGCGATACGACGGAGCTTCATTTCCAACACATAATCCCACTTCGTCTTCCTCTCCGTAAAGGAAGGAAAAAGAAATCGCCACGGAACTGCTTTGGAATTCTGTATTGGTAATCCGATTACGGATCCGCTGCGGTTCTCACGATTTTTCGTCCGTAGTGCCTCAGAGCCGTCAAGAATTCGCTGATTAGAGAAAAAGAGGAAGGAATCACAACTCGAGAAAGGAAGAATGTAAGCCGCAGGAGTCACAGTTCCTTCTCGTCCTATTTTTCTCTGCCTGTAATTTTTTATTTCCTCAATCGGTAGAAAATTGTGTATTTCTTCCGACACATATCTCTGCTCCATTTCACGTGCTTCGAAGATTTCTCAGGAGAGGAGAGGAGCGGAAGAGGCAGTGACGGCTGGAAATTCATTGAAAACGTTAGAGATTGATATATTGGAGCCGTTTACCTCAGGTTAACCTCGAATCAATTGCATACATTTTCTAGAGTTCAAAACAGTGCTATTTTCTACATTGAATTATTACTCGATATTATTTAAGTAAAACAAAGTATCAAAGAAGGAACGTGTTTTTCACAAGGTTATCTAGCATGTTTGGAAACTTTCCATCCCACACCATCTGTAGAATTTCCATGTCAGGATTTTTGCCAACATTTCTACTTTATAACCGCCTTCACAAATCATTCGCATATCCGAGACTTTATATTTCAATTTCACCAGCTATAGTTGTCTCTATCTTTGCGTTTTTGACGTCATAATTTCGTAAGGGTAATATGATTGAAGAGTTTATTCTGAAACAGCTCAGTCAGCATTAAGTCGCTTGTTTATGTTTTCAGGGGATGTGGCATTATTATTTTATTATGGGAACACGAAATACTTCGTGTAATATCACATTATCCTTTTTAAAACGTTAAATTTAATATTTCCCTAATATTGGCACATATATTACTGAAAATTTGCAAGTATGAGACTCAGCAAGTTTCTGTAGTCTATTATACAATTTTACAATAATAAATTAAAAATCTATGGGTTCATGTAACTTTTTAATCTAAATTTTAGGTGAAGAAATGCATCTTATGCTTGGTTATATACGCTACATAAACTTAAAGTATGGCCCTTAATTTTGCACAGAAACCGAAAGTTGCCCTAATTTCACGTCACATTTAAAATTCCATCTCTTAGAATATTTCAGGAAATCAAGCGTTACTCTCTTCCTCGGATTCAAATTAATTATTCTCTTATTAGTTGAAATATTTTACATGTGGAATTTTGTTCTGGTTCACAAGATTCAGTGATACTTTATTTATTAGACTTTTCGAAAGTTCCACACATATACATCCGCTAACTATTATCTTGGTTCAGAATCGTTCAGAAGCTAAATTGTTTGAGAAATTATTATCTGTATTTATTTTATTGCACTATTGAATAAAGATATCTAAATCGTTCTTTGCTAACACGGTGCTCTATTGGCATATCGAAATTTAGGAGCAAGTTAAGGCTTTCTGGTACGACTTATAATTTCCTGTTATCAATTTCTCATCAAATAATTACTTTTTAAGTATAATAGCTTGTGGTAACTAAGAAAGAGAAAATGTATAAAAATCTTGTTTTTAACTCATTGCCGCAATTTGAGAAAAAGTATATAAGTAAATTTATGTGGGTGTATTGTCTTTTCATTTCTTCTTTCGTTTATCAATTCTTTTTAAATGCTCGGAATATTTTCTGCACTGCTGTCCGATTCAGACTTAAAAGTTTCGAATTGGATAGAGAAGTAACAATTCCATTCCATCCATCGAAAATCTTTCCGATTTAGAAAGGTTTTTCATATTTATTACTTCTGATCATGCAAATTCATCTAATAAAACAAGCTCATTAGCAGAGCTTTCAATTGCCACTGAAATTGTATTTCTCAAATAAATATTTGAATCGAGCCTGTCATCTATTCCGTTGCTTAGTTAATTTTACGTTGGTACAATCCTCGGCTGACTTTTTTATTTTGCGTTTTTAATACGTTATTTTCCAGTTTTGGCTGCCGAGGATTTTCCATTTTATTTTATCATAACACAAAATATGTCGTGTTTTTATTAAGTCTTACGTGTTTGTATATAATCGTACGAGCATTGTTTATTCACGGGAAGTATTGTTATTGAGAATCAAAATTGTCAATTTCTGAAAGAACGTGTTATCCCGTATTTTCTTTACATATCAGAATGTGAGATTAACATTTAGTTGCAAACCTTATAGTCTATTTTCATCATTGCATGCGCGGTTTAAGTATGGCCCTACCTTATCTCATTTAGAAGGGTAAGTAGAAGAATTCCATCAGAAATTTCCTTTGCTTTCTCTTAATCAAGGGCGAAATAAAATATCGACTCCTTGCGGGCTTTCGGAGAAATATAATCGAAGCGCCCGTGCGCCTCTCCGATGAATAAATACATGTCCTTCCACGGTGAACTGCTTTGGCTTACACAAACACCTCGATGTTTGCGTCCCAAAGAGCAAAGCCAGGAGAAGCGGCTGTAAATTGAATAGAAGGCGCAGGAAAAGGTAACCGGCGAAGCCTTAAACACGACTCTGGAAGAGCATCAAAGTCTGTGTCCGCGACCTATAGAACAACAAATACCGAGCGAATTGCGAAGACGGTTGACAGTATTTCGTGGCCTTGTTCCAGGTACTCCTTCCTTTAATATACCCTGCTAAGCAAAAATGCATTGTAAAAGGCTCGAAATTACGCCGCAAAACTTTCCATTCGAACCACACCTCTATCGCCGGCGGCCGCGTTACGGGGGTACGTGCTCCCTTGTACGTGTTACTTTTTCACTCACTTGGTTTACGTTCTACCAACGAATAAGCGGTCATCCCCGGATTGCCGCTGCCCGCATACAAAGGCCCGGCATAAAAAGCTCACTTTTTTATCGCTGAATATTTTCGACGAAACTGTTTTGCTAAATTCTGATTTGTTCTGCACGTTTCCGTAAAGAATTCGGATGGTATAATAGATAAAAGATTAAAGATAATAAAGGTAAAAGTAGAAGGTACACGAAAATGTTTAAAATATTAGTGATATTTATTTTATTTTTAAGGGATTTCACTTAAATTTCCAGCATCGAGCTTGCTTAATTTTTATTCTAAGTTTTGGCCGATGTAATTTTGGCAGAAATTTAAACACTTTTCCAGAAAATTTCTAGCTTTAGCAAAGGAAATGTGTTGATGAACTTCAAATGAAATTTTTGAGTTTGATAAACTGGTTTCTTTTGATGTCTGCAGTCTATTCCCAAGTATTCCTGTAACTGAACCTTCGGAAATTTTGAAAAGGCTTTTACTTAGTTTTAACATCCCTGACAATATTGTTCATGAATATATTTTATTATCTAAACTCTGTATGGAACAGTATGGTTTCCAATTTAATGGGAAATTCTATTCCCAAACCTATGGTACAGCTATGGGCAACCTGATCAGCCTCTTTATTGCTAACATTTTTATGCAAAACTTCGAAAGCTCCTGTAAAAAAGAATTCGACTATTTCCCTAATATCAGCTATAGGTATGTGGGCGATACCTTAGCTGTGTTTGATATTATTTATGTGACCTACACGTATTTTTAAATAAAATAAATTGTGCCTGCCCGTCAATTAAGTTCACTTTTGAATTGAAGAATTAAAGAAAGCTTCCGTTTTTAGATATTTCAATTATAAAGGACGTAGTAGTTGTTTAGATTTGATGTCTTTAGGAAACCTACTTCTACGACCAATTTAATTCGCAACGATTCCCTTCATCCTGTCTCGCATGAACATGCGGCATTCCATAATTTGGTACACAGATTGGTCAACCTCCCTCTCAGCCAGGAGGGGTTCAACAAGGGAAAACTCTTTATCAAAAACACAGCTGTGGAACTTTGATATTATTCTAATTTAATCGATACTTTAATCAAAAGATATCGACTTAAACTTTTCATTAAGAGCCCGACTACTTTATCTCTTACTAATAATAAACAGCAAAGGTACATAAAATTAGATTATTTCCCTAAATTAACTAGAGCCTTAGATAAGATCTTTAAACAAAATGATGTACTACTATATTTAAATAATTCTAATAATAATCAAGACTTTACTTGAAAGCACTAAATATAATATAGATAAGCATGATAAATCTGGGTTATATTGTGTTACTTGTTCAGAATGTGGTTTAAAATATGTCGGACAAAGAAAACGTAAAATAATCACTAGATTTAAAGAACATTTTAGATATGGCATATTTTATAAGTCCAATGTTTCCCAACATATTCATGACAAAGGCCATCCAATCTCGTTGACAGATTTAAACCTTTTACATAACTCACAGGACTTCCTCCCTGGGAAAATAACATATTTATATATTCTATTTATTTAATGCATAAAAATAAGGATACGTCTAAGAATAACAACTTGGAATTGTATAAAACATTTTTTAAACTATTATATTCTTAAGTGTTTTTCCCCTTCTTTTGTTTTCTTCCTGTTCTGTTCGTTCAGGTAACTCTTCTTCACTAGTCCCTTGTCCGCTCTCTGAGGATGTTCCCATTGGGAGAGAAATATGCATCAACTTTGAGTTTTGAAATTTTTTTTTTAATGTTTATAGAGTTTTTACTGGTTTTACTTTATTTTAGTTGGACAAAATGTTACCGCTTAGGTCAGAAAATACTAAGTTTATTTACTTTCAATTTCTACTGTTATGTAACGAATTTCTTTCCGTTACATGAAAATGGGGGCTAAATATAATGAGCTGAATAAATGGCTGGTTGTTTGGAAATTTTTTAGGTAACCATTTTCTATAATTTGAACTTCATTATAAATACAATTAATATCTGAAGAAAACCTACTGTCGACGGAAAGTTATTGTACTTAAATTCCTTGGTATTATAATGTATTGTGTCGGGTTTGCTGCATCCAAACTGCAGTTTTTCTTTGATATTTCGTCTATTCATTCGGATAAGCCCTTCGAAGCATGAAGATCACGTATACGTGTATTTTGATGGGAGCCGCGCTATTTTGCCTCCGGTCTCACGTATCGCTTTTAACCAGAGGCATAAAATATGTACCATTGTGGACGGTCTCAGCTCAAAGGAAGGGAGTCATTCGCCTCTGTGGTTTTATCTTTCGGAATGAAGTGGAGGTGAAATGCAGACGTCTTATTTTAACTCGCAGAAGGTCTCGGTTCGGAGCGAGAGGCGTGAAATGATATGAGAAAGGTTGAAACCGTATGGTGTGGGCGGAATGAGGAACAATGCGGAGGAAGAAGAAAAGCATGAGTGAGATTGGAGAAACGCGTAAAGAAAGGAAGGTAGGAAATTGGTATAATGTAGAACAGGGATGGGGATCGTTTCTCAAAGGAAAGCATCATTCGACCTCATAAGAAACCATTATGTCTCATATAAAATTATGTGACTCTACCTGAGTGACGTATTCACTGTATTCGCATAGTTTTACATCGATATTCCTCCATGGAGTCGCAATTCAATCGCTTGTTTTAAGATCGACATTGTACATACCTAGGAGCTCCGATTTTATCGCTTAGTATACCTATGGAGAATATTTCCCGCTTCATTTCTACCTGAAGCAAAAACGAGATCAGGAAAAAATTATGTTGATCCGTACGTTTATGTCAGGAAGTGATGCAAAGGTCTCATGGTACGCCTATTGAAACTGCAGGCTCCCTTCAGACTGGGGCCTAATTGTTAATTATTTCAAATACAATTGTTGTAATAATATTTCAGATCTAGAAGCTCCTGATGTTGTAATTGAAATTATTTTTAAATGTTATCGATGTAGAAATGAATGCTAATTACTTGTACTTTTCCGTAAAATATATTTCTCTAGCGACCTATGGTTTCGAAAATTTAGTTCATCTTCAGGCTCTAGGCTAAATGTTCGGAACGATTGGTCGCTAGATAAATATATTTTGCGGATTAGTACAAGTTATAAGGATTCATTTTTTTATCGATAATATGGAATTTCACTTAGTATCGCTAAACATGATTAATTAATTACATTAATTATTTTTTTTTTAATTTACCTGAGATATCAAACCCTAATATGTTTTCTCCTAACATATAGAACCAATCAAAAAGGTTAATATAATATAAGCTGCTTTCGCAAATCTATCGAAATGTGTTGATAAACTTCAAATGAAATTTTTGAGTTTGATAAACTGGTTTCTTTTGATGTCTGCAGTCTATTCCCAAGTATTCCTGTAACTGAACCTTCGGAAATTTTGAAAAGGCTTTTACTTAGTTTTAACATCCCTGACAATATTGTTCATGAATATATTTTATTATCTAAACTCTGTATGGAACAGTATGGTTTCCAATTTAATGGGAAATTCTATTCCCAAACCTATGGTACAGCTATGGGCAACCTGATCAGCCTCTTTATTGCTAACATTTTTATGCAAAACTTCGAAAGCTCCTGTAAAAAAGAATTCGACTATTTCCCTAATATCAGCTATAGGTATGTGGGCGATACCTTAGCTGTGTTTGATATTATTTATGTGACCTACACGTATTTTTAAATAAAATAAATTGTGCCTGCCCGTCAATTAAGTTCACTTTTGAATTGAAGAATTAAAGAAAGCTTCCGTTTTTAGATATTTCAATTATAAAGGACGTAGTAGTTGTTTAGATTTGATGTCTTTAGGAAACCTACTTCTACGACCAATTTAATTCGCAACGATTCCCTTCATCCTGTCTCGCATGAACATGCGGCATTCCATAATTTGGTACACAGATTGGTCAACCTCCCTCTCAGCCAGGAGGGGTTCAACAAGGGAAAACTCTTTATCAAAAACACAGCTGTGGAACTTTGATATTATTCTAATTTAATCGATACTTTAATCAAAAGATATCGACTTAAACTTTTCATTAAGAGCCCGACTACTTTATCTCTTACTAATAATAAACAGCAAAGGTACATAAAATTAGATTATTTCCCTAAATTAACTAGAGCCTTAGATAAGATCTTTAAACAAAATGATGTACTACTATATTTAAATAATTCTAATAATAATCAAGACTTTACTTGAAAGCACTAAATATAATATAGATAAGCATGATAAATCTGGGTTATATTGTGTTACTTGTTCAGAATGTGGTTTAAAATATGTCGGACAAAGAAAACGTAAAATAATCACTAGATTTAAAGAACATTTTAGATATGGCATATTTTATAAGTCCAATGTTTCCCAACATATTCATGACAAAGGCCATCCAATCTCGTTGACAGATTTAAACCTTTTACATAACTCACAGGACTTCCTCCCTGGGAANAACCCTAATATGTTTTCTCCTAACATATAGAACCAATCAAAAAGGTTAATATAATATAAGCTGCTTTCGCAAATCTATCGATACCCCCTTAAGGTTTCTCGTTTTTGAAACTCAAACGTCAAAACTCCATAGGATCTTGCGTAGTGCTTGGAAAATTCTCATTTCAGCATTTTCTCAAAAAATCTCTTCAGATCACCTGATAATTAATCAATAGGTTTTTGAATATTCATTTACCTTTCGAATTTTATTAATTTCAGCATCTGAAAAAGATTTTATTCCTTACTTCAAATGTCTGTGTAGATTGGTGCAAGTAGATAAAGGCCGTAATTTTCAAAATCTTTTCTTATGGCGGATTCGGAAGACCATTAGCAAATCCGTTTTTCTAGACATTTTAATAAAGAATGTGATGGAAACCAAGTTCAATAAGAACTATTTTATCATTATTAGCTTCGGAGGTTCCTCATAGGCGAAAAGTTTCAGAAAATGAAAAGGAGGAAAAGGTAAATGGGCAAACTTGCGCGGGAGAATAATCTCCTAAAGAGATGTCATAGAAAAATTCCGGAATAAAAACTTCAGGCGCAGGAAAGGAATGTTGGACAACATTACGAGGTGGAAAGCGTAGGAATCAGATTCAAATGAGAGGGCCGAGTTTTTCTCTCGGTATATTAGCTCATTTTTCTGAAGTAAGGGGCAATTCCCATTCATGTATCATTCAAAAAGGTAATAAGAAAAGAATGCGTATTGTAGTCGCTAAATTTACTCTCCGCTTCTTTCGTACGCTTCAGATCATTGCTCCGTTCTTTATAACTGGAAAACTTTCTTCACAAAGATCTGAGATCAGGAGTCAGAGCCTCGAGCCAACGTCTTCTTTTCTTTCCGAGCGTTCGCGACCATTTGCATTCAATTTTTTGCTCCTAAAAGCCCACAGGAAAGCCACTGTAAGTTGATATTTCTAACAACTTTAAAAACTCACGTAGTTAACTCAAAATACTTCTCCGGCTGTTTGATCGCGTAATCGGCTCTCGTTCTGCTTTTTACCCTATCTTTCATCTCGATGCTCATTTTTTACGTTTCCTTTTAGCTGTTACCGAGTTATTTGGGTAATTCACAAAGCTTCTCCCATTTTCTTCGCTGTGAATTCTTCACAGGAAAACGGATAAAAGTGTAACTTCCCTTTTATAAAACTGTTTGAGTAATTTGTAGGGTTTTACTTTCACGTATTAACACGTCCTTTATCCCGGAAAACAGAAAGAATGGACTCAAGACGAAGGTGTGACTTTGCTACAGAGTAAATTGTCTCACTTTCTTCAGTAAGAAGAGTTCTTTCTTTGTATATTCGTTTTAATCTATCACTTTATTAAAGGTTATGTTACGAAACTAGGTGAAGTCCACTATATAGAAAAACGCAAGGCGACCGGTTTCGAGGTGATCTCCTCATCATCTGGCAATACAGAGCTGGTAGGAGACAATATTTAAAGGAGAGGAAACAGAAAAAGGAGGGAGGGTTTGAAAAGAAGGAAGGGAAGGCGATGGGGAAAACGTAGGCAACAAACAATGGCCAACAAAGTAAGGGAATTCAAAGGGTCAGGTTATTGAGTGGCGGATGGGTGATATATGGGGAAGCAGAGAAATTAACAGCGGTGATGGATTCTATGAAAAAAGATATTCGTCAGCTAGGTTCATAGAAAAGCGAAGGTGATCGTGGATATGTAATTCTTCCAACGGGTTAAGTTTTCTCTCTTTGTGTCCAAGACGGAGGCTTACACAAAGGGAAAAAACTTAACCCTTTTTTGAAGGTTTACCACCAAAAATCGCTTGGTTATGTTTCTTTTTAATCGTCGTGATATTTTCTATCATAGTCTGATATTCTAAAATATTTTCCTAAATTCATAGAACTAGTATCTATCTTTAGTGAGAATACTTTTAGTTGGCTCTTTTTACACAAATTAACTATTTTATTTTCGTGACAGTTTTTTTATCATTGTCGCTCAAAGAATTTGCCATAAATGCAAACTTATATTGTAAATCTGCCATTAAATATCATTTTTTAAATTGCTAAGTAAGATATGTCTGTTCTTTCAATACCTATCTTTTCGTTGATTTCCTTTTACCTTTCTTACTTGTAATTCAGATGTTTTCTGTTGCTGTTTTCCCTTATTCTGTTCTTCTACTACTTCGGTTCCCTAAAATTTTTCCTAATTTCATCTGCAACTTAAACTGTTTTCCATCTCTTTATTCGAATCTTCTTTCTGTTTCTCTCTAACACGGTGTGCGGAATTCTCCCTACGTACAACAACGACCGGCTATACTTACCAGCTAAACATTTTCCGTTATAACGCTATCTATTTATAGATAACGATGAATATAAGGGATTCTAAAATCATTGAATACTGTATAAATAAGATATAGCTAGTTTTAATACGTCCAATAGTTTAATTGAATGCCGTACTGTCGAATATTCAGCTACAAACTCGTGCCTCCCGTAAGGGATGTAATATATGCTTCCATAGCTTATCACTATTCCACATAATCTTTGGTGTCAAAACGAATGTAGCGCTAACGTATTATTTCATCCTCTTTTGCCTTATTTCTCTCTCAATAGCAGTATCATACAATGGGCCCACTCATATTGTAACAGTGATTTTTCTTTTTTCTTGTAACCATCTTTTTCATCGTGTCTCACCGTCATTTACTGTCTTTATAAATCCATCTCTTCTAAATATTATTTATTTCAATTTCTCTTCTTTTTATTTCACTGCATAATTTTTTACTTGGCTGACATTTAAAATTTTTGTTTCAAATAATAGTAGCAAACAGACATGCATTTAATATACGCTCTTTCATTCGGGGATAAGCCTGCCAAAGGCCTCAATTCACCCAAAACTCTTCCATTCGTTCCTACTCTTGCATTACTCTTTCTCTTTAGACTTGCCCATGCATACTATGTATCAAGTTCCGTTTTCAGAAAGAATGATAATAGTTTAGGAGGACGAAAAAACCTAAGGAAATAAATATAAATCGAAGCAAGAGTCTATAGGTCAAGGTTAAAAATCACTATGTGATTTAGAAATCGGTAGGATTTGTTGTGTGATTGTGGTGTGTGATAGTGCAGTGATTTTAGAATGCAACCATTCTTCATGGGTGGCCACTGTTTATCCACCACTTATTTCGCCATTTTATTGTGTTTCTGTTTCCCCCTTCCTTCCATGCGATCCATTATAATTATAGAACCCCGGATTTCTGCGTGAGTTTTTTGCACAGACGTTCCAATTCCGCTGTGAGTGAAAACGCTGATGAGAAGTGCCTCAGCTACTCTTCAAGGAAGAGGAGACAGGCGAAGTGGAGGAGGGTGGTTAACTTGCACTTTAAAAAAAGTAAAAAAAGAGCTCTCGTGTTCCTCCTTCTCCCACTCTCGTAACCCCGCCCAATCCCCGGATGACCCAGCTCTCCTGAATAGTCTTACCTTTTTTCCTCCAGAGGTAGGGAAGCATGAGGGAGGGGTGGGGTTGAGTCGTAGCTAGGGGTTTTTCAAGGGTTGGCGGAAGAGTAGAGCTGCATTCTGGGTCAAAAAACTTTGGGTCCTCGAGAGAATCGATCCCAAGGCTATGGAGGAGAGAGAAAGAAAGGGAGAGAGGTCAGAGTACTCTTGAGCTTTTTATTCCTCCTTTTTGACCATGTTACCTGATGATGCCCGTAGGCATTGGCGGGATGTGGGATGGGATGCCAATGGTGTCTCGCGGGACTCTTAAAAAGTCCATTGGATAGAGTGTGACGGCGGCGAAAGAGGAGATGCTGAAGAAAAGGCCCTTCCTCAACTCGCGATACCTTTGCCATACGTCGATTCACTCATTTGAATTCGCGGTGAAGAGTACGTTTATTGTTTTCCTTCTACGAAGACGCTGCCTAGGAACGAATCAATTTGAATGCCATTGTGGTATATTTGGTCAGTTTACTCTCCCTAGGAGTATTCCTTTACTCTTAAATTTTATTTTTTAAGGGAACCTTCTATTTCTTGACGTTTCTTCGCTAGATTAAAATATTTTAGGCAAAGAAACCTGCGATTTTTGCGATTTTATGGGTGACTAAATTATTGTTCTTGTAAATGTAGAGAATTTTTTCGACTCAAGCTGGGGTACCAGTCTTGTCGCTATGTTTCACATCTGTTTATCCTTGGGATTAAGACTCGTCTTTTATTAGTTGTAAATATTTTAGAATGCAACCATTCTTCATGGATGGCCACTGTTTATCCACCACTTATTTCGCCATTTTATTGTGTTAAAGCGAAAACGCAGAAAAACAAATAACATTATACTATTTAAAAGAGTTCACCTCTCACATTCTCTTTGTCTCTGATATTTCTCAAATGTTATTTATTTATTTCAACCTGGTCAAATATCCATTGATGAGTATTTATAGAGATGGATTACAGCAGGAGACGAACGCAGAAATCCTTCCCCTAACGGGGTAAAACATTGTGTGATCAGACTCAAACCCGGGGCCTTGGGATTGGTAGGCTCGCAATTCACCACAGAGTTCGGTAAACTTCAACAATAAATTAAGCCTATGCGAGATTCATTCTTGTAAATCCGAATGTTCACAGCGCACGTCGTATTCTAATAGAGCTCGTTACTCATAAATAAATATCAGCCAAGGAAGAAAAATGCGATATTTTCGTGCATTTTACACTATATGTAACCTATCAGTTACATTTCTTTAAAAACAAATTAATAGAAAGATGTCTATGTTTGTACCCTGCGAGCCGCCCTTCGGCGAGTAACAGGGGGAGCATGCACCATGACTCTATTTCCTTAATCGATTATTTTCGCGTATCGTTCGCGGAGAAAAAGAGTTCTTGAATCTATTGGTCCTGGCATCTATTTCTCTGATCTTTCTCGCATTATCGGAACGGCCTATATAGCATGGTGAACGCATTATATCTGCTACATCATCTCTGAACGTGCTTTCTCTGAATTTATCCAGTAAATTGATCCTTTGTTGAAATCTTCTAACTTCCAAAGATTCCCATTTTGCGTCCTGGAGCATCTGAGTGACGCTCACTTATTTATCGTAGCAATTCTTCACAAAACGTATCGCCTTTGGCTGCACCTTTTCTAATTCTTTAATACACCACTTATCGGCAGGGTCCCATACACTACACGCATACTCAAGATGAGGTCTAACTAACGCAAGATAACATCGCTCGCGAACTTTTTCGTCGCTCCGACCGACTATTCTCTTTACGAAGCCGAGTTTTTTAAGTGCTTTTCCGCATATATTATGGATGTGAGTACTCCATGTTAAGTTATTCTTGAGAGTTACTCCAAGATATTTCACTGACTCTACTGTTAATAAGTTTATCCCACGGAGACTGTACGGATAATCTTTAATAATATATTTTCTTTCGAAGAAGTTAACTACTGAACATTTGTCTACATTTAGCTCTAATTGCCAATCATCGCACCATTTCATAATGTTATCTAAATCATTCGACGGGGTTAGTCTATCCTCTTTTCTCTCTATTTCCCTGTAAATTACCGTATCGTCTGCAAATATCCTAACTTTACTATCAATAAGATTGCCAAGGTCGTTAATGTATACTAAGAGAATTGAGTTTATGGCGAACCTTGGAAAAATCAGTTATGCTCGAGTTCAGTTGCAAAAAATGTTTTTAAGAATGTCTAATAATGATATAAATGCTGTTGTTTCAGTTATGTTGCTTTCTGTTTATTCGTTATTATTGAAGTTAAAATGAAAATCGATGAATATATTGCTTTTTTTCTATCTTTAAGGTCGCAGGAATTTCTTTTATGAAAAATTTAATGATTTATTTTTCTATCTTTACAGGTGAGTGATTACCTACGTTTTCGTCTCGCTCCTCTTTCTTCTCGTATATTTTGGATCTTTCTTAGCAGTTGCCGGTAAGTGTTACCCTAGAAATGGTCTCAAAATGCATTTAGCGAGGAATCGTTTATATTTCTTCTACGAGTATCCTCTCTGAAATGGGCATTCCTGGTATTATTAGCGAATTAACTGTAATCAATTTTGTAGCATTGGCGTTTCTGATTTTGGTCCTCCTTGATCTGATAAATTTTAAATTAATTAAGATATCTTCTTGTTTAGTTCTGTGGTTCCTATTACCCCATAGTAACTTAGTGAGTTCTGGTAGTATAGTCAAGTACTAGTGTACATGAATAGGCAGTTGAATAATTTTCATTCTTTCTGCAATAGTAAATTTTATTCTTCTTAAGTTTGAAGTTTGTTTAAATCCTTCGCTGTTACGAGTAGTTTCTTCAGATGTCGCTTTTCCATCGTTTTAACTGTTGTATTAATGCAAACCCATTCCTTTCAAGTATCCACGAAGTTAATATTAAGATTTTGTATATGGAAATAAACTGTGCAAGGTTGGAATTTGTAATATGTATTTGTCAGATAAAAATGTGTAGCCTGAAACTTGTTCGTGTAACTTTAAGATTTTGACTCTCCATGATATAATTTTCTAGTACATCTCTATCAATCACAGTTAAGTTGTAATTTCATTAGCGAAATAAAGAAACCCGTAGAGAATTGAATTAGATTCAAAGTACTCCTTTCAATTTTGGGTACACCGCCTAATATTTTTGACCTATCAATTAGGAGATGCGTACACATGGAGGTATTTCCTATGATTTCTGTCTATAATCGGACTTCAAAATATTGTGCTGAGACTAATCATCTTTTCTGAGAATTACCGTCGATGTACATACAATTCAACTAAAGAAAAATAAAACTTAGAGGCAAGTCTCGTTCATTACTTTCTTTATTATCGTAAAGGTGTAAGGACATTCATCAAGTTAAATATCTTATTCTTCGATCTGATTTATCTCAAAGGAACTCCTGTTAAAAGTATCAATTTTCCTCGCGATATAAGCTGAGCGGATCTCTTTCATCTCCTTATAATATCTAACTCACTTGAGGGTTTTTAAGGCTTCCATTTATCTCTTTGAATTGGGCAGTTTATCTTTCAATATCCTTCCCATCTCGATCGTACCCGCTTGATTGAAAAACTCTTTAAGGCAGGTTCTTCCTCAAGAATCCTTTTTCGAGTAATGAGGTTTTATCCTTTGTCACGTAGATTTAGCCCCTTCTTTTAAGCTCATCCGCCCTGTGACCCATTTAAAAAAATTCGCGACACTCCTTTCTCCTTAGAACCCTAGGGCGCTGTGACTGGTCTCTTTAAATCCTAGATTTATGGTCAGAGTTCATTTTGAATGAAAACCGCGAATCGATGGATTACTGCTAATTACTCGAGAAAATAAAAATATTAATCGTGGAAAGCAATGCAAATTCGTTTGGCTTGTTTCAATGGATAATTTATGCTGAAATTTACCCCATGATTCTTTCAGCTTTCTGTGCCGCGCGACTTAATCTGTAGCTCACTGTGATGACTACAATTGTAGAACAACCAAAAAAGTTCATGATTTTGTAATGTAAATGAAATTTAGACTGATAAATTTTCAGTTGATGATGGCTCCTTTTAGATAGTTTTCTGATACTTTTCCTTCTTCTTTAAAGTGACAAAATCGCAGTGACTTATAAATTTATTCATATAATTTTAGGAAAGGAAAAGAATCCTCTCCGGCTCTCTCTCAATTGTCTTTTATGGAATTAATTTTCGGTAACGCAGCTATCCCGAAGTCAGTTTCTTCAAAAAAGTGCTTTTACTTCGCCTCGCATCTTGATCACCCCCTACATGATCTTAGAAAAGACTTCATCAGAAGATAATGTACGTACTCCAAAATTGCTTAAATATTTCACTGGCCAAATTTTCCTCGTTCCTTGTTCACATCTTCATCATGTCTATTATGATGAAGTGTATCTTTCCCATTGGTGATCTTAGATATGGGATCAGTCGCAAAAACTCTTAAATGCATTCTAAATTTCACCAATCTTTATCATTCCTGTGTAGATGTCTTTTATTCCGAATCGAGCTACAGTTTCTGAGTACAGTGAGCTACACATTTATTTTATCTGTACGCTTAAGAGAAGCACGATTACGCAAGAAATCTCGTCATGGAAAAGGTAGCGTAGTGAATGAAGTGGTGAAGAATTACCTTGGCGAATGAAATAATTATGATTTGCCTTTTGATACGAGATAGAGATATATGTATCTTTTGTTTACTTTTCTCTCAGTCTTGTACATGGCTGTGATGATGTGAAAGCCACTGAGGTATGAATTATGCTGAATAATATCATCGATTAAGGTTTCTACTTATGCAATGTTACGAGAAGTGTTACTCGTAGAGTCGTTGTGCTTCACAACGTGGACTTCTGCTTATTGCATTCTGACTCAATGAGGAAAGCAAGACAAACTACCTCACTCCTCATCTTACCTAGTAAGGCCTCATTTCCCAATTCTAGCTCTTCGTAGCTGATAGTAGAGGGGATGAGGTTCCAATCGGCATTCAGACTGAATACTTAATAGGCAGTGATTGAATTTACGTTATTGACGATTTGACTTTTTTTTGTTCTTATGGTAAATAAATTCCTCTTTGGAAGCAAAATGAATATTAAAGAAGTAATTCAAATTTCACTATCTCTTAGGATAGGGAAAAGAAAAAGTAGAAATTTTGAGCTTTAGTGATGCCCTGTAATGTATTTTAACCCTTTGATTTGTATTATAGAGACAGCATAAAAGCAAATGTACTTTACGTAAACCTGCGTTGCATGTATTCTACTTTCTCCACATATATGCAGTTTTCTGTGGTAGAAGAAAATAAGTAAACATATCTGCGGCTAAAATAAGAAATGCGAGCAACTTCTCTCAAACCGTCTCAAAAATCGAGAAAAAAGTACGGATGGCATTTGCATTTATTCCTCTCCACGTCTCTCCATTTTCGCGAGCTGAACTCGTGCGCTTAAAAAGAGTTAATGCGAGAAGAGTACGACAGACGTCATCCGATTCTCAAGGGTCTTACTTCAGGTACAGATCCTCTTTGTGTTTTTATTTTCAATCCACTCAATCCGAGTCCTCCATAGAGACGCTTGGCACTGGCGTTATAAATTGGTCGCGTAGTTGAAGGTGTGCTTAGCTACTGCGCCGAGGAGGCTTAAAGCAGCAAATTTCTTGCGAATATAGTTCCACGAAACTCTTCGCTTAAATCGTAAATTAGCGATAGGAAATATTCGCGAGTATATATGGGAACATGCCTGAAATATTTCATTCATCCGTTTTGACCCATCTAACCATAGTAGTAGTGTCATATATCTTTATTATGTGTTAAGTGATATCTCCAGTTTTTTGTATTTAAATACTCAAATTCATTGGTTAAAACTAGAAGTGACTCATCTATCACAATATTGCTCAAATTAAATGCTTTTTTGTCATTACTGTTTTAAAAAATATTCTGAAAAGGCTTAACGGAAGTAACGGAGGCTTTTCTATCTGTAAGTAATCAGGACTGGTTGGGTCCTCAAACCCCAGCCATTGAGTAAAAAATGCTTTCAAGAGTGAAGAGGCGTACTAGGCTAATATGAGGAGTGAGGTTCATTGAATTCCTTGAAGAGCCAGAATACTTTGAGTAGAATCAGCCCACATATCTCCTGTAAAATATTGACTAATACTCATTCTGTTTTGTTATCAGATTTTTATGGAAGCAGTTATAACAAAGCTGCACAAGATTACTATTGAAGTTATGGTTCTCTGTTTCCGTTGCGTATGATTACTAGAAACAATTTAGTGTTAATATCAATGAAATAAACATGATATTTAAAGTAATCTAGTTTCAAGTATACTGTAATGCAATAATATTTTCCTAAAGGCATCTCGTATAGTATCTACTTGGTAACATAGGAGGTTTCACGGAAGTTTTTAAGATATTGCGAGGTTGCGCGGCGTTAGTTTTAAAGCTCCTTTCTCTTCAATTGGATTTTAATAATTTATTTGATTTAAAGGAATGATTTTGTTGGTATAAAAACCTTAGATTAATAAGAATTTTATGAAGTAGTTTCAAGTCTTCTTCAGTCTTTGATGGTTAACTTCTGACAAAATATCATATACGTTTCACCAAAACACATTTTTTCTCCATAGAGACAAATGAAACAATTTCAAATAAAAACATAATTACAGTTATTTGTAGTATCCATTTCATTTTAATTTAGATGTGAACCTGGCTGTTCTCATGTACTAAGAACTGGATAAAATGAGAGAATGGCAATCGTGATTTAAGAATACTGAGATTGATTGCCTTTAAAATTTACCCACCATCCCTTCCAGTCGTTTGCATCCGGATATTGGGCTCTGCATCCACTCAGAAACGGCCTTTCAAGGAGCTTTTCATGTCATCGCTTTTAGAAACAGGAAATCAGAGACAAGCAGTCACTTCCATTCGTCTGTATAATCAAGTTTCATGTAAATGGCAGGAAGCCTCCAATATTTAGTCTGAGTAACAATGTACGAAAGTCTGTGTAAGACGGAATTATACATCTCCCATGCAGCATTTAACAATTTTACCTATGTCGAAGTGTAAGGATAGGTTATCAACAATTTTAGAAACCAGAATTTCAAATACGTATTTACAAATATTATTTTTTATGTAGGAGTTATATTTATTCCAGAGAAAATCGCGCAAGCAAACCTTGCATTCAAAACAATTTACATTGAAAATAAGGTGTCCATCAGTAGTGTCCATTTATAGCTGTTAGACACTAAAGTGTTGAACTTTAATAAAACAAAAATAGCGGAAAAAATTATTCAAAAAACAATAAAAACAAAAAAATAAGTGTATGATAAAATAAAGAAAATAAGAATGAATTAGAAAATGTATATTGGAGGAGATAATTTTTTCAAGTATAATTAGTATCATCCTCGTGTATGCTTTTGATAATGTGTATTTTGAAAATGTAATCATTGATGAAACTTTCCGCTGATGAAACATATTAAACTTTGCAAGGTGAAACTCCGTAAATTTATAAGATGTGAATCGCATAAGTTCAACATCGCATTGAACTGATAGACATTAGAAAGAAGTAAAATCGATGGTAGCAGGCTTTACTGTGTGTAAATCTATAACACTAGGATTATAGGAACAAAATAACAAATACTCTTTTTTCCACAGATGTATTTACACAATTCACGACCGGTTTCGGCACAGATCGGCCATCGTCACCAGACGATGGGCGATCTGTGCCGAAACCGGTCGTGAATTGTGTAAATACATCTGTGGAAAAAAGAGTATTTGTTATTTTGTTCCTATAATCCTAGTATTAGAAAGAAGCTCTACTCCATTTGTATGGAAATAACTTCAAGTTATTTGATTATGCTAAAGAGCTTTCTTTCTTCATGCATATAAATGTTACCATAAAATGTTTCTATAAACGGATTCAGTTATTATTATGATTGCGAAAATTAGATAATTTCATCTATTCTTGTTTCGATTTCTTACTTCTCCGTTACAGGGTAACGTCACCTTCAGCACTTCCTCGTTAAGGTAACTCGTAAAGTTCCCCTCGTTTGCAATGTAGTTCTAAGAACTTTTACCATCAATTACCCATCCAGAGCTATTCTTATAATTCACGGTTTTGTTTTGCGTAGTAGGCGAAAGTTTAAATTTCTCCGCGCCACTTTTCAATAAATCCCACCGGTATATGGGTGGAAGGAAGGCCCTAGAGGGGAGAAGAAATTCCCCATTCATTAAGGTTCTTGAGCGGGCCGCCCGATGGCGAATTTGATTATTTCCACCTTCGACTTGGCTGTAATTTTCCCTCGCTAAAACTCAAGACACACAGAGACTAAGTTCGACACACGACGAGACTCTCTCCCTTCCGCTTTCTCTCTCTTTTTATCAGTTCTTGCCGTCGGTGAAAGAATGGCGCAGTTCCCCTTCCAGCATCGATTTTCTATACTTCTCGGAGACGGGAGACGGATAAGGAGACGATAGGTCGAAAGAGGAATAGAGTGGCATACAAGCAGACAAACATCCATATTCCCATGGAAAAATAGAAGGTATACCACTCGTCGTCTGGATGTAGACGCGAGGAGGGGTCGTCGCATTGAATTCGAAGCGGTTGCAGAGGATCCTTTACCTGGTGAAATATTTTGTGAGGAAACAGCCAAATAGGATTGGATGTTGCTCGCTGTTTATCGTTGGGAGCCATCGTAGTAATCCAAACGTGTTTTGGGAGAACAAAGGAATCGGGTTGGATGCTAAAGGCTATTTATCGGTCGGCGCCATCATAGTAATCTACTTTCATCGACAAGATCATGCGAATGGTTGCGTCCTTTATTGTTCTTAACCTAATCTGACCGAATACGTACAGTAATGGAATAACAAATACACTCGTCTTTTTCTCTCTGTTGCCTCTTCTAACAAGACTATTGACCTTACCATCGCGCTTCTTCCATGCAATTTATCAATTTTGGATAGTTATTGGAGAACGAATTAAATAATTATAATGTTTACTTCAGAAATCCTATGAAAATGAAATATTTCGTTAAAGGTTAGACATAAAAATATGTAAACCAATGAATGAAAGCATTCGACGATCGTACCTACAGCTTAGACCAAACATTTTGTTCCTCAGCGAAAGAATCACAAAATATTGGAGCTGTTGTAAGCTACAGTAAGGACATTTAAATGCTTAAAGACAAATAAAGAGGTTGAATTTCAGTGTACCAAATTGCTTTGATTTAAAAAGAAATGTTCGTGTGTTTATGAGTATATTTACTAAAGTAGTACTAATGATTTGGCTAAAAGAATTTTCTTACTCCGAACTTGGGACTTCATTCTTTTTGTTTTTTTTTTTTTATATTTATGTCTTATTTTTGTAAGTATTAAACTGATGAAATTATAGATCACGGTTCATTTATTAATTATGCATTCGAAGTTTAATTTATAAAATTCTTAACGTATGAAGCAACACTGCGCCTTAAAAATTTAATTTGTGCACATTAAAACCAAATCACAATCTTTCACAGGAGTACATATATTCCTTGCTGTTATAATGAAAAAAATGTACCAATATTGGTATAAGTAGTAAAATATCTTCAGTGTAACTAACGGAATAGTTGATTGTGGTAGAGGTATTTACTTTATCCAGAAATATGTGACATTCTTCTGTTTTTCCGAACGAAACAAATGTTCTCAAAAGTCAGTATATAAATTATCTTGAATCATCATAAATTTAGGTGCCTAAGAAAGAAAATTTTCTGCAAGCATGTATTAAGAGTTATTGGGTCAAAAGGATATAAAGGAAAACATAAACTAGATGACAAAGACCGGAAAAGAGCTGGAGGTAGACTGCTAATGGTGGAAGAGAGGCCAGCTTGGCCTAACCTCGCCTTAATAAAGAGTTTATTCAATCAACGATTAAAAATTGAAATATAATTAAAATAATTTTAATGATTTACTGATTAGGTTAACTTAGATATTGTAGTACTCAAGTTTTTGAAACGATAGCAGAGTGATTCGATAAAGATGGATAAAAAGAGAAGGAAGAGAAATGAAACAGACTCAGAGAGGAGAGGAATGGAAAGGGCCACAAAGAGAGTTGTCCGTAGTGCGGTCGAGGAGGGCAAAGTGGAGTCCACAGGAGAAGGGTTTCCTCGAGAAGGTAGCCGTGGGTGGATCAAGGGGGAGTGAGTGTGTACATGCTCTTAAGCAAGTCGGTGATGTAGCGAGTTCGAGACCTGGTCTTGCCTCTCTCTGTTTGAATTCCTCTCGTTCATTCGTCCCCTTATGAAGCCTCTGCGGAGGGTAAGATCACGCTAACTTGATTTCATATCAGCCCTTTTGTGCGTGGGAGTGTGATAGCTTCTTTTCGACATTTTTAGCTCATTAGAATGTTTCATTCACTTCTAGTTGATAAAATATCGAGTCCGGTCGCTATTGCTTGAAAAATAATTCTAACTAAATTCCTTTTAAAAATCAAATTTCGCTAGTGTATGAATTGGGTAATATTAGAGCGTTTTACTAGAATCTCTCTATCCAATCCTTTTTTGCTAAACCGGGAAACATGTTTTCTAATGGTTGCAGATTTAAGATTCGACAGTATATGCTTAGATTTTTGCTCATCTTAGAAATCATACTTTAACAGATTTAATTGTAACTTTTGATGTTTTGTGTTAGATATAAAGCATTCTAAAGGATATTTTCTCTTTGCGTAGATATTTCCAGAAGAATTTCATGAAAACAAACTATTTTAATTCCTGAAATTTTACATATTCAAAGTTAAGATCAAGAATGAACTGGTTTATTAACTTCCTAATGCATTCATGGTATTTAAATTCCTATCAATAGAAGACTGAAGGAACATAATAATGTTAGCGTTGCCCTTCTTTGCTCTTTTTACGTCCAATTTCTGTGATCGTTAACTTTTTCTCAATTTTTTAAATAACCGTTTCCAGAAATTTGCTGCAATATGCGTAGTGATTAGGTTTATCCTTGTTTCCTCAGAGAAGCATCATCTCCAGCTAACTATTTGCCTATTTCTCTTTTTTAATATAACTTCCTTCTTTTGGGATTATTTTATCTCACTTGAAGTAAATCCATTATTCTTGGAAACTAGCGAAAATTATTCTTTTATATTCGTTTAAACTTAGTTATCTTCTGAAAGTGAGAAGGTCTAAATTAGAGAATAAATTAGTTAATTTATTTGACATTAGTAAATAGGTGTATTTCAAGAAGCGTTTGGTAGATATCCTAACGGGATATCCCCATTGAGAACTCCTCCGTACAGCTAGAAGCGCGGCTCAAGAAACAAACGAAGACTGCGCAGCGAAGGGAAGTGCAGAAAAAAATCCATTCGTTCCTTCCTCTTTCCCAACCAATATCTCCCATTCGGACTTAGTAGGGCAGATGTATTCATACCGTTCTCCGAGAGCAGTTACTGATAACAATTCCGTGACGTCATATCGAAATTCCCTTGCGCCCATTCCGTGCGCTTTTAACGCAGGGCAAATATAACGACTTGAAGAAGAATATAATTTCCGTTCCTTGGGATCTCACCGATCCCTTACGGTATTAAATGCGGCAAAACGTAGATAGATGTCGCTCGTGTAATGGGTGCTCGCCTGTGCGATATATTAACGCTGTGCATCGAGGTGTGTTACGCTGCGATATTAGAACTGGATTCGTCTAGCGCCGTTGAGTATTCCTGCACTTTTCCCGCACCAATCGTTCTCACTTATATCTCTGCACTTGCTTCAACTAAGGCTCAAAATCGATTCCCTTCCGTGCCGCTTAATATCGCGGAAACTTAATCCGAGATAAGCCAATGGTTATATTCCATTTAATCCGGAATTCCAGAGATTAATATCAGGATATTTTTCGGCGATTCTCTGAACGGATTATTGCCTTGTTTACACTTAAAGAATTTCCCCTCTGGTTGAAAAATAAAGGCTCCGTTTGATTGTTTGCATTTTACGCTCCGATTTGTATTTGGATTCGGTGTACGAGTTTGTTGCGTCGGATGCAGATATCATGCTCCCAAAGGAAATTAATATCAACCGAGACTTTTAGAAACATTAATCCTTCTTTTTTCGTCTATTGCCGCAAACCCTACCCTAGGTGGAATTTAGCGCTACTAGGAGCGATTCATCCCCAGAAAGTTACTATTCTGTTCCTTCTGAAAATCTAAATTCTGAATATTTTTCCATGTAAAACTTCCAAACGAGATAACCGATTCCTTCAGTTTTTTATTCAAAGGTACTTTTTCAATTGTCTCTGTATTCATAGAATGATCGTGTATTTCAATTTAACCCACTCTTTCTTTTTGTCCAGAAAATCGATTTTATCATATTCCTCAGCTTTGTGTGCCCGATTAATTTGAGCAAAGAAAAGTCTGTCAAGAGCTTACATTAAAATTTTAACAATACCTATTCAAAGGGGAAACAGATATTGAAAAGACTGAATGCGGGTTTTCTGAAGATCAATCTGTTGAAATGTATTTTATATCAGTTGTCTAACAAATGTCAGTTAGCGATTAATTGGAGTAGAATTGCTATAAATAGTACTGAAATGGTACTTAGAGGCATACAAATACATCTGAAATCTGTTAGTTCCTTTAGGCAGCATGCGTAGGGTTTTACTATTTTCGACTCCCATTTAAAATGAGGTTTCCGTTAACATTTGAAAGTTTCATTATCAATTGTTAACAACATCCATTTTTGTCGTGCATCAATACATAATTCTAAAGTCGCATAATTCCTCATTTACTCTAATGAGTATTAAACTTCGTCCGTACACATTCTCTTCTTCAGTAAGATAGGTTAGAAATGGTGGGAAGAAGACTCACAATAATGCATAAGTTTATTTATTCCTTATCTAACGGGAGAGATTTTATAAAAGAGAAAAGAAAGCTCGGAAAGGAAGAGAGAGGATAAGGAGGAAAGTAACTCCGATATTCAGTTCTTCTTGCAATGCAACGAACGGAAACCAACGCACCCTCTCCGTTGCTCTCTCTCTCTCATTTTTACTTCTTCTATTCCTTCTTTGATTGCGTGTTTCTTGCTCTTGCCGTTCCTGTTTTAAGAGCTCCTTATTTTTCTTCCGATCGGAAGCTTCTCGGGGCGCTTTTCTCTCTATAATCTTCCGCACCATTATCCCTCTTGTGTGCTTTTGGCTGTGTATATACGAGTATATATCGTATTACATTCCACTTGCGATTAGGGTAATAGTTGAGTCGAGCGCCTGTAAACTGCAACCCACGTTACATCGCCTGCGAAACTGTGACCCGCATTACTACGCCTGTAATTCTGCAAAGCTTTCTACATATGTAACATTGATACCCCAATACTTTCCCATACTAGTGCATCTTAACGTTTTTCATTATCCTACTGTTACTTATTAAAAGAGCTTGGTGACACTGAAACATATCATAATGGTATCAGTTGGAAGTCTATTTCACGTAGAAGACGCTGATTGAGACTTTTTCCATCCTTGCATCTATAGCTCTTGGTCTCTAATACCTATTTTTATCCATCTATTTTATTTTTTTTATTTTAATTACTGTTTTGTTGTCACTTCATGTAGTTTTAGATAGCTTTAGATACGTATACATTCACATAAATTTAACTATCGCTAGGATCAGGTATTTTAATTGAAATGTCAGAATTCGGTTAAAAGAATTATAACGCTCTAAATTTAACAGAAATCGATCAATTTCGTTTGCGTAGTTGACTTAATACATAGCAGAAGAAATATACTTAGCAGAAACGAAACGAAAGTAATAAAAAAAGAAAGGTTCAAAACATGTGTGACAAAATTAGCACTTCAAGGACTTCGACTCTCATGAAACAAAATATCGATAGAGCGTGTTGGGTATCTATGAAATTTATATATAAAAATAATCTCTCTCAACCTTAACGAAATTTTCTAGAAAGCTCTTCAAGTAAATATGCTTTTTAATCTGAAAGTGTCGATAATCCAATTACTTGTTATGAATATCACTTTCAATTGGCTTTTTATGCTGTATGTGATAAATAAATAAATAAAAATAAATAGATAATGCATTATAGTTATATCAGACCCCTTCGCGTTAAGAGTTTTTATAATAGTAATGAGAGTTTCCCAGACTATGAGATATGTTGAAACTGAAGGAAGAGCTGTAATCATAATGTTACATTATTCTTTGTGTAACATACTAAAGTAACAAACTTTTAATTGTCAACAGTCAGTCAACAGAAACTGTCAGTAAACTACCTGCACAACAATACAATATGGTAAACAGGTTTAAAGGCTCTACCCTATCGTCTCCACTCTTTTGTCTAGCTTTACATTTTTTACTTCTATGACTTACTTTTATAGATTAACGTAATTAACTTGACCGTTTTACTGATTTACTTCCTTATTTTATGTATGAGTCTCCGACGCCTTCGTTTAGAGTCGCTGGCGGTTTTTCCTTGCCTTCGTTGCCATCCTAAATTCCCTTTGCGGCGTCATTTTACATTAATTTCTCTCTTCCTACATTCTTTTTTAGTCTTTTTGCCATTTGAGTAATACATGCCTTTCTTCTCGCTCCGATTATTACGTTTTCTTTTTCCTTCGTCGTATCCTCTCGCTCGCTGATAAAAATTGCCGCGCTTGTGTGCTTCCTCATAGCCCTCCTTTTAGTATGCATATAAGTGTGATTCCCATTTTCTTTGTTGGTATGTTATATTTTTAATGTTGTCCTACCTAAATTTATTAAGAAATTAAGTGCGCATGTGCTCCGTACATTCTAAGTTGTGAATTGTAAGCAATTTTGTCATTTTTGGTATAAATTATTCTTCTTCAGATATACTAAATTCATTCCATCCTTAGATTACGAATCTCTCAGAGCAGGTTTTGTTTTAAACTTTCCCTAAGCAATTCGAGTTGGTCGACATGTTGCATTAAAAATAATAATGTACACTCATGCAGTAGTTTTTTTTTAATATATGTTCTTTCTCATTTTATTAAACACTATGTGAAAGCTCCGTTGTTTGGGTTTCAGTTCATAGCTAACGTAAAATAACATGCTATGAAGATGCTACTTCAAAGCCTTTTAGAAGATGAAGCCATTGCTCATTTAAATTATTGATACCTAAAGGTTATTCTTGAGTGTTTAAATCTGCATGCTCTGTTTTCTGTATTGCCCGTCAATTCCAACCTTTCCGTCTTTCCCCCTAGTAACTTCTTACTTTCTCTACTGCCCTTGTATCCTAAGGTATTCTCTTTGTCCCTAATTCCATCTTATCCTTTCAGTGCGCCTCTTCAATTTTACATTCCTATCCACTTTCCTCTTTTACCCATAAACCTCTGAGAAAGACAAGCTCTTTTTTCGACTCTTTATGTCCCTATTTCCCCTTTCCTCTGTTTTCCTATACCTTTACCTCATCATTCTTTCGTTTGCTATCTATTTTTAACTTCCGCACTTTTACTCATTCCCTTTCACTTCATTTTTGCCTATGACTGCCGTGTCCCGCCCAAGTATTGCTGTATCCTTTCATGTAATACATACGTTGCCTAACAAAGTGCAGATGCTATTAAATTAGTTTATTCAGTCCAACAGTTATACAAAATATAGACTTTGTTTAGATATTGCACTCGCATAAATAGCGCTGCTATATAACGAACGATTTTATAGCTATTTTACATTTTCCCGATCTTCATTCTGTTGTACTTGGAGGTCACAAAGAACAAGGAATTCGGAATCTTTGGAGATGTTGTTTTTGTGATTGCTATTTATTTACTTCAGAAATCAACACGTTCACTGTGGATACCTTCATTTCCAATGCATTTATCATTCCAACGGTGGAGTGATCCGCAGTGAACGTGTTAAGACTATGGTCCTCTTCGTACCCTCCAATTTCTAATGCCCCGTTACAATTTTGCCAAACCTTTATGATATTGTTTAGATACTCGTAATTACGCCTTATGGCCAGTGGTGCATATATGATGATATATATTCAATGTAACGTAGAATGTGTTATAGAAATTGTCTAGTCCTTTGTCGGTCCCATCAAATATTAATATTTTATTACCTATATTTTTGCGCTTGCATTATTATTGTGTGGTGGCATTTCCAATGCCAGTGGTGACAGTTTCAGTTTTACAGATATCTTCTTTAAAATTTTCTTTTACTTTATCTCTAACACGAATTTTAACCATTTCTTCACGTATAGGTGTAAGAAAATTTGCTGAAGTCTAATGTCACTCTTGAAGAGACTGATCAGACTCACTTCATTACATTTCCCTTTTTGCCTCCCCTAATTTCTCCGTTTCAATGAAAATAACCTTCTGCTTAACTCAGTCCTTTTCTCCCCTCATCTTTCCTCTTCGCCACTCTATTTCAGTCACCTCTACTTCTCTTCTAATTGTCCATTGACGTCCTCTTCCGGAAAATTTTTCAGATAAAAGAATGCCCTTTTCTTTCAACCTCATATTTCTCGACCTTCCTTCTTTTTGCTTTCTTCTCTCAATCGTTTTATTTCTCTACTTTCGACAATTTTATTTCGTACTTTTCCTCAGAATGACCGAGGGAATTTTTCTTTTAAAACATTTAATTATTTTCCTCCGTTCCCTCCGCATGTACCTGAAAGTGTTCGTCTCAGCACTTCCTTCTTTTCTATATTCTTTTTCTGCTCACCCCATTGTGAAATGAGAATAAACATACTGTGACCTTTTCGTCAGTTCGTTTAATTCCTTATTACGGTCCTGAGATTAAATTAAAGCGGTTGGTAATTTTTATATTACAAAATGGGAGATTCGGAATAGTTTAGGGAATTTTTTCTCCCTACTTATTAACAAAAGGATTCTTTGTTTTAATTGAGTTTCTAAATTGAATTTATAGTTTTTTCTAGTCGTAACATTAGATTGGATGAATATGCAATGAATGCTACCATATTGAAATAGTAATAATATAACTACACGATGGTGCAATGATAAATTGCAAAGGCAAGAAGTATAAGCAAATTGTGGTACCTTTCAAACAATATTAATCTTTAGGCTTCCGAATGTTACGCTATTAACCACATTATGTTATGACGGAGAAATTAAAGGTTTAAAAAATTAGCATACTCCATAAGTGTGTATTTTGATATTTTCTCTTCGATTCGTGCAGTTTTTAACTGAGAAAAAGAGTATTTTCGGTAGACATGACAGTATCTACGCGATGCAGAATTTGCCGATAAAAATGACATTGTTTATTTATGCCTCCAAGTCTTACTACATAGATGCTTAATGAACTGCTCAAACTTAAACGAATTATTGTTAAGTGAATCACCGCTCCCAGAGTTGACTTATATTGATTTCATTACTTATTGTAGAGTTGATTACTTGATTTAAAAACCGATTCAGGGAAACATAAGCAATTCATTAACTTTTATGTTTATGCTGTCTCATGTAACCCATTCTTTTGTCATAATTCGCGCATGATGTATGCGTGTTTCCTCTGACATCTATTTTTAAGCATGTCGAGCTATTTAGGTGAACAACCACTGTTGCGTAGTTTATTTCCTACCTCTCGTGTTTTCCTGGATAGTACAGCTTACGTAAAAGCATCTGATTTACGGAGCCCGTTTTATTCCCAAAGAGTTGCGAACGGAGGCATTCTTTACGGCCCTCGTGAATTAAATCGGCCCATTTCTTACGGATTCATTTGTTCCCGTTTTGGGACGCGTTGATCTGCGGGCGAACCCATAGGCTACGCTCCCCAGTTTTCTTCCTTACAATCGACTGAAAACACAGTTATCAATGACGGTTGCCTACCATCCGGTTGTCGACCGAAGGGTCTCAGTGGTAGAACTTTGTCCAGTGACGGACAAAATCCCCGTACATTATTCTTTATGAATGTAAATTTAAGTTAATTTTAGCTTGGTTATTAATGATTTTGGAGAGATTTAACATTAATTTATCGTTAATTTTTATTTTTATTTGGTTATTAAGTACTTAGTTCATCAAATTGATTTTGCTAAGCATGCTAAGTTAATGGTACCGGTATGAAGAAAAAACTCAGCCGTTGAATAAAATTCACAAAAATACATTTTGCGAGAGAAAATTGTAATTTTTCGTCGAAGATGAATTTGACCCTCTGGATACACGCAAATGTAAAATCATGTGATATTTTTAGTTCTTGTAATCGTAAAAAGGAAACATTTTTTCATATTTACAAAGACAGGTACATGAATTGTCATTTCTTACTCTCTATCCTAAACAATATTTTGCTTCAACAGAAGACCTATTGTGATCTCATCGTCACCATTTTTGTGAGAACTCGATTGAAATTTGATTTATAATTTAAAAATCCATTAAACGTGCCTTAGGTAGCTCGATTTTGCGTATGAAAAGTGAGACAGTTATTGTAGACGTAAAATAAGACACTTGACAGTGCAAGGACCGAAAAGTGAAAATTTTCGGGGAATTTACGGCCATATTTAGCAAAAACGGTGTAAAATGAAAATTTCGTCAACGCTATGGATTTACATCTGCAATGTGGGCTCCATTTGGTCAATTTATCTTTAAGTTTTCCGTTTAAATCCTTCGTTTTCCTATTCCACATAAAAATTCAAAACTAAACGTCCGTCAATGTGTTATCCCAAATTATTAAGGTAGTGTCGAAAATAGTTATTTTTCCAACTCATTAGTTACATTAACTATTTAATGTTTTCTTGAGATTCCAATATATCGCATTTAGTAATGTATTTATCTCCGTTGAGAATAAACCGGCTATTCGCTAATGGGCTATTTAAATTTAAATTTATTTTAATCTATTCGTTAACTTAAAAAGGTCTAAGACAGCATGAATNGTAGGAAGTCATTTTCTCCAAACACCGTAGTTACTCTATCTCTCTGGTCGGCTTTTTACTATCTTTAATTTCTTTGAAAAACTTCTATTCCTTCCTTTCTGAAATTATCACGGTATTCTGTATTTAAAATAAAATTCGTATTTATCTGTATAGTAGACGCCCCTTGGTTTTGAATGCATCCTATTCATGCATTGCAACGACAAAAGACACCACGTTCCAGTTTGCTTCTTCTTCACAGAAAATTTCCTCGATTTTCTTTTATTAGCAGTTAATTTAGCTGTTATTAGTCTCGTATGAGTTGGAGTTTTTTAAACAGTCGTTTCTAAATTCAGACTGATGTTAAAATGCAAATCAATTTCCTTAATCTGCAATTTTCAGAATTAATCGATCTTGTCTTCAAAAGAAATATATTTTTACGAGACCCGAGATTGTGTTGGGTGTTATTTATTCCTTAAAACTCGTATTTTTTAGAGGCAAAGGCAATTTTATTAATAGCTCACGTAAGAAACTTGAGGGTTTTAACGTATTAGGGTGCGTATGTTTCACGAGCTGAAATAACCCACGCGAGGAGATATTTTATCGGTTTATTCTGAAAAACTGCAAAAACGTTTCGAAGAGATTGCTTTCCTAATCATTTCAATGTCACATACAGTTTTTATGGCTAATTTTACGATGGCATCTCCAACCCGGAATCGGTAAAATATTATGATAATTATTAATTTGTTTTATGAAATATAAGAACATGTGTTTTGAATTTCAGCTTTTGAGGCATTTAAAAATATGCGAAATACATTTTTCCTCGTACGCAAGGATTTTAATTTCAGTAATAATAAAATTATTCACGCATCCATGAGCGAGAAATATTTTATCTGGAAGGTTTGTCATGGCCTAAAAAATGGGGGCAGGACTATAAAATGCTAAATTTTTTGAAATATCTTTTATTGCTTAATATGGAGTCCTTTAGACTAAGAAATGAAGGAGAAAAAGTCTGCCGTAGCCGGGAATCGAGCCCGGGTCCCCCACTTTCTGGGCAGGTGCTCTCGATTAATTCTGAAAATTTCATCCGGAAAGTGGGGGACCCGGGCTCGATTCCCGGCTACGGCAGACTTTTTCTCCTTCATTTCTTAGTCTAAATTCAAGCACGTATATCTTGCGTTCCTCCATTGCTTATATGGAGTCCTTTGTTTTTTGTGTCTTCTGCCTTGTGAGGTATTACTTGGAATAAAAAATTAGCATTTATATAGTAAAAATGCAAAAATTAAAACCTTCCGCAAGTTCCAAATTAGTATTTTCATTGCTTAATTGGAGCAGATTTTTGTGTTTGAAGATAGATAGAAGCAACAGCTGTATGTAATGGAAGGTTAGTTTAGTTTTGCTGGAACTGATTGTTATTAGCTTTTTGAGGTATTCCCAGGTTCTAATTCTTCCCCTAGAGGTAAAACATTGAATGTTTATGGTCTGTGTGATCCATTTACAAACCTTTGATTGCAAGAAATGCATAAATAATAACGAGATTAAGTTAAGTTGAAGTTTTTTAGTCATTTAAATGTCTGTGTAACAGTAATAAAAGTTTATAACGCAACAGAAAAATGTATGAAGCTAGAAATAGTGTCCGGAAGAAGGCAACTATTTTCAGGAAGGAATCGTTTAGTATCAGTTGATGTTCAAATAATTTGATCCAGAGTATTTAGGACTTTATTCCTTTTATTTATACCTCTGATACAGGTGGAGGTGGAGGCATTCCGTACAAATAGCCGATTCCGTAAAAGAACCTTCAAACTTGAAAAGCCAAATTGAATTTTTCCTTTATGCTAAGGTTTTTCATTATCTTTCATCCCTGTCGAGCTCAGGATTCGGAATGGGATACATTTTCTTCGGTCGCTTTTTTTTATTCACACTCGTTAACACTCGCGCTAACGCTTGCCCGTCTATCGCTAAATAGCGCCCTAGATTTTTTTCTGCTCCCCATTGTCCTACCATCTTAATAGAACGGCTGTCCTATTCCATCTGGGAGTGAAGAACCGTGGACTTCATCTCTCCGCCGGGCGCTTTTAATTCTCAGAATGCGACCCACCTTCGCAGGGCATATACTCTTTTCCGCTCGGGTCTCCTCCTTTCTCTACTTCCTTTTCCCCGTTCACGGTCTTCTCCCCGCCCTTTTCCGCCTCTCCCATCATTGTGATGGGCGTGAACAATAGGACGCTACGAAACTCGGTTTTCGATATTGCTATTGGCGCATTGCTGAAGACATTGTTCGTCGCAGTTAATGTTTGGCGCTCCGCGAGGAAATATCGCGCGGAGTTTTATATCACGTCTGCGTCAATGTCTTATTTTTCCGCGCGAATTTCCGTTCCGAATCGAGCAATAAAAAAGTTGAATCCTTTCACGGTAGGTGGCGTAGTTTCCTGGAACGAATTAATTTTACTCGCATTGTGTCGCAGTTCGACGCAGGGACGAGGAAATATCGTGGATTTATGTCGGCTTTTTTATTTTAATATTTAATGATTGCCATCGGTGGATTTTATGCTGTCCTCGTTCCCGTTTTTATTGGAGTTTTCTTTTAGAGGTAATGAAACATGCTGTGAATTTAAAAAATTATGGCTGTGTTTAATTATTGTTGGTGGAATATTTAATTCGTCTATGAATCAAATACAGGTTTGAAATATCAATGAAATCAGTCGCGTTCTTAAAGTAATGAAGTCTTTAACTATGTTACAGAGGGGGCTAAAACATATGAAATTTGTAGCTTCCTATTTCGAGACCTTCTTATACTCTTCAAAAAATTATCTACGTATTTAAAATTTCAGTGGATAATTATTAAGACTGATATGTTAGATCAACATCATAGGTAATTAACTATGGGTTTTAGGCCAAGGTTTTACATTTAAGAGGATTGAGATTAATTATCCCTTCCTAGATATATTGCTTGGAATATTTGGTTATGATTGCGCTGGTAATAAACTGAAATTACATCTATTTTCAGTTTAATGATATAATTCCTGGTCTGCGTTTGAAGATTCTCCGTCACCGTAATTGATTAGCGGAATATTTGCAATTCGTCCATGTCTGGCTTGTAACGCACCCACGGCCTTTGAAAAACGGATGTAGAATTTTTCATTCACATTTGCGTATTTATTGGCTTTTTCATCGGAAAACTTATTGCAGTATTGCCCTCGTCGTTTTAAGTTTAACAAGATACAAATTCATCGGTAAAGTCGTATCCACTGTTGTATGAAATTATAAATATAAACTCTCTTCCAATATTAGTACCTCCTGCCACCGTGAATAATATTAGTGGTGAGCTGAGTACGCGATTCTTTTTCCCCAAAACAAAGTTACCCTCAAAAAGAGAGAGATGGTCTGCTTGCTTTTGCTCAAATATAACGCCAACGTATTTGACATGAGCACCGGCACCCGATATTTGAAAAATCCCCGCTCAAAAGCCTCAACCAAATTGATGAAGAGGACTATGGAGTCTTGCGTGATAAACCATGCGCGCCGTACGAATTTTCCTTTCCCCTCTGTGAATCCAATCCGTGATATTTTGTTTACCGTTCTTCCGTTACCCGATCCCTATCCTGGGAACTCGCAGTATGAGCTTTCCCCAATCCCTGGAGGACCTTTTCCTATTTTTTCGATCGTACGTTTTTTATCGAACGCTGTCCCGTTTCTGGAAAAATTTTACAGCCAATTTGCATACCCGTATTTTTCCCGGAATGGCGAATGCTGTGAATACGATTAAAATCTTTACTCCCCGATGACTACTATCGGGATGAAAGTGGTAAACGAATATTTTTGATAGAATATTAATTAATTGTGTAAATATTATTGAATAATGCTCTATAATATTATAAATTCCACTACAATGAAGATATTTTTTTTTAATTTAGAATTATTTAATTTGCATAAGTAGAAAATAGGCCATACTTGCTTTTCCTTCTCAGACCACAAATATGTCTACGAAAAGAGCTAAAGCTTGTCTCCTTTATTGTATATGTAGCTGCACTGTGCAGAGGTAAATTCAAAATAACTTCTTTTGATATAATGTTATAGTAAGACCATTGCGTTCGCTGTAAATTACTTGAATTATATGTTAAGGAACAATATTTCAGCCGAAAAACCCCAGCATCGTATTCTTAGAAACTGTAAATATTTGAAATTTCCTTGTGTTAAAATTTCCTAGTGTTAGTGTTTTCCGGGAAAAAATTTAGTTTCGTTGCTCTCCTCCTAATTTCATATTTATTCAAGAAGTTATTTCTTATATATAAGCGTCATAGTAATTAAAAATATTCCAAATTTCGTGGCTCTTATTTCTCTTTGTTTTTGGTTTCTTTTGTTCTGAGTACTACGTTAATAAGTTAATAACTTTCTTTTTCAGGTACAGAGATTTTTCATTACCTGTCTAATTTCAATTATTTAATGCCATCGTAATCTCAAAGCGAAGGAATTTGAGAAATATCTCTTATTTCCGATAAAACCCAACTTAGGCAACAATTTGAAAGAAAATGGAAATTTTCACCAAAGGCTTACGTTTTATTACCGTGTCAGAGCTCATGAGCTGTTAGCTCATTAACTACTCGCATGGGATTTAAACTAGTACGGTAGATATATATAGATCTCTTAAAAAGAAAAGAATCCAATTCCCGTACCTCGAATTCGGAATAAACAAGCCTTTGTTACACCACTTAAACGGATGTTCTTTGGCCTTGGTATGACTTCGCAAATTCGTTAAACTCTCTCTGATTTTATTCCTTACCGTTCTAGGAAAAAACGTTTTTCTCCCCACCTTCCGTGAAAGCGCCGTTTTAACCTTCTCTTCACCTATTCCACCTCCCTCCAGTCCGATGCAACCTCCGAAAACCCCTCCACTCAGTGGAAACCTATTTCTCTTCCATCTCCTTTTACCTCCCACGAGATTTGGGATTGATTTTCCTCTCCGGAACAACAGAAATATACGAGGAACACGGAGGTGGAGACACGCTGAAACAATGTCAAGGGAAGTAGTTGGAAAGAACTCGCCTGCGTCCACACTCGGGAAGATGTTTTTTAGGGAATACATAACCTCACCGCGTCCGTCTCTTTACCTCCCGTTTCATTTCGTGTAGCTAAACACCCCGTTGTCTCCTCTTTCCATCACTTTCTGTGCCCGCATCGAATTCTGCCCGCAAGTGGGAAGATGCTATCTGTTGCAGTCTCAAACCTTGGCGCACATCTCGCAGTTTTTTGTTCGGCGTCAGGACGGTTGTAGTTGGTGCGTGGGGTTGTGTTTTGTCTCGCCTTCTTACTGTAGGCTGAGAGAAAAGTGGGTGGGGCCCGAGGAACGGGTTTGCCACGAAATAGAAAACTGCGTTGGAAGCGGTCCTCGCCAGGGATTTGAACGTGGGTGTTCCTTCCATTACGCATTCAACATTTAATCTGCCATCTTATCAGTTCCATCGCTATCGTTTCACCTTTTAGTTAAAGTTGGTTTATCATGCGTTTTTCATCACGCTTGTTTATCTTGGTCTGACATTTACATTTGCCTAAATCTTTAATTTCCTCCTAGACCACCCGCTCTTTTCTTCTTATGTTTTATTTTACCTTGTCCATAATTACGTAATTTTTTATATTTCGAATTTCTATTTTGTCCTGTATCTTCAAAGTCGCATTTTCTTTACCCATTAACACCTTTAATTATACCAGTCATTGAAGTTTCACTTACCATTTCGATTATATATCCTGACTCTCTATTAACTGGGACAAGGCTAAGGAATGCGGATTTTACAGTTCCTTCAATACCGTAACCCGCAAAAACAAAATGAAAAAATACCCTGAGCCACCAACTTGCAATATTTCTTTTAAAAAATTTGTCGATTTATCTTTCAAAGAGCTATATGTTTTATTACTACGAACATTACGAATCGAGAATAGAATTATCCGGTTATTCTTTAGTGGGAGGAGACTTTATTGGTTCTGTTTCGCCCAAAATAAGGATTTTATTTATTATTCATTTATTCACGTGCTTCTGTTCATGCCTATTTTGAAATAAAATCTACAATATTTGCATCACTTACCTAAAACACCACAAACAGAGGCATTGAAATTTTATTTTTGCCTGTAAAATATTTTTGTAAAACTCATAAATATTATTTTATTTAAAAAATATTATTTATTTTCTTCTTGATCGTAAAATATTCTTAATTTTTTCCATGCCTTTAATTATTTATATCTCTAATGGCTGACTGGTAGGGGTGCATTGTGTTTTTATCTTTATGATGATAGAATAAAATATATTGCCCCTAAATAATACCTCCGAGTTATAATTGCGTTCATCAATTCTCAATTTCTGTTATATTAACATGATTCACATAAACACCTCTGTTTTCACCAGTCTCGAGTCTTGGTGTGTTAATGCTAATGTAAAATCATTTTGGAACGATGTAAGAGTAATTACTTCAAACGTAAATGGGTTACTATTATATTTAAAAGATTCATCTGGATAATATTAGTATCCAATTTTGATCCTTGAATCCTGAGAAATCTTGAATTTTTGTTTATCGTTGTACTTATAACGATTAGCTTCCATGACCCCACACTGATGTTGACATTGAAATTTGCGACATCACCCCCTCCCCGTATATCCTTTGTTAGTCTAACGTTGGCCATGAAATTGTCTACCGTACCCCGTGTAGAGACCACAAAGATATCACGCTGCGCGAATTAACTGCTTGCATTTAATGGCGACCTTGAGAAGGCATATGGTGGAGTCATCTCCATGATAATGGTCGTGTATCAGGAGAAGCTAACGGTATAAGCACCAAAATGAAAGCATGGCTTAGGGGATATGCTCATAGATCTGCTGTAGATTGTTATTAGCTTCGGGTGTGATTTATCGCCTTGTTATAAACTAGGGGTTTTAAGGCCAGACCCTCTCAGAAGTAAAAGCTTAATGAAAATTCCATGTTTTGGTGTTGATGTGTATGGTGTAAGTATGGTAGATGACTATATAACATGCGGACTTGTTGGTTAGTATAAATTTCTTTGGTATCTGATTTTTCCATTCTTCCATATCTGTACTCGAAATTTACGCATCAATTTTGGGCATTCGTTTTTCATCTAGTATTCCATAATATACTTCGATGAGGATGACAAAAGATTGTAGTTCTTCAGGGATTCTTTGCGTAATGTATTTGGCATTCCCGGTTTTTGACTCATTCTATCAAAATTGATAAACTAGGTATTGCTAGCTTATTGTTATATCCCTGAACTGTATTTTTAAGTGATTTTGAATTGATGGCTACTCACCCTGTGACTTGTGTGATTGCTTTTAAGCCTTTATTTCCTTTGAATATACGGTCTAGCTCCCGCCAATCTGAAAAAGTCTTATTATACTTTTCAATAGGAATCATATTTCTAATGAAAATTATACCTTCTAAATTATGCAATAATCGCTTGTGTGCAATGAAATGGAACATATAGAGAGAACTCGCGGGCTCTCGGATAGCCGAGAGGGTTGCGCGTTCGCCTTGGGTGGATGCGGTCCCGGGTTCGATTGCCGGTGGGGGCCCACGTGTACGAAATGACCGTAGTTAGTATATTTACCGTAGTATTTATAACAATATGCTTATATGCTTAAATGCCAGAATAATCGCTTTCTCCGCTATGTCACAATTCGCTCACATGCTCTTTTGCGGTGCTTCCATTTAAAAATTTATGATTGAAATTGATTAAACAAATGAACAAATCTAATCTGTGATCTTGTGAACTGAAAAAGATATTTTTAAGATTAATATATATCTCATATACAATTCATGTTACCCTTCTGAAATTTTTAAATGTATTGAAGATAAATTAAATAAAAATAATATAGCGCGTTAATGTGTTTTTCTTGAAATATCATGGAAAACGTCAGCTGAAAATTAGCATCTCCTGCTTTCCAATAAAACATAGATACTTTATTGACCGCTATCGACCCTCAGAGAGCCTTAATTATGAGGTAAGTTCACGGGGTTGATGAAAGCTGCATAATTTCGTAACGGTACGCTGCTTCGCTCTCTCAGCTTTCAAGGGACTCCGATAAATTAAGGAAGCAGTCGAAAGTACGAATAACTTGTTGAAAGGAGAAAAACTCTCATCTTCTTACGCCTTAATTTTTTAAGTCCCGCAAAATATCGACTCCGCTTTCCCTACGACGGCGCTAAAGAACCGCGGGTAACGCAATTTTCGGCGACTGAGTTCGTCGAACCGTTGAATCCTTGATAGCGTGCTTACTTATCTTTTGTTCTCTCTCACCTAATAACCCCGGGAGAGTCGAGGTGATCCATTTATTTCTACTTCATTTCCCCTCGATTGCGCCTATCACGTTCTCCCCGAGCTGATTGCGAGGATGACCTCTTGGAGAGGATACGTATAACTTCACGCGCCGATTTCACAGGAATAATTAACTTGCCATTCCCACTCCCCTTCAACCCGTCTTGGGATTCGGCGGTTCTGATTGGAAAGGGGAGATATTCGAGAGAAGTTTTGATTCCACCTTTCTCTTTCCTCATAATATTCGGCCCGTTTTCACCCCCTTTCTCTGCCGAGAGAGGAGGATTTTTTAACGAGGATGTTGCGAGTGATCGGGATCTCATTTATCCTAATGGCTGGTGGTTCGTTATTAATGATTCTAGCTGCGTTCGAAAGAAGGATTAATGTTTTTGAGGTGATTTCTTTGCTTACAGTGCTTGTTTAGAGTGATGATGATTTCTCTACGTCTTCTACAATTTGCAGCTAAATATGCTAAAAATCTCAAAATTCACTGTGGCATATTCTCAGTCTTAAGGACAGAAATCGAGATTAAATCAAAACAGCCCTCATTAAAAACCACCATCAGTCTTAATTTGATGATTTGTTTGCGGCAGTTCTCCACAGCATCTTATTTTCAGACAGCCATTTCATTCTCATCCAATTTCGGAGTCGCAGTTCATGTTTCCATTCTGATAGAATAATCTAATATTCATGCTGTTTTTCTAATTTCCAATTCTTGGTGACCTTGGTTAGCGTGCTAGCAACATTGTGGTATCGGGTTTCAATCCTTATTAGGGCCTGGTTATGGCTGCGTTGATAGTGTTATTTCCTAGAATGATCTCTTTATGCTGAAATACTCCGAATAAAGACGTTACATTGCTCTTAAAAATCTTAACGGAGTCTTTTTGTCCATCCTTATTTCCATAGTTACCTTTAAGAGTCCCGAGTAGAGTTTAGATTTATTTCTTATTACGGGGGAATTTCAGTATTAAATAACATTATTTTACAGCTAAAATCATTTATCAGCCATGTTCATTTTGATTTTATCGTTTCCACTTTACCTTTTCTGATTATATGAAAAAGTTATCATTGCCGTTGATTATTATTCCAAGTGTATTGAACTTATCCTAGTGAGTTACTGGTTTCACTTTGCTATATTTTCTTGATTGACATGTATATGAAAACTTAACAGCTTAATAAGAATGACAAAATCTAAAGGATAAATTAGTTACAATGTTCTGAAATAGGACACAGAAATTTCAGTAGGAAAATAATTTCATTCTGGGTCAGTTAAAGCCACGTTTTATTCCTCTCAAGTCACATGAGAAAGCGTAGAAGGCGATATCAATCATATTTTCCCTTCGAGGGCCTTAATTAAATTTCGTTAATTTATACGTATCAATGAACTCTTACAAATGCCTCTTGTATTCCTCTACCACCAACTGCGAATACAACTTTATTAACGAAACTTCTTCTTCCAGAGTTCTTATTAAAATCTTTTTTATATATTTTGAAGACTTGACGTTAAATAGAATCAGCAGCTGTTCTAAAAGTCAGCTGAAATAACTTCCTCATTTTTTGAGATTATTCCTGGAGACAATTTGGAAATTCTCTAAGCTCACTCATTTGTCCTACCGCTCTGATGAAAGATAGAGTCTGGGTTACAGAAATCGGTTTCTTTACTCCTAGTTATGGTGCTTTTTCTTTCTTTCTCGGTTCGTGTAACCCGGAGATGGTAGCCCAGTCGGGCATCGCAATGAGTAAATAGTAATTTTTCACAGTTTTGTCATTTTAATTCGCCGCTTGCGAGATAGATGGCGAGAGGGAAGTGGTAATGAGAAGGAGGACTCTTGGGGTGGGATTCTCATGGGGTTTGCTCAAAAGTCTCTCTTGAGATGACTGGGAAGATGAAGAAGATGCCTGCCCCACAACCTCCCTCCCTAATTAGGGTATGGAGGGTTGCGTACCCATGCTTCCAAGCCTGCGCACCATCTTTCTCACCCCTATTTCTTTCCTCTCTTCAATTCTCTTCGCCCTTTCCACGGCCGTTTTTGCATTTTACTTTACATTCTTCTCTCTTCCACGCCTGCTTCAGATCCAGACCTGTTTTATAGCGGTACTGTATTTTAAATATTAGACCCTGTATGTTATGGATGTTTCTCTTATTTTATATAGAGAGGATTCAGTACCATTAAAATAGAATCTCCGTCTAATAAGTCGATTAAAAAAGCTAACGGAAATTTCACTCGAATTTTTTCGAGCTACTTTTTGGCCTGATTGGAAACGGTATTTAATGTTTATTCACTAGTTGTAAAGATATAGCACGGAAATTTTTGGCTGTAATTAACATACATAATATAGTGATGGTAAATGTAAAATTTATGATAATTTGAAAAACAAGTCTCCAAATCGCGGAGTTCGATTAAAAGTTTGGAATTCCCGGGAGATTCTGAATATTTAAAAATTAAATGTAATCTAGGTACGTTGAGCACAAATCTCTTTAGTTATCCTTTTATATGTGTGTTTGCGGTATTTGATTGGAATGATCCCACTAGCCAATATATTGAATTGTTTTGGCTATCCCATGAGCTTTTGAAAACAGATTAATTAAAATATTTCTTTAATACGATTTTTTTTCAGCCTTATTTCACATCCAGCCGAATTATTTCGATTTTTCCCAATCACATTCAATATCTTAATCGTCTTTCCTATAAACATGCAATACCAAGTAGAATTTTTTTCGTGTTCAGTGTATAAAGTCTGATGTGGAAAGAGAGCTTCATACATATAGTCCTTTCCTTGCTTGTATATCGTTCACGTCTCATCTCCATTTGCCAAAGGCTTAATGCACCTGCGCTGGGAATCACCGAGTCATTCGGCAAAAACTGACTCGTTGCAAGAAATGGCCTGTGTAATCTTTATACCTCAGCTTACAATATGTAAATCTTTGGGGGGAATAGCAAAGAGCTTCCCGAGCTCAACTTTCTCGATAAAGAAATATTTTCTTTTTTGTTCCTAACCCCCACCACTTCATCCACGGCACACATCCCTCTTTCCCCCTCAAACTTACCACCCCCTCCCCACAATACCTTCACATAGAGAGAGTTGAGAGCTGGAGAAGTGAATGGGCTGAGAGGATGGGCAGGAACTCCGGCATTATACAACCCCGTTTTCCGAACGAACGGTCCATTTGAAGGGGAGGAGTCGGTGGGAGGAAGGAATGGGCGGAGGAAATCGCCGAGCGGCGGAGGCAATAACTTGTGAAAACTTTTTCAATCAAAAAGAGTTTTTACCCTCTCCCGCTCGAGATCCTCCCTCCCTCCCCCCCCCCCCCAATCCACTGGCGGAGGGCATGAGATGCCTCTTTTCCTCGCTCTTCTGTTTTTATCACAGCGGGCCCGACGTCATCTGAGCAGAAGAGAGTTTGGTCGGATCTTAATTAATGCGGATGGCGGAGGAAAAAAGGTACGGTTTTTCCTTCCTCGCAATCTTCCTCTCTTCCTTGCGATTTCCGCCGGAATGCGAGAATGAAAAGAGACACAGGAAGAGTGTCTTGGCGTATTCCGTACGTGAAGAGCAGGTCTCCACCGGCATATCCGGGTAATTGGAGTTTACCTTATTACTCCTGTGTTTCTGCGAATCCTGTTCGCCTCCACTCCGCCTTTTCTAAATCTCGGTTGGATGGATTTCGGATGGGATCTCGATTTGACGTGTCGGGATCCCAGAGAGATAGCATTAACATGATGATTGTAGAAATACTGGTACTAGGATATTACCCCGAACAAAATACATGCTACAGATGCTCGTAGATGATTGAGATAAATATTTCATACACCGGGTAGCATTCAGTTCAAAATGGCTGGAGCGTCATCTTATCAAATGATGGACTGCGATATTATTAGCTTCTAGTAGGTCGTTTAATGTATCCTCTGCTTTCATTTGAGTATTGAAGGTTAGAGCTGTATGGAGAGAATCGTGAAGATATGATATATTGGTGGTAGATAACACAGACAAAAATGAAAATGTCGTGAGATATCAGAGAATTTCAATTAAAGATTTTCCGTCAGTTTTTTTTAGATTTTTAATACCATAATATGCACCATATACATGATTTAATGACAATATGCATGACTCCATGTCTACCGAATCCAAAAACAGATCCATTCATCTAAAGCTAGATTATGAACTATTAGTTCATTTCCGTAAGTTTACTTTGTATTTTTGTTTTATGAACATTATCAAAACTAATGGGGTCCGAATAAAATTTTTCTATCAGAGGTTGCAGTCTGGCACTCATTTGTGCGAAGGTTGGAACTTAACATATTCCTTATAAATAACTGTGTAGCATTTGTCCTATTAAGAATTAATGTCATTATGATATTTAACTTTCATTTCTATTTTATTTTTACTCCCTCAGTGATATCTTTTCATTTCATCGAACAGATAAAAACAAAAAATGATTTCCTGGGCTGAAGTATTGTAGAACTGGAAACATCAACTTTAAATCATGGATATTTACATTTGTTTATGTGAACTTTTATATAATAATTTCAATGTCTCATAGTATAATGGTAACGTTTCCTCATTTTTATTTTATTGAATGCATTAAATATCGGAAGTTTTAGAATTATGAAAGCTATTATCGCCAAATCTCAAATCTTGGAATTAAATTAGGTCCAAGAAATTGTGTTATCGTATCTGACAGGTTGATCCATCATTCAATTTATAGTCGTTAGAAAGAAATTTCTGATCTCTCTCCAGAAAATATTCCCTTCCTGATAACTGCGTTTAAAAGAAGTCTATCATCGGTGCCATACTCTAGAAAAAGTTACTTAGGTAAGGGAGAGGGAGGTTCTCTCCTTGGTATATATTGGGCCTCCAAATAATGTTCTCAAAGATAACTTTATATCATGGAATTAAATAGATATTCTTTGGTTTAAATATATCAGTTAAAGTTGAAGTTGAAGAAGAAATTTGAATCTCCTTTACATTAAGTCAACTTTCTTTGAACCGTTTAACCGAATAGCGTTTGACCGGCTCTTCGTTTTTTGGTAACTACTTTCTACTCTCACTACTCTTCTGCTATATACGCGATGTGATAAAGTTTAAGAATTATCAATTTCAGTAAAGTAGCAAAATACTGTGTATCGTGAGGTGATTGAATGGACGATTATCACCTAATATTAGAAAGTAAGCTAGGATCATGTATGCTACGTTCTTTTCTGTATATTACATATACAAATAAGTGTAATTCTTATTAAATTTCTCTTACTGTTTATAACCAACAGAAAGTTTTGCAAAACGTGGTCCTTCGAATGGGTGCCCATGAAGTGGGTTTCGGTCAAGTGGGCGTCGCCAAAGTGTCGTGGAGGTGGGCGTCTCTCAAGTGGTTGGATCCCCTTTAAGGAAAAAAATATTTTGCTCTTGTCTTAAACCCTCTATGAATACTTGTAAAGATTTTGTGTATATTTTATCACCTCATTCATAATCATCTGCTGATGCGAAATCGCTGTACCCCTTTCGTTCTTGAGTTTTCCTCTTGTTTATCCCAGTCAATCTTTCTAAGAATCCCTTTTCGTTACCGTTCCGAGTGGAAGGAGTCGCTCCAAGAGCGGTATTTCATTTCGCTCAGGTCCCTTCCTTCACGAGTGGAGATCTTCCTGTTTTTTTATATCGCGGTGGCCTTTTAGTCCGATCGGAGTCTAGAGGATCCCCAGATTTTGAAGTTGGGGATACGTGACCGTTTCCTACGGAGAGGTCTCCGTTTTTTACGATGACGTATTCGTCGTGTTTCCTTTTTTCCTTTCTTTTGTCTCAGTAAAGTGGGGGAGACAAAAGTTTTGACTCTCTCCTCCTGGCGATCTTATTGGTTATAAATCCTTTACGAAAGTTTTTTGATTCCGTCCCATGTCATACAGATCTCAGTGCCGTGTTTTTCCGAAAAAGTTTTCCTTTTTTCATGGACGAGGAGAAGCGGAAACTTTAAGTTTTTGGGATGCCAAGGGATTCAATTTGTTTCAACTGGTGTCCGCTGCCAAGGTTAACGCGGTATAAATGGCCAAAGCGATCGAGTCGAGAATTTATAAAGGAAAAATTACACGTCAAATTGCGGGTGAAAAAGAGTTATTACACTTCGTGATAAAATGGAGTTTGGGTACTTTTTTTTCCGGTGACCGGAAATGTTTACTGGTGCTGTGGAAGTGACCGTTTATTAAAGAAAAAAATGCTTTTTTACAGAAAAGCGAGTATTTTCCATTACTCGTGAAGAACCTAATTTTACGCTGCCCATTCTTATGTTAGTTGTCGCCAGGGTATTGGGTATTTAGAAATATGCCAAGTAGGTGATCGCACGATTAATTTATATATTCATCTTAAAGTAAAAAAATCTTAAATCTTAAGTAATTCATCTTAAAATAAAAATTCTGGTATCTCAATTCTCTCTTACTAATTTTTAAAAAGCCATTCAGTGGCAAACAAATTAAAGATACAACATAATCTTAACCTTTTACATAATTTTTAATTTGAGCTCCTCGACATGACCTAGCCAAATTGCTTGTTTTGCAAAATTATCAAGGGGGATGTTAGCCCTTTCAATCGCCCTCTGGATCCGCCAGTGGTTGTTGTAAGTCATTGCACTGCGATTCTTCTTAAAAACCCCTATTTTATTTTTTTATACCTAAAGAAATGCTTTAGTTACCTTCAGCTTCTATGCAAATTTAAAATATTCTAGGTTACAGTGGAGACTGTGAAGGGAATGTGACTTTAAATGGCCCAGATTCTGTTTTTGATGGCTTCACTTAATACGTTTGTACGTTCGCTTAGTGGAAATTGATTCAAAATTTATCAAATGAAATAACCATTTAACATATGTTATCATAAACGATAAAGAATACAATTTATTCTATTAATTATGGTTATTACTTTTTATTGAATTATTTACTAAGAACTGATTCTGCTACTGACATCATCAGTGATGAGTATCTCTATTTTGGGCTCAAAACGAAGGGTAACCCTTTCTCTTATATCGATTTAACTCTTCCTGTTATCTTCCCGCGATGGATTGTAATTATCATATGGAAACGATCCAATTGGTCATTCCGTAACATTTTGCTCGAGTTAATACAGAAGACCGGCGGGTGGTTCAAAGTTTGAAGACCTGTCTATCGCAGGTCAGACGTTAGGCATTGACGCTTAAAGTAAATTCAGTTGAATATTGTCGGAATATTTCAGTGAAATATCAAACTAGCATGTGTAACGCGTTTGCCATTTTTGTAAATATTCACCACCACCTATTCACAAAGTAGCTGTTTCGGACTAAAGTTATTAGAAGACTTAGATTAGATTAGAAAGACTGCAAAGATTTACTTTCCATTGTTTCTTTTAATTATAATTAAATTTAATTTGATTTAGAATGACTTACTCTTGCAGATATGAGAGAGTTGAAATAAGAACATTTGTGAGTGCAAAGCTGTATCATTTTCGCATTTCTTAAAGTCCATTTAATTTATAATGATCCATTGATAATGTTATATTTTGATAAACAAACTATATGTTCACGACAGTGTCTAGTGGTCGGCAGTCTCCATTTGTGAATTGCTAGTTTGCGTCGCTTTGTAGGTTCATGGGTTTCTATCCTCTGTAGGCCACGGATCAATGAAAATAATGTGAACCCATATTTAATCAAGATTTTTTTGCTTCACAAGTTTCTTTTGTATTGTTTATCTTCAAATCATATTACGGTAAAGGGTATATGCTTGTGTTCTAAGTTGGGACTGAATCTCATTATGCATCATTTTAATAATTTTCTAAGAATTTTTCATAAAAATGTTATGCAGCTTTTTAATTGGTATGCTTCACTGAACCTAGCAATTAAAAATTTCGCTCTTAATGCCAAAATAGTTGCCGAGCCCCGGTGTAGACGTTTTTATTAATTTCTTGATAACACTAATATTATATTATTATAATTCTCAGGGCTTGTAACTCTTGTTATTGTCGAATCACCTGTCGAATTGTAACTACAACATGTAACTGTAACATTCAACATATCGCATTTAATTGGGTACTTTCCTGTTTGCGGTAGATAATTTATAATTGTTATTAACTAAATTATTGGCCAAGTTTTATCATACTTCACTTACCATGGATATATTCTACCTGAGTTAGAAATCTTCGAAACTCCTTTAGAATTTTTCTTAAAATATAGAAGACGATGTGCGGTAGAATATCCATTCCATTTCAACCATAGACTATATTACTTTCTTTAATAAGTGGAATAATTTTTCACGTATTTACGTGATAGTTATTTTTATAACTCGGAAGTAATTTTCTAGCTTAGATTGTCTCTAGGAAAATGTTAGATTTAGCTCTTCATTATTTGGAGTGCCCACATTCTTTGAAGCTTTAGGCCACCTCCATCTTGGTCGTCAATAAAAATCGTTTGAAATTATTTACCAACAGTTTTGGGTTGATTATTATCTCAGATTGTTATGTATCGTGGAAGCGTAACATCTTACCAAGCAAAAAAAAAATGTAACAAAAATGTATCTCCTCTTCATCTTCGTCAGAGTCATCTCTTTGTTCAGTAATAATTAGGTTCCGTAGGATTATTGCTATCCTAAACAGTTGATGGTTGCTGAAGTGGCCTTCGTCGTAATCGAGGAAGTTTCAAAGTCCCATCCCTCGAGAAATTGTTTCCCAAATTATGTTTCCTATTCCTCTTACTGGCCACATCAATCTCTTACTAAACTCAATACCCTCCTCAATCACCCCTTTCCTCGAATACCGTATTCTCCCGTTCCTTTCATCCCAAATATTTCGATGGCCTCTCAATTTCCCATCTGAACCTCTCTCTTGTCCCTTTTAATCTACCTATTTTTTCTCCATCAGCGCCTTTCTTGTTTTCCCTCTTTTATTCCACCCCTTTCCACCTTTACTCACCCGTTCTCATTCCTAATTTTTCGGCTATGGTTTCCTTCATTTCCGTTCCATTCCCTCGTCAATCCTCAGATGCCTTCCTCGGGTATGTCCGTGGCAGAATGGATATCCCACTTTTGCCGTGAAAGGCTTCCGTCCGACGCTCGAGGTGGTTCGTTGTAAATCAGCGTCTCACCTCCCCCCGTAATTATTATCCTGAGAAATCTGAGCCATTTCTTTTGAAGGCGCCTCTTCGTTTTCCCCGTTTCTTTCGGTCCCTTATCGGTGAGTTTTCCAGGATTTTCGCGCGTATAAAAGCTTCGGTGCAGACGATAATAATTGGGTTATGGAGGGTGCTGAATTTTAACGAGAAGTAAAGGGCGTGTTGTGTTTACTTTGATGGGATTTTTGGAATCGTTCGTTAGCAAAAGTTTGTAAATTTGGATGAGTTTTTCTTTTCCTGAATTAATTTTGCATCGCAAGGATATCTACGGCTTTAATCTTTGTGTGAAAATTAGTTCTTGACGATATCATTACTTAAATAACCAATGGTATTACTAAAGCGGATAGTTTAATTTTTAAATGAATTCGTTACTATTCTTCTTCACAGAAAATGCCAATTAGTAATTTTTAACATCTTTGGCGTGTTTCCTACCATTAAAAAGTTCTGTCCTTTTGATTTTATGCATTATATAGTGATAAACAATTTATGTATTATATTTCTAGATATTTAACTTTTAGTAATATTATCATACGTTATTAGGTGATTATGAACGTTAAGATATTATTTTGTGTGCACAAAATGTCATAAAATAATCATATTCACTACTTTCGGTTTTGATAACTTCTTTCCTGGATTATTTACCACCCGTTTTTTAAGAATGACTCTCCTTGATGTCTAGATATGATGATTGTTATGATTAATTTCGTAAAAAATATCAAATCTCGGGTAATAAAATAACATCTGGTGAAAGAGCCGTTAAATCTTCAATAAATCTTCTGGTAAAAATCAGAAATATATATTCTAAGGAGAGATTCTCAGAATCCTCAGAAGGATTCTCAGCTTCCTTATAAAGGTTGGAGTATATATTTTCTGTCAGCCATTTAATCTGAAAAAATAATAAACAATAAAAAGCATAAATTCCCAATGCCTAAAACCAGATTTTTGGAAAAATATATTTTGAAGGTTGAATAAGGGAAACTTTTTAGTTCACGAACTGTTGTGATTATTGGAAATAAATGAACGTGAAAAGCAGTAAACCTTAATCACCCTTCTTTGTCATTTTATTTTTCGCTCAACGAAACTTGATTATACAAAGCTTACAAACTGTAAATTAGTTCTGCATTTCGAAGTGACCCGATAGTAGTTCCATCTGAACTTATATTAATATTATTTCAGTTTAATCATTTGATAATCACGCTAACGAAGCTAACTATTTGACGAGAATTTAGCTAACGTAATCTTCTTTTAATATTTGATATTACCATATTAGTGGAGTTTTTAGAAATATTTCGCAGAAACGATTCAGTGCGTATTATAGGTCGACTATTAATGACATTTTGTCGGTTGATGTGAAGATTCTGAATTCATGTTCGCAGGGTAGAATCACTACCTTCTGCATTATTACCGAATTTTTCATATAACATTAGAGTGCGTAGTTTTAGCTGAGAGTTAATTTGGTGTTCCAGCTCGCAAAGCTTTGTTAAGAACATAAAAACAAATGGACCGACAAGTGTGCCAGGAAGATTGAATTGTTTACTTTAAATGGGTGTTGCAAACTCGATTTAAGAATGTAGTTTTATTATCGTAGCAACTACTCTGTCGTTACTACTTATGAATTCACCGATAACCCTTGTACTTAAATCTTTCAGGCGATGAATTTTCCAACGGTGGATTTTCCCCCGATGCATTCTGCGGATACTTTAAGCCTCCGTGGTTCGCCACACCCATTCTTCCAAGCCCGCCAACTCTCCAAGTCCCGCCCACACTTTTTTCACAATCCGCCGACTTCGGAACGAACACCTGAAAGTGGCTATTAGGAACCTTATTTCCCGCCCCGCCACCCACTCTACAAAACGCTGTCTCCGCACTGATAAAGGAGGACGTGGCGGATTGATAGCCCTCCTGGGTCAATTCCATATCGAGCGTGTGGAGCGGGTCAAGAGGTTTCGTTGGGTGGGAATACGCTAAGCTGTATATGAGACGGGAAGGGAGTCGGATGTAGTTAATTACGAAGCCGGCGTGATTCGAGAGGATTTGCGTGAGCGACCCTTGTACAGTTGGTGGCATGAAAAGGCCCTTTTACCCTATTCGCTTCATCCTTTCTCTTTTGCTCTCTCTCTCTCTACTCTTCCCGTTTCCGCTCCCACCTATTAAACACGTCGTATGCAGCCGCACAAACACTTCAAAAACATATCCCCGGAGGAAGTAATATTCCCGCGCCGCAATATGGAGCAGAGGAGGAAAGAAAGTGCGTGCCGTTGGCCGTTTTTCTGATGACCACGGCGTTTGGCGAAACTATTGTGACCGCAGAAAGAAAGTCGAGCGTGAGGTTTAGAGGGATTTAAATGTTTTCGGAAGAGGTTAATGGTCGAAGTAATCACCGACTCCGTGTCTTTTTTACTGGGTGAAAATAGTGGACGTAAGTGCCATTTTATTTTTCGCTGTCGCGAGCGAAAATGGATGATTGGAGAAGGTAATTCTAAATAGATTGCGGTCTATTTCGTACAGCTGCAACATGCTCCCAAGAGCAAATGCTGAGGGAGCGCCGTGTTCCTAAAAAGTTTTATGCTCCAAAAAATACACTCCACAGGGTTCCTAAACTATTTTGGTACAAAACTTTTGTTTGCTCCGAGGACGTAGGGATTATTTCACGTAAACGTGGTAGAATTCTCAGTCCTACTTCATTGAAAATATCTGGCCTAAAGCCAATAGAAATCATATGTTACGTTTCTGCAACAGTGAGAATGTTAGTTTTCAACAAAAACAATCAGGGATTGAGGAATTTAGTAACCTTATTTCTATTTTACTTAATAATACTTATGTAATAATATTTGGTTTAAAGTAACATAATTAATAGTCATCATAACGATAAAATATTTGTAATTCAATATTGTGAGTATGCATTCCGTTGTTAAAGAGACGGAATTTTCTTTCAAAATTAATATAATTCATGAACCCACGTGTTTTCATATATAGCTCCAATTATTTTTCTGAGGAACATAACATACACTTAAATTTAAAAACCATCTTATTTACAGTAGGTAACAAAAGTCTCTTTCCGTAATTAACTGAATGGTTTCTCACCTAAAGTTATTATTATTATTGTTATTATAAAACTCTTTATTCAGCGAGGTTAGGTCCATGTGTAGTCTCTTACACCTAACCTATGAAGTCATACATGGTATAGTAATAGAATTACAGAAATTAAAAACACGCTGCAAAAAGTAAATGAAAGGATGGGGTTGTGGAGAAGAACTCCACGGCTGAAGGAATTCAGAGAATATCCCACGGTGCGGGAAAACGCTCACACAGGAAGGGGGCGAAAAGACAGATAGAAATGAAATAATAAAATTATTATTATTATTAGACCCTTTAATGGCGAGGTTAGGCCCGAGTGGTCCTCTCTTCCACCTAACCTCGTATATTATTCTACATTGATATTATATATAAAAGAAATTCACACAAAAAAAAATTTTAATTCACGAAAAATACAAAAGAAAGAATTCGTTTGCGGGAAAAAATCTCCACAACTGAAGGTGGTAGAGAAAAAACCCACGTTGCGGGAAAACACCCACACAAGAAGGGGGGTGAGAAAAACCCGCGAAAACACAGTGAGAAATATAAATTAAAATTATATAAAAAAACAAATGTTATAAAAAGCGAATATAAATATTTTCTAAAGTTGAAAATGAAAATCAGATGCTGATGTGGTTTGCCAAGTATCACCCAAGTATCTGTCCCATCGGTGATGGTCGGTGTCATTAGTTGATACTGAGCAGAGCCTGAAATGAAGTTGGTGAGAAAGGTTATAAAAAGCTAATATAAATCTTTTCTAAAGTTGAAAATGAAAATCAGATGCTGATGTAGTTTGCCAAGTATCTGTCCCATCGGTATAACATAAGTTTTATTTTGAATGTCAACATTTTCATCCCGTCCTTGCATGGAGTGTGCATGGTCTTCAATTATTGTTGAGGTCTTATACCTGAAAATAATGAAGGAGAAGAGAAGGTGGAAAAGAAAACGATATGTTTCGGATATTTTTCACTTGGGTTGTTTTGATACAAGTTAGGAAGTGGATGAACGTTCAAAAGATTTGAAATTCATAATCATGTCTGTGGAAATTCATTACTGGTTTTAATTTTTTAATTTTGTATTTGGTCACTTATACACAATCTTTCACGGATCTATTTCGAGGATTTTTTTCTCTTTTGAATGTTATCCTAATGCACTTAAATTTTTCGCCTGAGTTTTATATCCTTAATAAAATATGCCAACTACGGCTATTTTCGCTAGCTCATTAACAAACGTCATAAAACAGATGAATGTGTTTGAGGAAGTGAACGGATAAATATGGTTTATTTTTCGAAAAGCGAATTTTATGGTGAATATGTTTAAAGTAGTAGTTTTTTAAAAGTGCTTCGATGGCTAAGGCTATTTCGCGCATGAGTTCCGGGAATCGAACCAGGGACCTCTTTCACGGAAGTCGAACGCGTTATCCGCATAACTATCCAAAGACCGCCCGTTATGTTTATATTTGCCTATTTTAAATCAGCAGTACAAATGCTCGTAAGAGTTTCTCGCCTCCCGAAAAACGCTCTCTAATACAGTGTAGAACGAAGTCTATTATATTATCCTGTGTAGTAATCCAAAGCTTTTGATGACTGTCATGAACGCAGTTTATCAATTTAATTAATGAATATTGAACCTTCTACCTCCATTCATTCCCTGGCGGCCGTGTTAATGAAAATCGTTTTTCTGCCCTAGAGGATCCCTCTAAGCAACCTGTTTCTTTAGAAGAGTACATGATAACAGATGCTTTTTTATGATTGAGTGAGGAGATTAAGAGCATAGAAGCGTAGGAAGGGGATTGTTAACGTGGGGGCGTTTTCAGTGGAATTGCTGGCCCATACTTCCATCCGTACGTGCAACGGCTGAAGCGGCAGGTAATAGGGGCCCTGAAACTGAGCTCTAAGCGATGTTATGAAGAGGAGGCCGGGACACCTGCTATTTTCCATCGTTTGGCGTTTCATAGCGGATCATTTCGCCCAGAGGCGGCGCAAGTGCATGGGAATCTTTTGTCACCGACTTCCTCTACGTACAGCTGGCTAATGAATTGCTTCGACGATGGAGTTGAATCGATTTTCCCTTATTTTGGGGCGTTTTTCCATCGTGCGTCGTATAATTGAATGCAAAGTTTCGTCACCCATAATCGAATATGAAGATGGATTTATATTAGAATTTTTGAATTGTAAATTTAATTTCGTTTGAAAAATCGTCTCATGAATGCAAAATTATGTTTTAGAGGCGTAGTTTATCTTATAAAACAACGCCGGATGATAAATTGTTGATCAAGACTTTACTCCGGATATAATTTTTCTTGAACGTTTCCGCTCCCACCTATTAAACACGTCGTATGCAGCCGCACAAACACTTCAAAAACATATCCCCGGAGGAAGTAATATTCCCGCGCCGCAATATGGAGCAGAGGAGGAAAGAAAGTGCGTGCCGTTGGCCGTTTTTCTGATGACCACGGCGTTTGGCGAAACTATTGTGACCGCAGAAAGAAAGTCGAGCGTGAGGTTTAGAGGGATTTAAATGTTTTCGGAAGAGGTTAATGGTCGAAGTAATCACCGACTCCGTGTCTTTTTTACTGGGTGAAAATAGTGGACGNTCGAAGTTATTTTCCCTGTTAATTATCATCGCTCATTATTGACTTGCGTCTTTTTCGAGTAAGAAAAATAATATTTATTGCATTAATTCCTGAGCTTGAATCTTCCTTATATCTCACGAAATTGTTATCATCTGTTCATGCCGTGTAAATGTACTACTTGTATCGCCTCTTTAGCACTTGGTATCTTTGGAAAATTTTAAAATATTTTTTAATGGAAACTTAACGAATTCTTGATAATTTTGCTTTTAACTAGTTCTTGCGCTGCTGAAATAGTTCCGCGCTTTTCAAAGAGGAAAGGCAGTATTTGGATCTAGAATGCGATGGGAAACGCAGGAGGTTCGAATATCAGCTAAAGCTGCCAAAGATGTGGATACGGGAAGATAATGGCAGAGCGTGCAATTTGAGCTTCCACCTGCTGTCGTTCTATTTTTTGTCGCCAGATCTGCAGTGTGCCAGGTCATTGCTTTCTCCGTGCTTAATCTCGGCTGCGAAACAAAATTCTTTCTTGCTAAGACTTCTTTCTGCAGCCTTTGAGAATTCGACATTCGAAGTTTTTCTATCGATTCAGCTTTAGAATCGTTTTTATCCTAGGAAGGAAAGAAAGTTTATCAGAGAAACTGAAGCTGAAAATAAATTTCTTGATTACGTGTTTACAGAAAAAGAGTAGAATGAAATTTCTGAACTATATTATTAGAAAGATACAATGCCTTCTTGAATATTTTCTTCTCCTTGCTTGATGTCATGATTTTTTATGTTTGAGCTAAAGTATGATGAAATAGTCATTCACTAATAATTCTATTTAAAATATAATGTGTTCGAATGATATTTCTTCCCAAAGAGAAACGGACATGAAGAAAGTCTGATGGAACCAGGACTTGAACCCGGGTCTCCCGGATGCCGGATTGTTGCTCTATCTATTGACCTATCCGATCTGAACTGACCCAGTAGGATCTTCTTTTCTAGCTAACTGCATTTCATAGTAACGTTTGTCTTATTATCACGCTCATTGATACCCTTTCACCTACCTTGGTCAGTTTTATTAAAATTTCCTTTTGCTCATAAATTATGCTGCTCTTGAGAGAAGCTTTCAAGGAAAAATAGTTTTTGGATTTTCCATTATTATCTTAAATAAAATAATCACGTAATCGTGGAGAAGAGTGCCCTAGGCAGAACATGACCTTTAAATAACGAAACTTATTCGGATGAATAGCCGTCGAGGCACCTTCAAAAATTACTACTACTACTACTCGGATGAATAGGCTTTGGAGTTTATTATATTATGTAAAGGGAAGATGAATGAAGATGTCACAATGATTGCTATGTTTATACAACTCGGATTGATTTGTTTACGGTTTTTCCTCTCTCAGGGTTTAGTGCGAAGAATAATTCTGCCGCAAATGGAAATACCCACGTTTATTCTCTCGGACGCGCTCACGCTTTCACGGAAATGCGCGCACACGGAGCGAAATCCGCCCCGTTTTTACCTACGTTCTCCTTAAAAACTTTAACCTTTTGGTAACCGAGGCCGTTTAAAGTAGCTCGCCTTAATATTCAGGTCGGAGCGCCGGGGCCTCTCCCTCGACACCCACTCCTTGGGCGCGCAATTGAATGTCTCTCGAACCCTCGACGAACGGAAAGAAAAAGATGAAACGAACGGAGCGATTTAAACGCGTCACCTGAAAACGTGTGCATAAATTTCTCCGCTAATAGTTTTATCCCGGAATTATTCATGAGATGGACAGCGAGTCTAAGCGGCGGAGGTTTTTGTTATACTTTGTAATTTTTTCGAATTCTCCAGGGATGAGGCGAGGGGATGTGGAGAAGCCTGAAAAATTCCACATATCCCATTATAAAGTAAAATAAGGCTAGTGCATTTGCCGGGAGAATCGTACTTCCTCGTCTCCAAATGCTTCGTCTGAATAATTGACGGTTGTGGAGTAGAGGTAGTACTTTTTAATACGACTTGCACTTCTTCTTTACGCCCTCCTTTCTCAATTCATTCCTTTCCTTCGTCTGTCTGAAATTTTATATTCATTCCTTTTTTGCCAGTCTTTCTCTAGGAAGTCTTCCGTATTCGCCGCGGCTGCATACCCCTTCCTCCCAAGACTTGTGTATTTTTTCTTTCTACTGAGCATGCGGAAAGCTAAGTCGCTCGGGTGGTTTAGTCGAAAGGGAGAGAGGAAGGTACAGACGACCAGAGCCATGTAAGGAGGAAATTAAAGAAAAGATGGAAAGAAGGAAAAAAGAGATATCGTCTCCGGGTAGCCTTCTTTTTTGCACCCTTAAAAAAGCGAATAAAATAAATTTCCAAGAGGGTAAAAAAGTCGGGTTTTTTCCATTTTGGCTCCATCCCCGCCTCCCTCATCACAGTGTAATTTTCCCTCTTTTTCTTTCTCGTTTTATTTTTCTTGCTCTTAACGCATTCATTTCAGCCTCCCTTCTCTTAATGGTTCATTCTCTTTCCTTCGTCCCTGGCCGATCAGTAGAACTACGAGGTGCCCCTCTTCATTGCTAGAAATCCATAGAAGTAATGATTCCAGTAATTACTACCTTGGTGATTTTTATAACCCGTCCTCACCGGCGGGAGGCCCTGGGTATGCTCTAGTTCCATCCTCTTTTCCTCTCTGATGTTCTTATTTATCATTTACGGCATTTCAGTGTTACATTCCAAAGGTTACCTCCATCGGGCGATTGTTTTGTTTGAGATACAAAATTCATAAGTTCTTTCTTGACATAGTTTAAAAACCTTCTATGTTGTGTTAGCTCTTTACCTGACTGTTGATTATGCGCTTCCTAAAGGATTAATTGTCGGGTGTGGCCGTCCAATCAAAAAATACTTTCGTATTTAGACAAAATTTAAGTGTCTATTTTGCATCGAAATTTCGTAATTTCTATATTTAGGTGGATCGAAAGCGTATTGAAATTGTCGTTCTTTGTAAATTAATGTGCATCGAAGTAATTAAATGCATTGGCTCGATATGATTCATGCCTTTCAACTCTTCCTTTCCATACCCAATTATTTTTCATGTTTGTCCTTTTCCTAACTCTGTTTGCATGAGTCTGCTCATTCTCTACTGTCTCTAACTATACTTTAAACCCTTATTTCATTTTATTCCCTTCAACGTTTTCTCCTTTAATTATGCTTCCCACCTGTACTTCAATCACCCAGGTGAACCAATTTCGCCTTTTCGTACATTTTCTAACCCCTTCCTTTTGGTAAACTCTCTATTTCCACTCCACCTTTCTCCTTTTCCATACCCCAACCCTTTTTCCTCCCTCCACCACCTTCTTCGGGTCCATTACTCACGTCCTATTCATCTTCTTTGCCCCCAATTTCCGACCCTTTTCCGCGGTGCGCCATCCTTTAGCCCCTCTCTCTATTGCCCCTGCTTAACTCCAAGAGAGCATCCCAACTCCATCCGGTCTTATACGCAGCCTGGTGGGGCGCGGCCGATGAAAATCGGGATTCGATTACGAGATGAAGGCGAGGATTCTGTGGATTAGCGCTATATGGCCAGGATCCATTCCGAAGAAAAAAGACGGTGGGGTTGCTAAGGAGTTCCATCTCCTTCCTTCTTTTCGGACCATTATCTTCCCTGTTAAAATGGTGCCCGCCTTCTCTCTTTCATTTAGTTTAGCTCTTTTTTATTTCTTTTAAAGGTTCCGTTCCGGCGTTGAAGTATTCCTGCTCTTTCTTATCCAGTTTCGAAGGGGGAGTCGTCATCGTTGACAATTCCATTTTCTCTTCCTCTTTCCCTCGCATTTTTCTCACTTTTGCCATGCGGAGGAAAGACGTCTTTTGCCCGGCTTTCCGAGGAAGTCGGTCCCCGCAAAGAATTCATCTTCCGATTTCTCTCCTTCGCGATCCGTCTTTCTTTACGTATTGGATTTATTTTCGGCGCGTCTTATATTTTATGTGGAGTAAATCGAGTCTCTCGTCGTCATTTTTTTGGATTTTGTGAAGAAAGTTACTTTCCAGTAGATTTCACTTTTTTTATAAGATCGCTTAGTTTAAGAAATTAACTGTTGTGCCTTGAAGGTGAGGGAATTGAATATGCTTGTTTCGTCAAGCACTAACGGTTAAGACATGGTTTGTGGCAAACTTTAAATGGAAAACTAGTCGAACTCTCAGATGATTATCAACGGGAAAATAATAATTGCAATACTAATTGTGACTCTGAACTCTCAAGAGAACATTAGATAAGTAATCAATTTTATTTATGTAATGAGACGGAGTATTTACTAAACGAAAAGCACAATTTTTCTTTTCATCATTTGTGAGATCTCGTTGACGTACAAACGTTTACTTTTGAATACGTCTATGGAATATTAAAGGAAGGATTTAAATAGAGGGTAGTAGGTAGTAATAAAAAATATAATCCACCCGATAATCATAGCTATGAACCCGTAACGAAATTTTTTGAACTATTTTTTTATAAAAAAACTCCTTAAATCCCGATAAAGTTTCCTATTCCTTCACTTATAACAGTCTTATTGTCTCGCCTCCTTTTTAATGAACTGGCAAAAAAAAACTTTTCCCTCTCTAATGTATAAGTTAGAGATAATAAATAATAAATCTTAATTGACTCAGCGATTTATCTAATAACAAGTTTCTGTAATAAAATTTCAGAGATAAGATTTATATTTAATTTTAATATCATAAACTAGAAAAATTTGAGATGATGGTCATTGTTTTGTCGTCGATCTTGATGATTACAAATTTTACATTAAAAAATAATTTACTAGGTATAATCATTATAACCTAGGTTTAGAACTGAAAATGCCGAACAATTATAAATAAAAGGAATTTTCGTTAATTTTTTTTACGTAAATAACATAAGTCAATAGAAGTATGGCAAGATATCGCAGTTATAGCTCAGGGTTACAAAAATATTCTTACTTACATCGTGTGTTTTCTATCCATGGTCAAAAGAAATACGTTTGACAAATATTTTGCAGAATAATTATAAACCAGGGCTCCCGATTGCCAAGTGGTCAACGATTAACAATACTCGTACTACTACTAATTATAAATCTCGCAAAAATGGTATATTCAACCATCGAGCGATATTAAAATCAACGTAACATGTTGAAGAATGATTAATCAACTATTATGTAT